>VDFB02000003.1:737568036-738008788 GCA_007258455.2 Sequoia sempervirens | reverse complement strand
TTATTAAAAACTTACATTCATCATAACATTACAATAACCATTTATAGAAGTACATCCATGAACCATAAGAAAAAGTAATATTACATCACATATTAATAACACTATAATGAATCTCATACAATAATGATTACAAAGGTTCCTAAATAATACATCATCATTTAAACATTACATTACATGTTCTCAATAAATGAATTACAATAAATCTCCCATACATGCAGGATAAATACATAGTACAATAATGAATGAATTACAAAGTGAACAAGTGGTACAAGCTCCAACTAAAGAACATTGAGAAGATGAACATTGATGGGGAATCCAACAGGTGAGGAGCACATTCCACTTGACCACGTGGGTTATAAATAACCCACCCCCTATGCTCAGAGGTGAAAAGGAAGTAATCACAACCATGAATTCCATAAGCCAACTCTAATAAAACAACATAGTACAATAACTCCAACACAACATCAAGGATTACAAAGGACATAACGACAACATTCATGAGATAACATAATAACATAACACCCTGACACTCATCACAATAACTAAGGCCATAACCATAAACCAAGTAACCAAAGAACAATCATAAATCATTTCCAAAAGAATCTAAAGCAACAATTAGTATACAATTCCAGAGACAACAAAGAACAAGGCATATGGGTGTCTAGTGGAGAGTGTCAATGCATATCCTACATGGGTTATCTTGGCCCTTCCTCCAACTTCAGGCACTGACCCCCATCTATGGTTATCCTAGCCCTTCCTCCTACTTGAGGCACTGGCCTCATAGGGTAGCTCATGTGGAGTCGTCAACCTCTCATGCGGATGAGGTTAGGACTTTGTTGACCACAACCTTCCCAGTCTACCATTAGTCTATGATAGCCCTAATGCATAGACAAGGTATCCATTTATTATCTTATTTGTTTTTACTACCCATCCCCCTAAATTTTATTATTGGGTTTTCACTTGTTAAACTACTCTTACGTGGGTTATCTTGAGCTCTTCCTCCTTTTGAGGTGCCGACCCGCATGAAGAGCCATTCTCCCAAAAGATCCCAAATTATAAACCAAAACAAAGCAAGGTTTGTACCATAATGAATAAAGCATGTATCTCAAAACAAAGACATGTGAGGCATCACTCGTCTTGCAATAACTCATAATCAAAATCTCAACAATCTCGCACAAACTTTCCAAAATAATAAAGCTAAATCATGCAACAACAAGGGCATGCCTCTGGAGTACGAAGGATCACAACCACCAAAGTTTGGATTCATAAGATCGACAAGGTTCCCTCATTATAGAAGTCAACATGATAACTCAAGGAAATAAGGAAGTTGATGAGAATTAGAAACAAAACAATGTAATAAATTTCACACCAAATTAATATAATTATTTTAATTACCATTCAAAAACTTCTCTTTTCCTTGAACTAGTTCTATAATAAATTTCAATAAAAATTCCAATTCCTAATAAAATTTGTCTCTTCCGTAATATCCACAACTATAATTTTTATACTAAAAATTAAATATATATATATATATATATATCATTATTAAAAAAAACCACACACACACACACACTATATATAATAAAAAAACAAACTGGTGAATGCATTAAGGTTGTTTGACTTGTACAAGCACTGTGCACAACAGTCATACAAAATGCACAAAGAGTACGGGGAGGGGGGGGGTTATGACCCAACGCCGTCCCTCCCTACACTCTTCAATCAATTTTTTTTTAATAAATAAATTTTGAATGCAAAATTTCATTTCATTTCTTTTTTTATAATGAAAATTCTTCATAGATTTTTTTTCCATTTGACCCAAAATGAATATTTCAAAGAAAAAAAACTAGAAACTTTATTTAAATAAAAGACCAATATGGGTATATTATATATATATATAAATATATATTTATGTATATCCTTCCAAAGAGATATATATACAGAGGTGCATCAAATAGTTTAAAACTTTTAGCACAGGAATAAAATTTTCTCAAACAAAGAAATATGAGAATAAATAAAATCTAATCAATTACTATTTTCATCTTATGTAACAAAATTTCACTTGAATTGATGAAAGGAATTTTATATTGAATCCCTAATTTATACGAAAGTAAGTCTAAATATGGGCATCCATTGGTTTAAGAAGGAAGCTAATTTTCTCAAAAACTCATTATAAAGAAATTCCAGAACAATAAAGATTCAACCAATAGATTTTTCCCCAATTATTTGATACCCAAAAGTTTTTCCAAAACCTCGTAATAATTTATTTTCCCAACACAATATGATTGCCATTACAATTTTAACAAAAGAGAGATAATTTATGGAACCTAGAGTCCTGCTCTGCTGATAATTTGATGAAGCTTGCTTAATCTTGACTGCCTTTTCGAGAGCTCTCGTTCCTTATTCATAATCTCTTTGCCAACTTTCCTTGATAGATTCTCTAATCTAAACTTAATCCAGAATAACCTCTCTTTTCGAACAAAGAAAACTAAAATAATTTACTACAAAAGAAGAACAAGGGAAAATCCCATTTTTCAAAAACTCCATATTTTCTGTAACTTCTGTAATTTTCCCATGAATCCCAAGTCTCTCAAATTTTGCAATTAAATAAAAGATATCTCTTCTCTTTTTCGAAAACTCTAAAAATTCACGTTAAAAGAAATTTTCTAATTTTAATTCCAACTTTTCAGCCAAACTCAATACTCATTTGTCCTTTTTATCTTTTCTTTTCTTTTATTGATTTTTTTCCCTTTATCAATACTTTTTTTTTTGTTTTAATTCTTATTTTGCAAGCTTTACTTAAAATGGACATAATTTAATTTATTTATTTCATAATTATCCTCAACAATCAATTTTAATTAAATTAATAAAATAGTAATCTTAAATATTTAATTAATACTTAAATAAAATACATGACTTTTATATTTTAATACAAATTTATTCCAACACTATAATAAACACTTATTAACACCATTTAATTAAATAAATCACATCAGACAAAATACAAACGTAAAATATATACAAACAAGACACTCACACAAACAAAAATAATAAATTTTAGAAATGACAAACACAAAGACAAACAATACCATTCAATCAGGACGGTTTAACAATCATGGGACGGGGTGACTTCCTTGTCATCTTTGTTTTAACATCATGCCATTGGGTAAATTTGATGCTTGCTCTGTCCTGCCGAAGCAGGTGGAATCGAAACTCTGAACCTACAATCCCTGCATCCAAACAATATTGTTTACATGTACATATATATATAATCAAAGCATTACATTGTGAGAAGGAATTGCAGCATAGCAGGGCACTTCTAAACGAGTGGTGCTACACTGTCCTCTCACCCAAAATATACTAATAATTATAATATCAAAGATGAAATAACATTTCTAAACTAATTGATCATATCATAGCATAAATTACTAAATCACTGCATCACAATATATATTACGGAAATCAAACTAACATCACCAAACCATAATATCATATGAAATATCCATGTCCTCAAATGTATAAGCATAATCACCAAACAATCTAACTATCCAGTCCACCAAACCAAACAATAAATAGTACTATCTCAATCACAAAGTATCAAACGAAAGCATAGAAAAATAATGAGTCCAACTAGCAACATGGTGGGTATTACATCCACCACTTGCACCCAATGGTGCTCACTTTCGAGAACGAGTCGATGTGAATGTTAGTACCATTTAGGCTCAAGTTAACACTATTAAAAATGAAGAATGTGTTCACCCATTATTGAGGAGTTTTACATCAAAAATGCAAATTGTTGTTGATGCATGTAGGTCCATGGAAGTGGACTTAGACAAGCATCAACGATGGCTAGAGGAAAGGAGATATTCTGAATATAAAGAGCAAAACACAAAGAAATCAATAGATGCAATTGAGAGCCGCAAAACTTTATATCTTATATTTATAAAAAGATTGATCTTCGGTGGATATTTTATAAAGAATTTTGTTGGATGCATATTTTATAAAGAATTTGGTTGGATGGATATTTTTAGTGTTGAATTCATGAATATTTAATAGTATAATGATGAGACAAAAATTTAGTAATACATATTAAATAATCTATTAATTTAGTGTTTGCTAATGTATATAGTGTGTATATATAGTGTTTATTCTTGCATCATGGTTGACTGATGACTTATTTGTTGATCATATTCATTGTATAGATTTCACATGAACAATCTAATTAACATGTATCTTGATACATCTTCTAAGAATTTTATTTGAAAGTTGCATAATGTTCTTGTTTATGTACCATGATTGGAAGATAGTGATTCTTATTCATGATAATTTTATGGTCTTTTACATGATTGATCTAATGACATGTTATTAAACTTGAAGGTTTTAATGGCATGAATGTTCAATTGAGTTGTAATGGTTTTGTTTGATGGTTGTATCGCTTCTTATTCTAGAGCCCATCCCAACATGGGAAAACACTCTTCCTCTCAACTCTCTCTCTCCCCCTCTCTCCCTCTCCTTTTGTCTCTCCATCCCTCTCTTTCTCTCAACTCTTTGTCTATCTCTCCCTCTCACTCTCAAGTTCCTCCCACCCCTCTCTCTCTCTCAAGTCTCTCAAAGCTTCTTCTCTCCCTCCCTTTTTCCCTCTCAAATCTCTATCTCTCCCTAGATCAAGTCTCTCTCTCTCTCTGCCTCTTTGCCTCCAACTCTCCCTCTCAACTCTTTGTCTATATCTCCCTCTCACTCTCAGGTTCCTCCCACCCCTCTCTCTCTCTCTAAAGTTTCTTAGAGCTTCCTCTCTCCCTCCATTTCTCCCTCTCAAGTCTCTATCTCTCCTTAGATCAAGTCTCTCTCTCTCTCTCTCTTCAATTCTCTCTCTACCTCTTTGCCTCCAACTCTCCCTCTCATCTCTATCTCCCTCTTTGTACTTTCTCTCTCCCTCTCTCTCTTGTGAATTGGCTACACATCCATAATTTTGTTAACAACGGTACATTTTCCTTGGTGTTATTAATTTTTAGTTGCTTTTAAGTTTTCTTTACAACTCATCTTCCTTGGTGGGAAAATTGATGGGAAATCCTATCATTATTAATATTTAGTTTCTTTTAGGTTTTCTGTAAGAATTTATAAGGCCATATGTAGTGCCCCTCTATTACTGTCATTCTTGATATTCATGTAAATTTTTTTGTTGAGTGGTCATGTCGTTTTCAGTGTTATTGGTTGATTTGTGATGATTTTGTAATTGTGTTTGTGAATTGAGAACACTAATAATATGATTAGATTTGATTAATCAAATTAATTTAAATTATAAGGTCACTTGATTTAGTTGGAATTAAAATTAGAATTAATAATAATTGTTATTGTATTATTGTTGGAAATCAACTATTTATAGATAACAAAATTATTTCAATTAATAAATTTAAAATATAATTAAAATTTGAAAATATAAAGTAAATCATTAATATTTCATAAATAAATCAACTATTATTAAGCATCGTATTCAACTATAATTATGATCCATTATCTTGTGAAGATAAGTATTTTGTTATGATAATATATTCATATTAAGAAAGTGATTTAGAATAGATAGAGAGGGATAAGACTTTCCAAAACATTTTTATTTTGTTTTAAAGCAACTAAAAAGTAAAAAGAAAGAAAAAAGAAAAAAGAAAGCAGCCATGCAAGGCTTAAAATGAAATTTTCAACTAGAAACTTGTTTTCTTTCTGGTTTTGGGGGAAGATTTGGAAGCAGATCTATTTTTGGTTGGAGGACCAGAGGGATTTGGGGAGGGGTTAGAAGAGGAAGTTAGCAGAGATGAATAGAGGGGTTAGTATGTCTCTTCATGACAGTGCACCTATGCTTATGCTCATCACAGTCAAGATGGCTTCCTTGGACGGTTCTTCTGAGATTGTTTTATGGCTTTTAGGTACATTTAATGGTATTCTTATTTTTGGCTTTAAATATATATTTAAATATATATATATATATATATATATACATTTATTTATTTATTTATTTATTTATTTATGGATCTCTTAGTCTTTTAATCCAGCTTATTATTCTGATTTCCTTTCGCGGGTGATGTTTGGCATGCTGTTTGTGTTTGGTAGTCGAAGGAAACTCTATGTACATGGTGTACGAGTAGATTATTATAGGTTATTCTTGTCTATGTAAACTTTAGCATCTATAGCTTCCTCGCCCTACGGTTATGTTGTGTTAGTAATGAACAAGTATTAGTCTGTATGCTCCCAAAAATTATGGTGTGTCTTTGCATATTTACAAGTCTATTAATAAAGTATTCGATTCAAAGTAATATCTTCTCTTCAACAAGTATGGTTTGTGTGACCACCACCCACTTTGAAGCTTTGTTTCTCCTCTAATCTTTGTTTTATTCGATGCCTTATTAGGAGGGTCCATGTAATAACTGAGGCTGCATGTTCGCCCCTTATTCTGCACTTCTTCCATCTTACTGTAGGCTCAATTTACACTGATGACTCCAATTTCTATTCTATAGTTATACTAATCTCCACCTTACAGGTGTCCTTGAGGGTTTAATCTTGACGAATTTGTTACATGGTTTCAGTTTGTGCTTGATTCTTGCTCTTGTAAGGCAATTCACTTTTGTCCTGTATTGATTTGGCATGTGATAATTATCATGATTCTTGATAATCATCATTTCTGCATGGCGTACTTCCCTATATTTTTTTTGATACTATGCAACCTTCCATCCAAGGAAATTTGATGTTCCTTATTTTGTAATCAGTATATTCCATGAGGTGGCGTCGCTTTAAGGCGCTCTGCTTTTTTGAACTCATGTTTTTTCTATGCTTCCTTAGTGTTAAACCATCTTCTGCATTTTCTTCTCCATAGTAGCAATATGATATACCTTGAGTTGCATAGAGATTTGCTAAAGTTTAGTGAATAGAAACCCCAGCGAATGGAATTCCCACTTGTGTTCGGTGGATACAATGACACCTGGTCTATCATGAATAGAAAGTATTGATGGGAGCAACATAGAGGCTTTCTACGGTAGCTGCATGTTTTAGATATATTAGAATTAAACTTATTTTTCAAAAATGCTATATCAGATGAGGTTTCTGAATTTTCTCTGTAGTTTTGGTGGGATATTATGGCAATGTCAAAGGGAAAGTCCACTTCCATTGTACATTGAGGTCCCTTGCAGCTAGATGTAAATGTTGGTGCATGATCTTGTGTTGTGTGCCATGTAAAAATTGAATGATGGAAATGATTGTAGTTATCTCAAGGTTAGAGCATCCCCATGATAGCAAGCATGGGCATGAACCTCAACCACGGCCGCCAGGTGAGCAACTATATATGCGATGCAATAGGAAGTTTAAAGTTTTAAATAATCTCTTTGATTTCATTGTTAATCTGTCTAAGTTAATGTGTTTGAACATAATAGGAAGTTTAAAGTTTTAAATAACCTCCCTTATTTCTCAATCAACCTGTCACAGTGGTGCACTTGAACATGGTAGGGTGTATAGATTTAAATAAACTCTTTTATTATTTTTACAACCTATCACAGATGCACCACCTGGACATAGAAGGCTATAGAGGTTTAAAATACCTTTCAGATTCCTTTGGCAACTTGTCACATCTGAAGCACGTGAAAATAGAATGTTGTAGAGGTTTAAATAATCTTCAGAATTGCATTGTTGATATGTCTTCTTTTAAAGATAGTTATTTTATATTAAACTTTCTGAAGTTCAAGCTATTAAACAAAAGTAGAAGGGGTAATAGATATAAGACAGATAGAGATCAAAAAGAACAACTACGTTTGATCACCAATTGGATATGTAGATTAACATATTGAAGGATTAAATTAGAAAAGAAAGAAAGAAAAATTGGAATTTATATATAAATCTATAGTTGTAAGATATTAACACTCTGGTGTTTGCTTGCAATCTGTAGAAGGTAATAAAGTAAATAGACTTTTACTTGTGTTTGGAAATGTTATTGATCTATTTGTTCTTTTAGAAAATCAAAATGAGTTGAGTTTGTATGTATTCATATATGTATATAAATAAATATGTGTATATATATGTGTATGTGTGTGTAAGTATATATATAGCTTTTATTAAATAAAACATAAGGGTATGACATTAAACAACAATTGTTATAAAGATTAAATATATATAATTATAGGCATGGTGGTCTATTTGATGTTTTGGAACATAGAAGTTGTCTATTGATTTATAAACATAGTTATATACATTATTATATTTACGAATACATACAATATGGTGAGTACTAAGTAATAAAAGTTTGTTTATTAAAGTAATTAAAATAATTAAAAGATTAGCCTAAGTGGATATAGATTATCTTTGGTTAAATAGAAACTAAAATTTAGTCAAGGGTAGAAATGTTATGTAAACAGTTTGATGATCTTAGAAAAGAATGGTTCACCTTCTAGCTTTAAGTTGAATAGAGGATAGTTACTTGCATATTTCAAACGTTGGAAAAGAGCGTTCGCTTTGATTTTAAAACTAAATGATTATATTAAATAATGTGAATTGGTAAACATTAAAATATTATGGAAATGATATAGTTATAGTTTTTTTTATTCAAGGGGCAAACGCTTTAGACCAGAGCTATGAACCAGATACAACCATTCAACAATACCACCCCAACGGGGTTTGAACCTTGGTGGAAAGAACAATAATGCCACCTATAAACTATCACACCATGCCAATATCGGCTAATGATATAGTTATAGTTATGAAGAAAACTTGTGTAGTAATGTTTTGTTGATGAAATTAGTTTAGCTTTTAAATGTTGACCTCTTATATAATCGTTTATTAGATGGTGTGTTAATTTACTATTGGTATGTTTTAAATAATGTGTTTAGTATAGGATTTTGGGTGAAGTTGGTTAAATGGGGTGTTATTGTGCAAGTCGAAATCTTCTTGAAATGTTCATTGGTTTCTTAGGAAGATTATGGTTTGGTTGTTCATACTGATTTATTGGGTTGTCTCTTGAGTTGATGGTAAATTAGTTAATGTTATCGTTGTCGCAGTTGATGGTTTTGCTTGAGTTGTTAATGAGTCGAATTTAAAGTTCATTGAGTAATGGGTATCCTGAGAGGAGAAAATAGAGTTCTCCCTTGGATTTTCAATTTATTTTGTATCGAAGTTTTTGATAAAAGGGGATAAACGGGTTTTACAGGGACCCAAAACCACAAAGTAACATTACAAACAAAGACCAAAATAGAGGTCCGAAAGACAAAAAGGCTGCCAAAGAGATAAAAACCAGCTAAAACAGACAACCACAAAAAGCCGCAAAAAATCCATCAGACGGCCAGCAAACAGACAAAACTGGGCCCAACCATAGTTAATCCATAGACTTCAAAAGCTCGTTAGCAGCCTCTTCTAGGTCCACCATATCCTGGACCCCCTCCATGAAGATCTGAGTCATATTTGGGGTAGTCAGGGCTTTTTTTTCATACTTGATCTGGTTCACTTAGAGATCCCCGCTTCCTCATCTTGGTCTTTCTCCTGATCAAGGTCGACAATCAACACTCTTTTCTAGGTTTTCTCCAATCTTTCGGTCATGGCTTTGATTATTAAAGAGTTGTGTTTGGAAATTCTGCAGTTCTAATCAACAATTTTTTTTATGGTTCCTTTCAATTTATCAAGGTCATTTTCAACAGTGTTGTCTTTTTGTATGTTATCCTTCACAGGGGTATTCTTCTCCACTTCGAGCTGAATAAGCCCTGCAACTTTGGCTTCAATTTCCCCCAACTTACTATGAAGAGAGATTTTTGGTCTTCAACTCACTAATTTCATAAAATAGCCATTTGGCAGAATTAAATTGGTTCACATAACACCTTTTGGTAGTTCCAATGAAGTCAAAGGGGGGTCACAATTAGAATTGACCCCGAAATTAGCCGACTCCGCACCTCTGGGAGGGTTACAGATCTCCTGTTGGATATTATGAGGGAAGTGGGGATCCTCAAGACTGACCTCGGCTGCTTTAGCAGAAATAATAGGGGAGTCATCAGGGTAGGAGACTAACTTGTTAACTGGGGAACTAGAGCCCACCAGTTTAGCATTAGGGTTAGTGCAACTAGGGGCAAGAACATAGCAGGAACCAGAAGGCTGGGGGGATCGGCTAGAAGCAGAAGGGGGGGCAGGGGAGGCAAGGATATCTTGGCACGGCTGGGAGAAGCTTTAGTCTCAGATATACTAGGCTCAGTATCGTCCTCATCAAGCTCCAAAGGGGCTATAGGGTTTGGTAGGGAAGGCATATTCTGAAAGTGCTCATAGATGAGCCTTAAAAGACCCGTGTGAAGAATTTGGTATATTTTAAGGCTTCTACTGTGATCAAAAAAGCTATTTCTCAGGGAACAGAGCAAGAAGAAAGGGATGGAAACACACACCTTATGCTGGAAGTGATTGAGCAGCATGAAGTGATATCCATAAACCCTAGTGAAGCAGCCGTCGAGAGTGATGTACTCCATGATAACCCTTAACACTTTCCTCCATAAAGCTTTTATAGTATCCACTTCATAGTAACTGTTCGTCATCTTGACAAGATTTTGCTTCTCCTTTTCAGTCTTAGGGAACCTCATCACAACTTCGTCAGAAAATTTCCTGTCTCTAAAAAAATTTATGCTCTTCAATTGGGATGCCAGTCACCTCTGCTATCAGAGCTTCATCAATTTGAACTTTCCTCCCAAAGAGGAGAACCTCCCCATTATTCCAATTTTTCTCAAAGAAATCAGTAATCTCCTCCTGAGGGCCATGGAGTTTCTCGATGAACGGAAGTAAGCCCCCCCTTCTTATTTTGTTCCACACTTTAGTGTTCTTAGTGTGTGACTCAAAACTAGTAGGTTCCACTCTCTTTCGTTCCCCACCCATTTTTGAGATCTCGGTGCGAATACTATTGTGAACAGAGGACCTGTTCTAGATAGTTCCTTTGCTTCGCAGGACCCACAAAGCGTGCCAAGGTAAATAATTTATCTGCCAGATCCTCACGACCCCATTATGTCTACTAATTTTGTTAGTAATGACTCATACCTTCCTCATTGTTACACGAAGCTGCCACTTTTCCATTCACCGCATCGAGCACCATTAGAGCTTGAACATCAAAATGGAGGTCAATCCTTTTATGCCACGTGAGAATTTTATCACTCTTAACTCCCTCATTGGCAAAAAAATCCTCTACAGCATTCGCCTCACGGTAAGCATGAGTGATTTTTATTCTATCGAACTTACTAAGTAAAATCTTAGCGTCTTCAATCTAGTTTTTAATCGACCATGCGGGCTGGGACCTACCACAAAGGCTATCTATAATATTTTTTCAATCACCTTCCAGCCATAAATTTTTGTATTTAATTTCCACTACAAGGTTGATTATATAATAAGCTCCCGCCGCTTCCGCCACATGATTAGTTTGGACCCCCAAAGGGGTGGCAACGACTCCCATAAAGTTACCTGCCGAGTCCCTTAGGACCCCACCACACCCAGCCTTCCCTGGATTTCCTTTGGCCACACCATCGAAGTTTTCTTTGGCCCAACCATCCTTAGGAAAACTCCAGCAAACTCCCTCCCTGGACTTTTTGGTCATATTAGGAACATTGGAAATATCCCATTTAATTCTCCATTCCTTAGCAATCAGGCCGTCATAAGGAGAGAAAACCACTGTCTCAACCTTGTCCCCCCTGAAGGGAACAATATAGAAGTTTTCTTTAATCATCCTAAGAATTCTTTCAAACACAATTTCCCCCGATGACTCCTTATCCCTGAAGATCATGTTGTTTCTCTCTTTCCAAATTCTCCAAGTCACATGGGGGAACGAGAAAGCCCAAAGTTTTTTTATAAAGGGGTTGAGAGAAGGGGCTTTCCATTGAACAAAAAAATCCTCAACCGACTCCGGGGGGATCCAGGAAAAATGCCAACATTTCAGAGGCTTGTCCCAAACCATAGAGGAGAAAGGATAGTGGATAAAGAGGTGGTTAACCGATTCAGCATTGTTTTTACAGAGGTAGCATCTATTGGGGAGCAGAACACCTCTTTTACTAAGGTTATCCACAGTTAGCACTTTATTTTGCAGCATGGACCAGAAAAAGATGTTAACCTTAGGTAACAGATGCTTAGTCCAAGCATGCGACCACAGAGGGGGAGGATTAAGAGCATGTGAAAGCCGGGCAAAAGCGGATGAGATAGAAGAGCACCTAAAAGGCTCATACTTCCAGATAAGACTGTCCTCCTGATTCAGGCACAGTCTGACATCATTCAAAGAGGAGTAAACAGAGATCAAAACTGGGTTTATCAAGGGGAGATTTATCCACTTACCATCCCGCCAGTAGTCCTTAATAAAGAGGCCAAAAGTATCTTTGCAAAACTCAGCCCATCTATTGAGATTCCCATCCTAAGATAGAGGTTCATTGCACAGCCAACAGTCATCCCAAAATCTGATCTAATTACCATTGCGAACCTGCCATTTCAATCCCAAATTCACAACCTTTATCCCATCAATCATATAGTTCCAGCAACTTGATCCTTTCGGGAGATTAGGATTCTCAATAAAATCTTTGAGGGAATTGTTATTCTACAAATACTTACTTTTAATTATTTCACTCCATTCCCCAGAGGAGAAAAATAGTCTCCATATCTGTTTAGCTAGGAGCACCTTGTTCAACAGTCTAATTTTTCTTAGCCCAAGGCCTCCATCCTTTTTAGTTCTACAAACCAAGTCCCATCCAACAAGAGGCATTCTTTTTCTTTCGTCGACTCCCGACCAAAGGAATCTCTTTTGAATCTTCTCAATGGTTTCAACATATTTGGATGGGATTTTAAAAAGACTAAGAGCATAGATAGGGAGATTCTGTAGAGAGGATTTAAGAAGCTGGAGTTTTTCGGCTTGGCTTAGGTGAGCTCCTTTCCACCTAGAAAGTTTTTTCCCAAACCTTTCAACCAGAGAGATCCAGAAAGAGTCCGGAGGTTTTAAGCATAGAGGTAATCCCATATAAGTAGTAGGAAGGGACTCTATCTTGCAACCAAGAATTCCAACTATCTTCCTCTATCTGTGCAAAGGTGTGTTAAAGAAATACAACGAGCTTTTTTGCTTATTTATCACCTGACCAGAAGCTCCTCCATAGGTATCCAAAAGTTTCTTCATTTCTTTAGCTTCTGAAACAACAGATCTACCCATCAGCAAAGTGTCATCCACGAACTATTGATGAGAGCATATCAAATTGCTTGAAGACGGTTTGAGCCCCATAATAGATCATTGAGCAACCAATTTACTCATGTTCCTACCAAAACTCTCATCCATAATTGTGAAAATGATAGGAGAAATGGGATCTCCCTGTCTTAACTCTCTAGAGCTACGGAAAAAGGTGGAAGGGGACCCATTAATCAGAATCGCCATAGAAGCAGAAGTAATGAGTTGTTCAATCAGCTGCAACACCCTTTCATTGAATCCAAAAGACTTTAAGATTTTAAACAGAAAGTTCCAGTCCACCCTGTCATAAGCCTTTGAAATGTCAAGCTTTAGAAGAAAACCTTCCGATTTAGAGACCGAGAGGGAATGAATATTCTCATAAGCATGGACAATGGAGTCAAGAATTTGTCTTCCAGACACAAAACCATTCTATTGAGGAGCAATAATAGTGGGCAGAATGAGAAGAAACTTCAAGGTAAGCACCTTTGAAATAATTTTATAGGAGTTACAGAGGTTGATAGGTCTGAAGCCTTCAAAATCCTGCACTTTAGGTTTTTTGGGGATAAGAACCAAGAAAGTGGCATTTAATTCCTTCAAAAGGTTTCTAGAATGGAAGAACTCTTTCACCGCCTTCTCAACATCCTCCCCAACAATGTCCCAGAACCATTGGAAAAAAAGTAAAGGGAAGCCATCAGGACCAAGCACTTTGCTACCTTCAAAAGAGAAAATGGCTTTTTTAATTTCCTCACTAGTGGGTATAGCTGTCAGCATTTCATTGTCTCTAGAGTTAACAATCCTGGGGATAGCCTCTAGCAATTGATTTTGATCCTCCAAGTTAATTCCCTCTTTCTCAGATAGAAGGTTCTTAAAGAATTAGACAGCCTCTCTTTTGATGTCCTCTTCCTCCTCATAAGTTTTGCCATCAACCATAATCGCTAAGATTCTATTAGCTACTCTGTGTTTAAAAGCTGAAAGATGAAAGTATCTGGTGTTTTTGTCTCCAGCCTTTAACCAGAGAGCTCTAGACCTTTGTCTCCAAAATTCCTCTTCTCTAACAATTATCTCGTGAAGTTTTGTGAGAATCTCGTTTTCCTTTTCCTTAGTTTCATTCAAGTAGCCTTCCTTTTGAATTTTGTTTTGGATTTCAAAAAGCCTAAACTAAAGATCAGATTTGATTTGAAAGATATTACCAAAAGACTCTTTTTTCCACTTTCTGAGATTCATTTTAACTTCTCTTAATTTTTTGGCAATTCTAAATAAGGCACTACCCTTTATATTAATGTTCCACCATTTCCTTATTTCCTCTCGAAGGAGAGGATGGGAAAGCCACATCTTTTCAAAATGAAAAGGAGTATTCCTCTTAATTTTTAAGGGGTTAGCAATAAAACTAATAGGAAAACGGTCAGATCCAATCCTAGGGAGGGTTTTCAAAGAACAACAATAATTTAAGAGCCAACCATCAGAAACGAGGGTTCTATCAAGTCTCACCTGGATCAAATTAGACATAACTCTTCGATTCGACCACGTGTAAGAGCTCCCTTGCAAGTATAGGTCAATCAAGGCCTAATTGTTGATGAATTCCAAAATATCCTCTTTGCTTTCTTCATTGATCTGAGAGCCGCCAAAATTCTCACCCTAAAGAAGAGGGGAATTAAAATCTCCCATGACCACCCAGGGGTCATTTTGAAAGATATTCTGAAAAGCAGCTAGCTCTTTCCAAAAAGCCTTCCGAGCTTTTTTGCAGTTAGGAGCATAAATATTAGACTGGATCCAGCTGAAGTTGTCCCTTATATGAGTAAATCTAGTGGCAACATGATTAGGATGAGAAAAAAGTGGATCACCTCTTATGACCTTACAGTTCCAAAAAGTCGCAACGCCACCAGAAGCACCAGCCGAATCACTTCCCTGGATGGAACTGTGCTAGAACAAAGAAATCTTTTCCACCTTTTCACTTAACATTTTAGTTTCCTGAATGAGGAGAATATCAGGCTTTTGGTCCCAGGCAAAATTGTGTAAAATATCCTGCTTGTGGGGGTTATTTAGTCCCCTTATATTCCAAGACAATAGTTTCATGAGAATTTAGGAGAGAGGAGGAACTCAGGGATGGTTTTTTGAGAGCCATCCGCTATATCTTGAAAGTTGTAGTGCTCTCTTATCAAATTTTTTGGTCTTCTTCCTTTGGCCAGAGATATTGCCCCACAGTCCTCTTTTGCTCTTGATCTTGTTGAAATCCCACAAGGAGTGATTTTGATTTTGATTTTCGATTTTTTCTTCTTTTTCTTTGATAGGACCTCTTCTCTATTTATATCATCTTGACTATCTGATTCATTACTGTATTCCCATTCTTTTTCAGAGAAGAATTTATGTTCCCCAGGGAGAGTGTCCATGAGCCCATTTCCACAAGGCGAGGAGCTACTTCTTCTGAGAAAGCTTGTCTGGCTAGGGTTCGAATAAGTGTCTTTAACGACATCAATAGGAGCCACATCCGAGCATGATTAAACTACTGGGTTATTTGTCCTAAACAGAGACATAATCAAAGGAATGCCTACCTCTAGAGAAAGACTCTAAGTAGGAATATAGTCCAGCCCTGGCGTCACGGGGTTCCCATAAATTGGGCTCATCTCTAGGCAAGAGAATCATCCAACTTGCTTAGGGCTAAGTTCCCAACTTCCCATTCCACACTTTCCTCTTTGTCCTGAGAATCAGAGATAAACTCTGGAACCAAAACTTGGGGGATCTGGATGGTAGGGCCTTCATTTCCAGCATCGCCCGAGATATTATAATGAGAATCATCCGCCTTGCTTAGGGCTAAGTTCCCAACATCACAATCCACACTTTCCTCTTTATCCTAAAAATATGAATTAATCTCAGGTACTAGAGCTTGGGGGACCTGGATGGTGGAGCCTTCATTTCTAGCATCACCCGATATATTATCAGGGGAATCTGCGACCTTTCCCTCTGGTGTCGTTGCTACTTTTTCCTCCTGCTTCTTTTTCCATACCACTTTTGAGGCCCTTTTAGGGTTTTCCATTTCTTTTACTGCCTTAAGGGGGCATTGCTTCGCCCAATGGCCATATTTTCTGTAGTTGAAGCAGGCAAAAGGGATGGTCTCAAACTCAATAGCCTGCAACCAAGAGCCAAGTTTCGAATGGATCTCCACAGAGGAGGGAAGATCTGCTTCCTGAGAAACACCCACACATATTCTGGAAAACACCAGTCTTCTTCTTGCTACTATCATTGGATCAATCGATAGTAGCTCCCCATAGGAGCTAGCTATCCCCCTGAAAACATCCTCGTTCTAGTATTCCAATGGAAGACCATGAAGCCTAGCCCAAACCAGAGCAGTCTCAAAGATGGAGTCCATTAGATATAAGTTTGAAGACCATTTCTTAAGTGTGAGAGTTGATTTCCCAATAACCCATGGTCCTCCACATCTAATAGCCTTAATGTCTTCTCTGTTTGAGAACTCAAAAGCAAAGAAACCTTTTGGGAGAGCTGCAACAGAGACACTACCGTTTGTTCTCCATTTTTTTCTAATGAAATCCCTAACAATCTCAATATTTGGCCTTTGGCCCATAAATTTTCCAACTAGGGAACTATCCATTATAGCAATATTATGATCAATGATCTCGTCTAGAATAGAAATTGCAAATTTTCCAGCTGAAGGGAAAGAAATGTTGCGCACAGGGGGAAAAGTTGACTTACTCTTAGGTTTAACCCTGAACAGAGAGGCCCACTTCTTACGATGCCCTCCATTCGTGTCACTAGACCCCACCACACCTTTGAGGTTATCTTTAGGGTAGTCACTGACGGGCTTAACAGAGGAAGGAACCAGAATATCCTTCCCACCTGGGTCGTCTGCACACTTTTTTGGGGAAACCTCCCGTTTCGGTTCCTCCACGCTTTTCTTCTTACTCGAGGAAAACTCGTGACCCACCTGGGCCTTCATTGATCCATCGCCATCACCCTGCTCAGTACCAGATGATTCAAAAAACCCATTTTCTCGCCCAGACCTCTGCTCCCTCCCACGCTCTATTTTGTATCGAAGTTGGTTATGTAGTTTGGATGGAGTTGTTGATATCATCTTGATGTATTCACTCATTATGTTTGAAATAGTTCTTTGATGCCTTCAATTATTGTTGTCAATTCTTTGATGAGGAAAACCTAGTGTAAGCCTTTTGAGAGTCTTCCAGAGGCTTGATTTTATTGTTGCTCAATGTTCCTCATTTTATGTGCTCTTGATGTGGCAAGACACTGGTGTCGTTATTTTGAAAGGGTTGTACGAAACTTTGTGAGACTCTGATTATGTTCTTGTTAGCAAGATGGGTAATGCCTCACATACTTTTATGTTGTGATTCTATGTTCAAATTATGATGGTACAACCCTTGGTTTTGATGTTTGTTAAGGCTCTAGGGAGAGTGGCTCTTCATGGGGGCCGACACCTCAGTTAAGAGGAAGTACACAGGATAACCCACGAATGAGTTTTCTAATCAAGTGAAAACATAATAAATGAATTTAGGAGGGATGGGTAGTAATCACATAACAAGATTAAAAAATATTATGGTTACCTCATCTTCGTTAGGGCTTTTGCAGACTAATGGAAGGATGAGAAGGCCATGGTTGGCAAGGTCATTACTTCCTCCTCAAGAGAGGTGTAATACCCCTCCATTTTGTGTTCTAGCTAGATAGTGTGTCTTTGTTTGCTTTGATGTGCTTTTGGTTATTAAGATGCTTTATCATGCGTATTCGATTTGATCACTAACTGTTAAGCAATGTGTATGTGATATTTTTATGTGATTTAATTTTACTCTGATGTTATCATTATGGCATGTTTTGAATTAGCATAGCAGTTATTTAATTAAAAATGCCTTATGCTTTTATTATATTGTTGATGTTAGAATAGTCGGTTAAAAATTCTATGTTGGTGAATAGGATGGGATTGTATCACTCGTTTGCGAGAGCCCTACTATTTTGAGATTTCCCCCTTCACAGTGTGTTTTATTATATCATATCTATGCATGTTCGATATGCTCTTTGTTCACAGGTTGACAGGTATAGGACATCGACTCCACCTGATTTCATAGGTTTGAGCGTGTCCATTGACCAACGATAATCGATTGGGAGATAGTAGCTAGGTTTTCCGTGCCAAGTCGTCACCCTAGTCATAGTTTGTCATCAGGTTGTCGTCAGGTTTAGCGGTTTTGATTTGGTTCATTCCTCTTTGGTTATTTATTTCATTTAATATTACAAAGGTTATTAAATGGCGGGTGTAGTTAAAATGATGACTAAATATATCTAGTTGCAATGTTGAAATGTTATTTATTTTATTGATTAGTTTAATTTAATTAATAAAATAATCTAATCTTGGATTAGATTTAGTTATTGATTAATTAAGTTAATCGTGATAAATTAAATTAAGTTAGTTGTTTTGGCATTATTGGATATTAAGAGTTAAATTAAAAAATGGAAATATGTTTTAAATTGCACTTTTTGAAAATTAATAAGTAAAAGAATTTCTTTTCAAAATTTTGAATTCTTTTTTATTGTAAAAATAAATTTTAAATGCATGAAATTTCATTTGGAAAGTAATTTTGTTTTAAATTTGAAAAAATGAAAATATCTCCAAATTGCAATATATTTAATATATATGAGATATTTATTTTAGGGTTTTGACAAATTTCCAGGGGAAAATTCTATTTGAGCAAATAGAATTTTATTTTAATTTTCAATTTCCAATTTGGGGAATTTTTTTTTGTTGTGGCTTTGTTGGATTTGAGGAAGAAGGTTGAATTTCTTGATGGGCTGGAAACAGATTTGAAAGCACCATTTGAATCCTTTTATCTTTGGAGAAAAAAAAATCATGTTCTTCTTTGATTTTTGTTTCATTTTGCAAAAGTTTTAAATCTTGTTATGTTGTTGGAAAATTTCTAAATTTTGTTTGAATTTCAATGTAAACCCATGTCAATTTGTTTCAAAACTTGCAAACTTCTGTTGAAATTATGAGGAAGAAAATAAAACAAGAATCAAACAATGGAAAAATAGAAAGAAAACCAAAATAAAATTTCATTTCAAACTAGAAATTTAAACCTAGTTGTTGTGTTGTCAATTTATTGTTTCATTGCAAAATTCTATTGTGCAATTTCACAATTTGGCTGAAAATGGAGGTTTTGGGTATATATTGATAAATATACCTATGTGTATATATATATATATATATACACACACACACACACAAATATATTTTGTAAATATATTGTGTTTTGTTTATTCTAGAAATAAATAAATAAATTGGTTTCATAAAATTTTACACAAGAAATTTTTCCTGTATAGGGTATGCCTTGTATTTCTTAACTGTGTATATGGGGAGTTTCATTTTTTGTATATAAAATAAATTTTATTAGAATAAAATTTTTAAATTATTGTGGGGAGTGGGCAGCTATGGCTGTGCACCCAAGCCCCAATGGAGGGCGCTGCCATAGGTAGCACAACCTCCACAGAGGAGGTTGGGCGCTGTCATAGGTAGCACAACCTCCACTAAGAAGGTTGGGCGTAGACTATGGCTGCGTCCTCCTCCCTTGTTGGAGCCGCAACCCTATGTATGTTGCTTTTTTTTATTATTTAATTTTTTTTTATATTATAAATATATATAATATAATATATATATTATATATAGTATTTTATATTATATATATTATATTAATATATATTATAATATAACATTTAGGTATATATATATTATACATATAATGTGTATATATATATAATGAATATATATGTATTATGTATTTATAAATAATTTATTTGGTTGAGTTAAAATGGAATTGTTCAAATGATAATAATATATTTAAATATGTATAGAAAATTGTATATACATCAAGTATATACTTTTATATATATATTTTTAATATATATGTTTATTCAAATATGGGTAAATTTAAGTTGATTACTTATTATTGAATTTGAAATAAAGATTGATTTATTTTAATCAAATGATTTTATTTATCAAGTTGTTTTGATTATTGAGTATGATTGAGAAATTTGGAGTTAAATTATTGGTTTTTAAATTCCTCAACGTCGTGAAATAAATCTTATATATTTTTGGATAAATGCAAGTAACATAGATTGAATTGAATGGATTTAGGAAATCCTAACCTTAGTTTATTTAATTGACTAAGATGTTGTCTAAGTAATGTTTTCGTACATTCTAGATGTTGGGCAAAAGGAAGTAATTGTTTTATTTTAAGAATGATTTATTTTGAAAAGAAGAAATGATTATTATTATTATTTGAAAAGAAGAAATGATTTATCAATTGATTTGTTTTGAATAGAAGAAGTAACTGTTTTATTTTATTGTTATTTAAAAGCAATTAAAAAATTGAATAGATGGTTCAAATTTCATCTTTTTTCTGAAAGAAATATCATTTAGTTTTATTAAGGCTATAAATTACTGAATGTTAATGAAGGAAGTGGATTTAGGAAATCCAAACATAGATTTGATCCCTATTTGATTGCCCTTCTTAAATGTATACTTCATCTATTTTCACTTTTGGGAATTTGTTTTGAAGGGTTGTTAAGTCTTCCATAAGGGGTTTAACTCTTGGGGGTTGTGGTATTATGTTAGACAACTGTTGTATTGCCTTGGGTAGGGTGTATAATTGTATCCTGTTGTTTTAATCGATTTTCACGAATGGGGATGGTTTGTATCATGTGGATTAGGAGTGGTTTATGTGATTTGTGCCTCCTGTGGAAGGAGTGAATTATGTGTTTTGTTGCCTCTAGTGTTTGGAGAGAGTTTTGACTTTTGTTGCCTCTAGTGTTTGGAGAGGGTTTTGACTTTTGTTGCATCTAGTGTTTGGAGAGGGTTTTGACTTCTGTTGCCTCCAATGTTTGGAGAGAGTTTTATTTATGTGTTCCTCCTAGAGTTGGAGTGGTTTTATCATGTTGGTATGCATTTGGGATTCCCTTGGTGATTGGTTTTGTTTGGTATGTTGTCAAGTAGAAGAGTGGTTTCTGTTATGGGCCAAAGCCCAAAGAGGTAAATTGGGAAACCTTCAAAAGTGGTTTAATCAAGTGATAACTAAATTAATGTACTTAGAAGTTTAGGTAGTATTTCATATTAATTAAGATAATTGAGCCTCACTCATGGAGGCAAGGGCTTCTATAGACTTGGGATGAAATGGGAAGGCCTAGAATGGCAAGGTCATCTATCTTGTCTTTACTAGAGGTATTTGATTCCGCATGAGTGAGTATGGGTGCCGAGATTTGGTTGAGGCTACCAAGATAACCCATAGTGGGGGGCCAGAGCCTAGGAAGATTCCCAAAGGATATCCCATGTCGAGCTATGTGATGACACTCTTTCTACAACAACAATTATTATTTGGTTTTATGAGTTTGGTCTTATTATCATACTCGATTTGTTTTATTTCTGGAAGCAATGTGACCTATATCAGTGATGTTGGAGTTGTACTTGTGTTACCCTTATGGATGTTTGGCTCATGTGTCTGGTTGTGTCAGTGTGAGTTATCCTGTGTCTAGTGGTGGGTGGTCTAGCCTAGGAATCCTTGTTAATATCTCCTAGCACGGGGGGTGAGCCTACGGGTATCACATGGTTGGGTGGAACATGCACCTTAATCCATTGTGTCATCTTCTTGTTCGTGTGGATGAGATTTCTAGTTGGAGAGCTCGTGGGATCCTATTCTTTTTTGCTTTAATTATTTCAGTTATTATTATAATTTATTACCCCTCTTTGTATTGAGGTGGAAGATGTAATTTGTAATCTTGTATATTGGAATTACCTCATTCGGGGAATGATTTTTGTAATCATATTGTAAATTATATTATTGGAATGATGTGGTATCTCTTATTCCTTTGTTGTAATTTTGTCATGTATGGAATGTATGTGATTCTTAATTTATTAAGTAATTAAATGTTTTGTTGTCAATTCATGTTTCTTGTTTGGGTTTTAAGTAATCCCAGTCTTGTAACCTTAGAGGTTGTTGGAAATGGATAGTGATCTTGCATGTTATTTGTACTTTCACAAACAAAAAAAATAGTACGTTTGAGTAGTAAATTGTAACTTCCTCTAGGGTTGCATGGCAGGGCATTACACATGGTATTAGAGTCTAGGTTTACACACTGGGTACTCTGGGATAATGTGGAACCCATTAACCTGTTAGTTGTGTAGGTTATACTCTGGGCACTATGAGCCATGGCATTGACCTAGGTGTTTTATTCATTAGTTATGTTTTCCTTTTGGGTTGATCTCACTTGCCCACTTAGAAGTTGTTGTTACATGGTGTAAGTCCATTGGTGCAAGAAACTAGTTGAAAGGATAGGATCCTCGGTGTAGTGTACAATGCACCGATATCCTTCCTACTAGAAGAATTCATTATGGACAATTGTGTAGCATGTGAATTTTTGGTGTGTTGTGTGTGGTGGACGACAACCAATTTTTTTGTTATTTCTGCCCCTTGCATGTCATGTTGATGAATGCTTTGGTGGGGGTTAGTTAGGCTTGCGAGCCTACCAAGAAGTGTGTTTTGATTGGTCTCCATCTTGATGCATGGCTCTTTCATTGTATAAAGAGTTGTGACCCTTGAGTGGTTCTTGAGTGTGGTTGTAGTGTGTTTGTTGGGTGTGTTTCAAGTGATTTTTGGGGCGAGATAGTCATAGGACCTCTTGCCTTGAGTGCCTTAGTATGGCATTTTAGAGGGTTGAGTTTTCCAAACTTGTCTTGAGTTGTGGAGGAATGATGCCTCTTAGGTCTTGCCTTACCCTTCAGGATTGGGGAGATTCCCTTGGTTGAGAGTCTTCCGAGGTTGAGATCGATTACTCCCCTCTATCTTATGTTGCAAGTGAGCATGTTGGACCTTAGCTTGTTGGTGGGTTGCAGGTGACATGTGTTGCCTAAAATTACCCTTGCTTGGTTTCTCTGCTCATGTTGTGGAGAGGTTTGTTCGACCTTGAGGGTGCCAAGAAGTTCCTTTGGTGTATATTCTCTTCTGGAGTCTTGTTGTTTTTCTTCACCATGCAAGTATCTGATGCATGTTTTCTTGTGATTTACCTCATTGTGCAAGTGATTGCCTGATTGACCCTATGTGGTTTTGGAGTTGCTTTTGCATGTTATATTGTTTTGAAATTATGAAATATGGTAATAGCAAATGAATAATCATGTTGTTAGTTCATAGAGATTTGTGCATATTCTCATATGATTGATGCATTTGTGTGAAAGCGATCGTATGATGATGAAACCATGACTGCATTCATTCCTATGTTAGAACTGTAAATAACTCTTGTCTTCTCTCTCTTCCCATTGGTTTAATAAAGATGTCTATCCTTGAGTGTGTGGTGTATTGAAACCCATGGTATGTTGTATCTTATGAGAAAATGCTTATGTATTCATGAAGGTTTGTTTTATTAGATCAAACCTTGGGTAAAGGACCTAAGTCCCCAAGTTACATTCATAATCATGGAAAATGTATAATATGAATAGAAAATTGTTTTAAAGTAAGTAAAAGTTTAGAGAAAAAGGATTAGGGAAACCATTGCATGTTAGTGATAATTGCATAATAGGTGCATCTTGTTGGTGAGGCCTATAGTCCCCAACTATATTGTTGAGTCTTAAGAAATCATGTAGATGTTAAATTATTGTACCCTGATTCAAAATGAAAAATGTTAAATGAATGTCGAAGTGATAATGTTGCATACCTTGTCTTGAGTAAACATTGTAACAATATCGCACTATGTGTGGCCTTGTGATGATTCCTAGTGATGTGTATAGGTGCATATGTGATGCAGGAGCATTAAGTGGTGTGAGGGCAATCTTGCATCACCCAAAAAGATGTTTTTCATTTTTTTTCATGTTGTTTTTTTTTCTAGATGTTTTTGCATTTTTGGATACCCTTTTCGTCGAATAAGAATTTCCAACTTTCAAAACTGCTTTTCTGCTTTTTTCTGCTCAACTGCTATTTTTAGCAGGTATGAATTTGAAGGTGTGGGAAGACAGAAATTTATGGGAAGGTTCAGGACGGAAAAATAAACACTTTGGTGAAAGAATCAGGTCAAGATCATTCACGGTTTGAAAGTTATTCAAGTTCTAATTTTTTCTTTTTGCCCTGGAAAACCTTCCAAGTCTAGTTTGAGGCCCTAAACGGTTCCGGATGGGCTCGAAAATTTGTGGAAATCCCAAATTAGTCCGCCAAACACCTACTTTATAGAAAATTTTCTTTTCGATACCTTTCCGAAAATGTATTATCATTGAAGATCCGACGATCAGATTAAAAGTTATGGCTTCCGGAAGTTGGTGCATATTTTAGAAATGTGCTAAATTTTTAATGTGAATTTAATTTGAAGTTCAAATTGTAATTTTTGGCCCCAAACTGCCAAAACTCATAACTCGAATGTTGTTTTTGGCTTCAAACTAGAAAGGGGCTATTTATGGGCTAATTTTCTGATTTTTGGGTAACTTTTTGGGGAAAGAATTCGCATGTTGTGAAAAGGGGATTTTCTGCAATTCTATAATTTTCTGAACTTCTGTAATTTTGCATGTATCATAGAGCTCGAGTATTTGTGGTCCTCTGCATGTAAGAGTTCCATATTTTAATAAAAAGTATTTTTCTCTATTTTGAGAGTGTATTTTTGTGTCTCGGGTTTGCTCCCTCGTCAATATGTGTATCATGTATGTTAATCCATGGATATGTGTTTTGGAGATGTGGTTGGTGGTTGCTTCACCATGTTGATTTGTATAGATTGACAGTGTGCTTGGTTGGGTTGATTATAACATGGGTTGTTCTTTTATGCTGAGGTGTGGAGTGGTTCAGTTTTAGAACCATTGAATATGTGTGATTTTATGGAGTTTGTACTAGGGGTGCTTGCAGGCTTCCAAGAGTAAGCCTAACCCTAGGGGGGGAGGATGTAATACCCCTCCGTTTTGTGTTTTGGCTGGATAGTGTGTCTTTGTTTGCTTTGCTGTGCTTTTGGTTATTGAGATGCTTTATCATGCATGTGTGATTTGATTGCTAATTGTTAAGCGATGCGTATGTGATATTTTGATGTGATGGAATTTTACTCTGATGTTATTTATGGCATTTTTTGAATTAGCGTAGAAGTTATTTAATTAAAAATGCCTTATGCTTTTATTATATTGTTGATGTTAGACTCATCAGTTAAAATGTCTATGTTGGTGAAGGGGACGGGATTGTATCACTCGCTTGTGAGTGCCCTACGATTTGGAGATTTCCCCCTTCACGGTGTGTTTTATTATATCATATCTATGTATGTTCGATATGCTCTTTGTTCGTAGGTTGACAGGTATAGGACATCGAATCCACTTGATTTCACAGGTTTTAGCGTGTCCATTGACCAACGGTAATCGATTGGGAGATAGTAGCTAGGTTTTTCGTGCCAAGTTGTCACCCTAGTCATAGTTTGTCGTTGAGTTGTCGTTGGGTTTAGCGGTTTTGATTTGGTTCATTCCTCGTTGGTTATTTATTTAATTTCATATTACAAAGGTTATTAAATAGCGGGTGTAGTTAAAATGATGACTAAATATATCTAGTTGCAATGTTGAAATGTTATTTATTTTATTGATTAATTTAATTTAATTAATAAAATAATATAATCTTGGATTAGATTTAGTTATTGATTAATTAAGTTAATGGTGATAAATTAAATTAAGTTAGTTGTTTTGGCATTATTGGATATTTAGAGTTAAACTAAAAAATGGAAATATGTTTTAAATTGCACTTTTTCAAAATTAATAAGTAAATGAATTTCTTTTCAAAATTGTGAATTCTTTTTTTTTTAAAAATAATTTTTTAAATGCATGAAATTTCATTTGGAAAGTAATTTTGTTTTAAATTTGGAAAAATGAAAATATCTGCAAATTGCAATATATTTAATATATATGAGATATTTATTTTAGGGTTTTGACAAATTTGGGGAAATTTCTATTTGAGCAAATAGAATTTCATTTTAATTTTCAATTTCCAATTTGGGGAATTTTTTTTTGTTGTGGCTTTGTTTGATTTGAGGAAGAAGATTGAATTTCTTGATGGGCTAGAAGTAGATTTGGAAGCACCATTTGAATCCTTCTATCTTTGGAGAAAAAAAAAATCAGGTTCTTCTTTGATTTTTGTTTCATTTTGAAAGAGTTTTAAATCTTTTTATGCTGTTGGAAAATTTCTAAATGTTGTTTGAATTTCAATGTAAACCCATGTCAATTTGTTTCAAAACTTGCAAACTTCTGTTGAAATTATGAGGAAGAAAATAAAACAAGAATCAAAACAATGGAAAAATAGAAAGAAAACCAAAAGAAATTTTCATTTCAAACTGAAAATTTAAACCCAATTGTTGTGTTGTCAATTTATTGTTTCATTGCAAAATTATGTTGCGCAATTTCACAATTTGGTTGAAAATGGAGGTTTTGGGTATATATTGATAAATATATCTATGTATATATATATATACACAAAAATATATTTTGTAAATACACTGTGTTTTGTTTATTCTAGAAAAAAAAAATTGGTTTCATAAAATTTTACACAGGAAATTTAATGGAGGTTTTGGGTATATATTGATAAATATATCTATGTATATATACATATATATATATCCATATATATACACAAAAATATATTTTGTAAATATACTGTGTTTTGTTTATTCTAGAAAAAAAAACTTGGTTTCATTAAATTTTACACAGGAAATTTTTCCTATACAGGGTTTGCCCTGTTTCTTAACTGTGTATATGGGGAGTTTTATTTTTTATATATAAAAGAAATTTTATTAGAATAAATTTTTTAAATTATTGTGGGGAGTGGGCAGCTATGGCTACGCACCCAAGCCCTAATGGAGGGAGCTGCCATAGGTAGTGCAGCCTCCATAGAGGAGGCTGGGCGCTGCCATAGGCAGCGTAGTCTCCACTAAGGAGGCTGGGCGCAGCCTATGGCTGCGTCCTCCTCCCTTGTGTGGGCCGCAGGCCTATGTATGTTTCTTTTTTCTATTATTTAAAATTTTTAAATTTTATTTTATATTATAAATATATATAATATAATATATATATATATATTATATATATAATGTATATATATTTAGGTATATATATGTATTATACATATAATGTGTATATATATAATGAATATGTATGTATTATGTATTTATAAATAATTTATTTGGTTGAGTTAAACTGGAATTATTCAAATGATAATAATATATCTAAATATGTATATAAAATTGTATATACATCAAGTATATACTTATATATATATATATATTTTTAATATATATGTGTATTCAAATATGGATAAATTTGAGTTGATTATTTATTATTGAAGTTGAAGTAAAGATTGATTTATTTTAATCAAATAATTTTATTTATCAAGTTGTTTTGATTATTGAGTATGATTGAGAAATTCAGAGTTAAATTATTGGTTTTTAAATTCCTCAACGTCATGAAATAAATCTTATATATTTTTGGATAAATGCAAGTAACGTAGATTGAATTAACTAAATTTAGGAAATTCTAACCTTAGTTTATTTAATTGCTTGAGATGTTGTCTAAGTAATGTTTTCGTACATTCTAGATGTTGGGAAAAAGGAAGTAATTGTTTTATTTTAAGAATGATTTATTTTGAAAAGAAGAAATGATTATTATTATTATTATTATTTGAAAAGAGGAAATGATTTATTGATTTTTTCTGAATACAAGAAGTAACTGTTTTACTTTACTATTATTTAAAAGCAATTAAGAAATTGAATAGATGGTTTAAATTTCATCTTTTGTTCGAAAGAGGTGTCATTAAGTCAGTTTTATTAAGACTATAAATTACTGAATGTTAATGAAGGAAGTGGATTTAGGAAATCCAAATATAGATTTGATCCCCATTTGATTGCCCTTCTTGAATGTATATTTTGTCTGTTTTTGCTTTGGGGAATTTGTTTTGAAGGGTTGTTAAGTCTTCCAAAAGAGGTTTAACTCTTGGGGGTTGTGGTATTATGTTAGACAATTGTTGTATTGCCTTGGGTAGGGCGTATAATTGTATCCTGTTGTTTTACCCAGTTTTCACGAACGGGGATGGTTTGCGTCTCATGTGGATTAGGAGTGGTTTATGTGATTTGTACCTCCTGTGGAAGGAGTGAATTATGTGTTTTGTTGCCTCCAGTGTTTGGAGAGAGTTTTGACTTTTGTTGCCTCCAGTGTTTGGAGAGGGTTTTGACTTTTGTTGCCTCCAGTGTTTGGAGAGAGTTTTATTGATGTGTTCCTCCTAGAGTTGGAGTGGTTTTATCATGTTGGTATGCACTTGGGATTCCCTTGGTGATTGGTATGTTGTCAAGTAGAAGAGTGGCTTCTGTTAGGGGCCAGAGCCCAAAGAGGTAAACTGGGAAACCTTCAAAAGTGGTTTAATCAAGTAATAACTAAATTAATGTACTTAGAAGTTTAGGTAGTATTTCATATTAATTAAGATAATTGAGCCTCTCTCATGGATGCAAGGGATTGTATAGGCTTGGGATGAGACAGGAAGGCCTGGAATGGCAAGGTCATCTATCTTGTCTTTACGACAGGTATTTGATTCTACATGAGTGAGTATGGGTGTCGGGATTTGATTGAGGTCACCAGGATAACCCATAGTGGGGGGCCGGAGCCTAGGAAGATTCCCAGAGGATATCCCATGTCGAGCTATGTGATGACAGTCTTTCTACGACAACAGTTGGTATTTGGTTTTATGAGTTTGGTCTTCTTATCATACTCGATCTGTTTTATTTCTAGAAGTAATGTGACCTATGTCAGTGATGTTGGAGTTGTACTTGTGTTACCCTTATGGATGTTTGGTTCATGTGCCTGGTTGTATTAGTGTGAGTTAGCTTGTGTCTAGGGGTGGATGGTCTTGCCTAGGAATCCTTGTTACTATCTCCTAGCACGGGGGGTGAGCCTTTGGGTATCACATGGTTGGGTGAAACGGGCACCTTAATCCATTGGGTCATCTTCTTGTTCATGTAGACGAGATTTCTAGTTGGAGAGCTCGTGGGATCCTATTCTTTCTTGCTTTAATTCTTTCAATTATTATTGTAATTTATTACCCCTCTTTGTATTGAGGTGGAAGATGTAATTTGTAACCTTGTATATTGGAATTACCTCATTCAGGGAATGAGTTTTGTAATCATAATGTAAATTATATTATCGAAATCATGTGGTATCTCTTATGCCTATGTTGTAATTTTTTCAAGTATGGAATGTATGTGATTCTTAATTTATTAAGTAATTATATGTTATGTTGTCAATTCTTGTTTCTTGTTTGGGTTTTAAGTAATCTCAGTCTCATAATCTTAGAGGTTGTTGGAAATGGATAGTGATCCTGTCTATTATTTGTACTTTCAAAAAAAAAAAAAGTACATTTGAGTAGTAAATTGCAACTTCCTCTAGGGTTACGTGGCAGGGCATTACAGGAGGTTAATGGCTCCGCATGGGTCACCCTATGGGGCCAGCGCCTCATGTAGGAGGAAGGTCCAGGATAACCATAGATGGTGGCCAACACCTCAGGTTGGAGGAAGGGCCAGGATAACCCATCTAGGCTATGCGATGACACTCTCCACTTGTTTCCCTTGTGCTTTTCTTTCTTGGTTGCCTCTGGAAGTGTGTTCTGATTGTGTTCCTGATTTATTTGGAAGTGTATTATGATTGTCTCTTTGGTTTAATGGCATGTGGTTGATGGTTATCACCTTGGTTTATTTATGATGTTTTTTATGGTTTAAGTTATTGTGGTTGAGTCTTTGTTGTTGTCATTATGATCTATGTATTCTTGATGTTGTTATTGAAGTATTGTTACTATGTTATGCTTTATTGGGTTGGACTTGTGGCGTTCTTTGTTGTGGTCACTTTCTTGTTTTCTTCTTAGCATGGAGGGTGGGTCTTTGGACCCATGTGGTCAGGTGGAACATGCTAACCACCCCATTGGGTCCCCAGCCGAGGATCGAGAGGTGCAGATTGGTACTAGTTGTGGCAATTCTAGAGTTGTATTCCACTTGGAGCCAATTATGCTACTTATTCTCATATGCTTTGTTGTAGTATGCTATCTTATTATACGGTTTCCACTCATGTTGGAAAAAACTTATGTATTATTGTACCTCTTGAACATTGTAATGTGATGTAATGTATTATTTTATCATGATTCACCTTGTGTGGATATTGGTCCATGACAGTTGTTTCCCGATGTATTGTATCTGTGGTAATATGTCCCTTGAGTTTATATGATGATACAAAGGTCATGTTTATGATTTTTGAGGTAATTATGTATATAGGTTGTATTTACGTACGTGGATGGTTTCTTATTAATGTTTTAACATGTATGCGTTACATGTGTAAATGTTTAAATTTGTTATGGATTATATCTTTGGTTTTCATTCTGTGTCACTGTTGTATAGATTTAATTTTTGTAATGACTCCTCATGTACCCCAATGGAAGTAAGTGTTGGTGGATTTTTTTGACTAAGTTTCATGATTTATGACTTGATGTGCATCTCATGTAAGCTTATATTTACAAAAAAAAAAGTTGTGCGGTAATTATTGTTTAATTGTCCTTTGGAGTTCGCACGATGGGGCATTAAAACATGGTATCAGAGCATAGGTTCACACACTTGGCACTATGTGTGCTCACTATGTAACCTTGTGTTTAGTCCCTTGATTCTAGAGTTTCACTTTTCTGTTGTCACTGTTGTGAACCTGAATTTCTTTTGTTAGTCGATGTTGGGTCGATAGTGCAAGAAACTAATGGGAAAGGATAGGACCCTCAATGTAGTGTGCAATGCATCGATATCCTCCCTATCAGGGATGCACTATGGACCTGTGTGTTGTTGTGTGATGTGGTTTCCAGTGATGTGAGTTATGTGTGTGAATATGTCAAGTGTGCATGGAATTTTCCTTTTGTAGAAATTGTTGGGAGATTGGGTGTTCAATAATGACTGAGGTGGAGTGCTTGTGTGGAAATGATGAGTTTTAGCAAAAATGTGCATTTGAGTGGATAATTATGCTTTAATTTTATAAAACTATAGCATTTTAAGGTAAATAATTAGCTTGAATTCTCAATACTAATGTGTTATGTTCCATTGGAGTTAATTATTTTCTAGCTGGATGACTTCAGAAACTCAATAATAAAGGTAATGGAATTCAAATTATAGAGGTAGATACTTATAATGACTAGTAGTAGTCAGTTTCTGATACAGTATGTGAAAGAGATTTATAGTTAGATCATTATGTAATTCTTTTTCTAATTGATAAGTAGCAAATGATTTACAAATTATTAGAGTTGTTTTGGTTATTGTGTTTGGTCTGGTGGGAGGGACAATGTGGTATTACTCACTCGCGAGTGCCCTACTATGCTGCAAATTCCTCTCGTGGTGTGTTTGTGATATATATATTATGAGTAACATTTGTTTTATGCAGGGTTGTAGGAAATAAGCCTCGATTCCACCTGCATTGTTAGGACAAGGCGAGCATCATAACCACCCAATGGGTTGATGTGGCAAATAGGAGCTAACAAGAAAGTGTCCCCAACTGAGTTTGTACACCTTGTCCTTGCAACCCCGTCTCTGTTTCCATTTTTGGTCTTTTTTAAAAAAAAAAAAAAATTATTCTGATGTCATTTAATTTACATTTTTGATTGTCGATATTGTGGTTAGTTTATGATGTTACCATGTTTATGCTTGAGCTCAACTTCCAGGAGTAAGTCAATGCCTATGGGGGGGAGGATGTAGTGCCCCTCTGTTGTTGTCATTCTTGATATTCATGTAAATTGTTTTGTTCAGTGGTCATGTCATTTTTAGTGTTATTGGTCGATTTGTGATGATTTTGTAATTGTGTTTGTGAATTGAGAATGCTAATATTATGATTAGATTTGATTAATCAAATTAATTTAAATTATAAGTTCACTTGATTTAGTCGGAATTAAAATTAGAATTAATAATAATTGTTATTGTATTATCGTTGGAAATCAATTATTTATAGATAAGAAAATTATTTCAATTAATAGATTTAAAATATAATTAAATTTTGAAAATATAAAGTAAATCGTTAATATTTCATAAATAAATCAACTATTATTAAGCATCGTATTCAACTATAATTAATGATCCATTATCTTGTGAAGATAAGTATTTTGTTATGATAAGATATTCATATTAAGAAAGTGATTTAGAATAGATAGAGAGGGATAAGAATTTCCAAAAAAAAATTATTTTGTTTTAAAGCAACTAAAAAGTAAAAAAAAAAGAGAAAAAAGAAAAAAGAAAGCAGCCATGCAAGGCTTAAAACAAATTTTTTAACTAGAAACTTGTTTTCTTTTTGGTTTTGGGGGAAGATTTGGAAGTGCATCTGTTTTTGGTTGGAGGACCGGAGAGATTTGGGGAGGGGTTACAAGAGGAAGTTAGCAAAGATGAATAGAGGGGTGAGTATGTCTCTTCATGACGGTGCACCTCTGCTTATTCTCACCATAGTCAAGATGGCTTCCTTGGACGGTTCTTCTGAGATTGCTTTATGGGTTTCAGGTACATTTAATGGTATTCTTATTTCTGGCTTTATATATATATATATTTATTTATTTATGTATGTATGTATGTATGTATGTATGGATCTCTTAGTCTTTTAATCTAGCTTATTATTCTGATTTCCTTTCGTGGGTGATGCTTGGCATGCCGTTTGTGTTTGGTAGTCAAAGGAAACTCTATGTGCGTGGTGTGCGAGTAGATTATTATAGGGTATTCTTGTCTATGTAAACTTTAGCATCTATAGCTTCCTCGGCCTGTCTTTGCATATTTACAAATCTATTAATAAAGCATTCGATTCAAAGTAATATCTTCTCTTCAACCTTCCATCCAAGGAAATTTGATGTTCCTTATTTTGTAATCAGTATATTCCATGAGGTGGCATCGCTTTAAGGCACTTTTCTTTTCTGAACTCATGTTTTGTCTATTCTTCCTTAGTGTTAAACCATCTTCTGTGTTTTCTTCTCCATAGTAGTGATATGATATACCTTGAGTTGCATAGAGATTTGCTAAATTTTAGTGAATAGAAACCCAAGCGAATGGAATTCCAACTTGTGTTCGGTGGATACAATGATACCATGTATAGATTGAATGATGGAACTGATTGTAGTTATCTAAAGGTTAGAGCGTCCCCATGATAGCAAGCACGTGCATGAACCTCAACCACTGCCACCAAGTGATCAACTATATATGCGATGCAATAGGAAGTTTAAAGTTTTAAATAATCTCTATGATTTCATTGTCAATCTGTCTAAGCTGTTGCATTTGAACACAATAGGAAGTTATAAAGTTTTAAATAACCTCCCTGATTTCTCTGTCAACCTGTCATAGTAGCAGACTTGAACATGGTAGGGTGTATAGATTTAAATAAACTCTCTGATTCTTTTTGCAACCTGTCACAGACGCAACACTTGGACATAGAAGGCTGTAGAGGTTTAAAATGCCTTTCAGATTCCTTTGGCAACTTGTCACATCTGAAGCACGTGAAAATAGAATGTTGTAGAGGTTTAAATAATCTTTTGGATTCCATTCTAGATATGTCTTCTTTTAAAGATAGTTTTTTTATATTAAACTTTCTAAAGTTCAAGCTATTAAACACAAGTAGAAGGGGTAAAAGATATAAGACAGATAGAGATTGAAAAGAACAATTATGTTTTATCACCAATTGGATATGTAGATTAACATATTGAAGGATTAAATTAGAAAAGAAAGAAAGAAAAATTGGAATTTATATATAAATCTATAGTTGTAAGATATTGATACTCTGGTGTTTGCTTTCAATCTGTAGAAGGTAATAAAGTAAATAGACTTTTAATTGTGTTCGGAAATGTTATTGATTATGGGAAATTGATCTATTTTTTCTTTTAGAAAATCAAAATGAGTTTATTTTGTATGTATTCACATATTTATATAAATAAATATGTGTATGTGTGTGTAAGTATATATATATATGGATTTTATTAAATAAAACATAAGGGTATGGCATTAAAGAGCAGTTGTTATAAAGATTAAATATATATAATTATAGGTGTGGTGGTCTATTCTATGTTTTGGAACATAGAAGTTTCCTATTGATTTATAAACATAGTTATATACATTATTATATGTACAAATAAATACAACATTGTGAGTACTAAGTAATAAAAGTTTGTTTATTAAAGTAATTAAGATAATTAAAAGATTAGCCTAAGTGGATATAGATTATCTTTGGTTAAATAGAAACTAAAATTTAGTCAAGGGTAGAAATGTTATGTAAACAATTTGATGATCTTAGAAAAGAATGGTTCACCTTCTAGCTTTAAGTTGAATAGAGGATAGTTACTTGCATATTTCAAACATTGGAAAAGAACGTTCGCTTTGATTCTAAAACTAAATGATTATATTAAATAATGTGAATTGGTAAACATTAGAATATTATGGAAATGATATAGTTATAGTTATGGAGAAAACTTGTGTAGTAATTTTTTGTTGATGAAATTAGTTTAGCTTCTAAATGTTGACCTCTTATATAATCGTTTATTAGATGGTGTGTTAATTTACTATGGGTATGTTTAAAATAATGTGTTTAGTATAGGATTTTGGGTGAAGTTGGTTAAATGGGGTGTTATTGTGCAAGTTGAACTCTTCTTGTAATGTTCATTGGTTGCTTAGGAAGATTATGGTTTGGTTGTTCATACTGATTTAATGGGTTGTCTCTTGAGTTGATGGTAAATTAGTTAATGTTATTGTTGTCACAATTGATGGTTTTGCTTGAGTTGTTAATGAGTTGAATTGAAAGTTCATTGAGTAATGGGTATCCTGAGAGGAGAAAATAGGGGTCTCCCTTGGATTTTTGATTTATTTTGTATCAAAGTTGGTTATGTAGTTTGGATGCAGTTGTTGATCTCATCTTGATGTATTCACTCATTATGTTTGAAATAATTCTTTGAGGCCTTGCAATTATTGTTGTTAGTTCTTTGGTGAGGAAAACCTAGTGTAACCCTTTTGAGAGTCTTCCAGAGGCTTGATTTTACTATTGGTCAATGTTCCTCATTTTATGTGCTCTTGATGTGGCAAGATATTGGTGTCGTTATTTTGAAAGGGTTGTAAGAAACTTTGTGAGAATCTAATTATGTACTTGTTAGTGAGATGGGTAATGCCTCTCATGCTTTTATGTTGTGATTCTATGTTCAAATTATGATGGTAAAACCCTTGGTTTTGATGTTTGTTAAGGCTCTAAGGAGAGTGGCTCTTTGTGGAGGTCAACGCCTTAGTTAAGAGGAAGTGCACAAGATAACCCACGAATGAGTTTGCTAATCAAGTGAAAACATAATAAATGAATTTAGGAGGGATGGGTAGTAATCACATAACAAGATTAAAAAAAATTGTGGTTACCTCATCTTCATTAGGGCTTTCGCAGACTAATGGAAGGCTGAGAAGGCCGTGGTTGGAAAGGTCGTTACCTTATCCTCAGGAGAGGTTAACAACTCTACATGAGTCACCCTATGGGGCCGACACCTCATGTAGGGGGAAGGGCTAGGATAACCATAGATGGGGGCTGACGCCTCAGGTTGGAGGAAGGGCTAGGATAACCCATGTAGGCTATGCGATGACACTCTCCACTTGTTGCCCTTGTGATTTTCTTTCTTGGTTGCCTCTAGAAGTGTGTTCTGATTGTGTTCCTGATTTATTTGGAAGTGTATTATGATTGTCTCTTTAGTTTACTTGGCATGTGGTTGATGGTTATTACCTTGGTTTATTTATGATGTGTTTTATGGTTTAGGTTATTGTGATTGAGTCTTTGTTGTTGTTGTTATGATCTATGTATTATTGATGTTGTTATTGAAGTATTGTTACTATGTTATGCTTTATTGGGTTGGTCTTGTGGCGTTCTTTGTTGTGGTCACTTTCTTGTCATCTCCTTAGCATGGGGGGTGGGTCTTTGGACCCACGTGGTCAGGTTGAATGTGCTAAGCACCCTATTGGGTCCCCAGCTGAGGATTGAGAGGTGCAGATTGGTACCAGTTGCGGCAATTCTAGAGTTGTATTCCACTTGGAGCTAGTTATGCTACTTATTCTCATCTGCTTTTTTGTAGTATGCTATCTTATTTTATGGTTTCCACTCATGTTGGAAAACACTTTTGTATTATTGTACCTCTTGAACATTGTAATGTGATGTAATGTATTATTTTATCATGATTAACCTTTTGTGGATATTGGTCCATGACAGTTGTTGCCCGATGTATTGTATCTGTGGTAATATGTCCCTTGAGTTTATATGAAGATATAAAGTTTATCTTTATTAGTTTTGAGGTAATTATGTATATAGGTTGTATTTACGTACATAGATGGTTTCTTATTAATGTTTTATCATGTACGTGTTACATTTGTAAATGTTTAAATTTGTTATGGATTATATCTTTGGTTTTCATTCTGTGTCACCGTTGTATAGATTTAATTTTTGTAATGACTCCTCATGTACCCCAATGGAAGTAAGTGTTGGTGGATTTGTTTGACTAAGCTTCATGATTTATGACTTGATGTGCATCTCATGTAAGCTTATATTTACAAAAAAAAAGTTGTGCGGTAATTATTGTTTAATTGTCTTTTGGGGTTCGCACGACGGGGTGTTACACCGGATGAGTTATATTTCAAAATTTTTCATTATTACAAGTCATGGGAAATCTGTCTAATAATAGTGTTACCTAATATAAGATATGATTGATGTGACAATCTTTTTCTAATTCTACTTAGAAAAAGCCCGCCTCATTTTGAAAGGGAGACAATGTATTCAATATATTATATATTATATTATAATACCTCCCTCTTTCCCCCCTCCTCTCTCCCTCTCAACTCTCTCTCCCCATCCCTCTTAGGTCTTTCACTCACACTTCTAAGGTCTTTCTCTCTCCCTCTCTCTCTCTTTCTTGTGAATTGGTTGCACATCAATAGATATATAATATATACTATGTATTAAATATATTATATAATATATATCATATATAGTATACTATACAAAAATTGTATACTATATAGTATAATATAATATATATAACATAATATTATATATTTTAATAATATATATTATATATTATTATATATTATTATATAATATATTATAATATTATATATATTAATATATTATATAATAATACATAATATTATATGTTTATGTATTATAAATAATATAAAAAATTATAACTAACAAATATCCATTTTGGTTTGGTATTACCAAACCAAAATACATATCTGTTCAGGACTTGGTTTTGGTTGGAAAGTCAACCCAAAAAATGTCTTTTTCAGAATTTGTTTAGTTTTCCAAAGTTCGCCCTTGTGGCTGATGACTTTTTTTTGACCCAATTTTCATGAAACGAAAATGGTTTATAGAAAAAAATTTCAGCTTTCCAACAATATAATTTTTTCCTTATTTTGAATTAAATAAATAATTATTATTGATTTTCTACCTACATTATGTCTATAGTCCTGATTGATGGGTTGATTAAAAAACTTTTATAACTTTCAAACTACTTAACATTTTTCAAATCTACAAGATGCACCACATTTTATGCTTCACCTACTATAGGATAAAAAAATAAATTGAATTTCATAATTTTTTGACCAAGTTATGGTGGTCAGAAACTGGCATTTTAATAATTTTGAAAAGTTCTAGTAAAAAAATCATAACTAATTATTTACTTGGAAAAAAATTACAAAAAAAATCTGGCACATCCGAATATGAGTCCTCTACTTATATTTAAAAATTTAGAAAAAAATATTATGTTTTTCTTGTACTTAGTGTAACATCTCTCTAAACCCAGGCTGGTAAGATAGTATTTCAATTTTGATTTTATATTTTAAATGTTAAATGTTATCATAATGAGATTGGACATTGATGATGAAGGGAAAAGGTTATCATGATTAGTCATTATTCTGGATTACATGCTTATATGCTTATATATTGTTATCATTTGCTATGTATGATTATGGATAGGAAAGGGATGATGTCGTAACACTCATATTCAAGAGGCTTGCAATATCATGACTCCCTTCTTGATGATTGATGTTTCTTTGGACTATATGTTATATGTACATGTACTTTGATGTGTAATTGAAGTGATGCAAGTACTGAGTATCGACTCCGCCTGGATCCACATGCCTGAGCATACTCCTATTCCTTGATGGTGGTTACTAGAGGTAGTTACAGGCCAAATTTTCCCCACCCTAGCCCATTGTACCCTATTAGGGTAGTGTTTTCCTTGTTGATCTCTTATTGTCCCATTACCTAACAATAATGTCTGAAACACCTTTCAACCATATATTTCGGCGCACCTTTTATTGTATGTGGTTTACCAGTATGTTTTGTTGGGGTATTTTTCCTTGGTTTCCATTAATCTTTTATGTGGATTATGTATATATATATATATATATATATTGGTTGTCGGTGTCTTGATGTGGTTCCTTTGGCATCTATTCATGATTTTAAATATGGCATTTTATAGTATTTTATTGATGGGAGATTTGAATGGTTTTATCCATGAGATTTTAAAATATGTTATTTTAAATAATTTTTATTGATCATTCAAGAGAATGATATATTTCATTTGGAAATTTTAAATGATTTTATTAATCCTTTTTGGGGACCTTTGTGTATTTACAATTGGATTTAAATTACTATCTTTATATGAAATAGAGAATTTTGGTATTTTTGGTGATTTTAATTAATTGCTTTAGGGAGTTTTAATAACTTATTTAATAAAATGTTTTACTTCATTTTATTGTGTGGAGGAGTTTAGTTAAAAAAACAAGAAGGGGGCAGCCTTGTCTTTGATATATATACACTTTTATTCATTTTGTTTTGGGGGAGAGTTATCCTTTTGGAGAAGAAAATTTCTGTTTTGGGGGAAAGAGGAGAAAACCCCACAATTTGGGCAGTTAAGTTTTGGGAAGGAACATGGAGATTTTTTGGGAAGAAATTTGTGGTTATTGGATTCTAGAATTTAGTGCACCATTTCCTCTTTGTTGTCATATTTTGGAACCCAGATGCGCCTTCTCTTCAGAGCAATATTTCTTTTTAGTTTTGGGAAATATTGAGGTATTTTTGTGGTTCTTGAATCCTTGAATTTCTAGTGGTTTTGAATGTGATTTAGTTTTGGAATGGAAGCTTTGTATTTCCTCATAGTAGATTTATTCTTTGATTCAATTTTGTGAATGCTTTGGGAATGGAGAATTTTTGTTTTGGTTTCAATTTCCTGCTTGATAGTTGCTTATGGTAGAATTTTGTGCATTCAAACAAATCTAAAATGAGTTGATAGAAAAATAGAATTTTTGGGATCTTTCATTTCATTTTCTTTTTTTCCCAACTTATAAAAAAATTATCTTGTCCTCTTTTGGCTCTTACCCTTCGGGGTTGCGTAGTGGGATGTTATACTTAGGGTGGTTAGACACACACTTGATTCTTATCTTTTTCTTGAAAATTTAGTACCACTGCATTGAAATTTCAAATTTTCTCAAAAAAAATTTATTTTTTTCCAAAAAAGGACTAGTAGCCTAGAAACTACATTCAATTTGCTACAACTTTTGTTCTTATATGTTTTTCAAATTATGTTAATAACCTATTCAAATTTTTATGTTAAGTTGACTAACTCTAATTTTCTAAATTTGCATCGCCACTTAGAGGCCTAGTTTGGACCCCCATGATCCTGCACATACCTTGTTATCATATATTAAGCAAAAAATGCAATGTATAGAAAACTATATATTTCTGAAAGCAATATAGAGGAAGAGTGAAATAGTAAAATGCTCAAAAGAGAATTCTATAGATCAACATTATACCTATACATATACATATACATATGCATACACATACACATACATATACATATATATACATATACATATATATATACATATAGATATAGATATACATATACATATATACACACACATACATATTCATACATATATGTATACATACATACACATATGCATATACATATATAGTTTTCACTATTTTTTATTGTTTGTAGTTATCTCTGTGCATCGTTGGCATTATACTCATTACCATATGAGTAATTGCAGTTAAATCTTCTTTCTTTCGTAAAAAAAATGGTTAGGGCTAGTAATTTTTTCACCTGTTCTATTCTCCCTGTACTTGGCACTAAATATTATAGAGAAATACATAACACTTTCCCAGGGTTTTAAATGATGACATTGAGCTTACCTGTTCAACAAAGGATGTTCTTAAATGTTGTTCATTGGTCAATAAGGATTGGAAAAAAATTATGAGTTTAGAATTGACAAGGAAACTGTTACATAGTAAATGTCTTTTTAATAGGTCTTTTATAGTTTCCCTATTTTTCTATAATATTTAGTGCTAAATAATGTAGCTTGAATTTTTAATTGACAAGCGAACTATTTTATAGATTGGTTCAAGTATGATATAATTTTACCTCTATCTTAGTTTTATATTTATTAGACCTATATGGACATCTATATTTTACCTTCTTGTCTAGGAGTGAAGCCATAATAGTGGTTTACAATTGAAGTGAGGAAGGAAAACTCATAGAAAACAAATGCATGGCAAAAAAATGATTTTAGGGGTTCATACGAACATACTGGTTCGACCGAACTCATTAGGGGTTCACTAGAACCTGGGTTCAGGCGAACCCTTTTAATGCTTTCTTGCCAAAATGCCAACAAAAACCCTTATAAAAAGCGGGGTTCGAATGAACCAAGGTTTGAATGAACCCTGGTTTGAGTGAACTTCTAGGGGTTTGCTCAAACCCCCCTTATTCTTCATCCCTTTGAGACAACAAAATACCTTGAATTTTGGAACTTCGGAGCTCAGTGGCCGTGCCCACAAAAGGATATGAAAATCACAGTAGAACCTTTCCTAGGAATTGGACATTCCGATAGGTGACTAACATCTCTCTGTGGACGTTCATTTACTTGTCAAACTAGGGGACGTATACTTTAAATGGCGCGGAAAAATATACACACTAAGAACTAGTTTCGGTCAAATCTTAGCAGAAATACATTCTGGAAAGGAATTCTATCTATGCCACAGGAAGGTAATGCAAAACTCTTTAACTCAACTATGATTTGATTAAAATAGAAACCATAATGACTACGACTAAAACACAAACCATGAACTGGCCTTATGCTGCAGGAACATGCACGAGGATGGGTTCTCTATGTTGCAGGAGCAATATAAGACTGAGTTTGTATGAAAACTTCAAAGATGAGAGCTAACTAAAGATCAACAGGAACGAACAACTAACTAACTAGCTACAGATACTTGCTAAGTGGGCCCCCTTAGCAAGCATCTACTAATTACATAGATGCTGAACTCAGAACTTCATCAAAATTTATTCATGAAAACAGAATGGTATACATTGCTTTGTTGAAATGGAAACTAACAACAAACTCTGTCTCTTGTCAAACAGATTTTATTTTTTATTATCATACTGATTCTTACATGATATCTGCTATCTTCTATCTTACTCTAACTATCATCTCACTCGTGCAGGAGGAGAACCTTATTTTTAAATCAAGAGATCAACTAACTAACTAACCCTATCAAAGAAAGACGTGGAAGTAAAGTGTATCCCCCAATCAAGGAACAAACTTCATAAATGAATTTATGCGTTCAACCCGATCCAAAGAAAATCTAGCACTCCACTCTTTCCAAATTGACTATCATTAAAAATATTTCCCAACGAATTCAGTCAAAGAGTCTTCGTCGGAGCTTCCTCGAAGTCGTGCAGGAAATGGACTTTACTGCAAGGCTGAGATTGACTGCGCTTGACTCAATCATTCTTCAACAACCTGTGAAACAAAAGGTAATAGGTGCAAAAGAAAAGGTGTATGGAACATACACAATATCCGTTGATTAATCACACATTTAAATCTATTTCATCATTCAAAAATTGTATGCGATATACCAGTCATTTAGGGAGTCAATGGGGCAATAAATGTAATCAAGTCAACACAATAAGCTGTAGGAATATGAAAGTATTTTGCTACAGGATATCCTCATAAAAGGTTTCAACATAGTTTAAATAGCCACAAATAACAAAAGTAAAGATATTAAAATTTTATCATAATATCCAAACTTATGAACATATTTTAAGCTCATCACTGCCCCCTACTTAGCCCAATGTTGGTCCTCCAGCGTTAACTTTTCTGGTGGTTTCTCTGAAGTCAGTGGTTGCTGCATGACTCTGAGATGGATTTCCAAACCTGTAATAAAATCCTCTGAAATCCTGGCACCTTTCATACCTTCAGTTTTCTAAATCATCATTAAGATTTGTAGCCTGGTGAGGATAGAGGGGTCACATTAGCACAGGAGGTCTGAATGTCAATGGCAACCACAGTTCAAATCTCGTTTGAAGTCCCAATTGTATGTATCTGTTTGACCCTTTAAGAGCTGCTGTGAAATTTAGGGGACTATGTGGTTCTGATTTTCTTAATCCAACAGTTAATCTTTCCCATCTTTTCTCACTTCTGGTATATGCTAGTCTCCAAAATGAATATTGCTATGCCTGAAATTCATCATATACCTTTTTCCTGATATCAAATATCTTCTCTCTGGTTGTAACATTATTAATGCCATATGTCAGAGCAAACCAATCTTTCAACATTGCATGGGGGTTTGAACTTTGAGAGCGTAACGGAACAGGCTCAGTTTTCTCAGCTTCCTCATATGTTTCCCACTGCCTGCCATAATTTGCCTCATTTTCTGCCCATGACATAAATGCTCTTAAATGAATATCACCAATATACAAAAGAGGATTCCATTCTGTTTCAAATGGAATTAAAAAGCCATGTAAATAGAATTCACATAGAGAATTTCTTAACCAATTTGGGGCTACTTGGTATGCTTCATAAAATTCTTTGGCAGTATGAAGTATAGGATCTTGGTTTCTGGAAATTCTCATCAGTTGGAACCATAAGAACTGTTCTTTGAGGCACAGAGCATAAACTCTGGGTGGTGGTCTGCATTCCATAATCTGACCAGTTACTTTTAACATTTCATCCATTTTTGTTTTCAACTCAACAATTTCCTGTTTCTGACTTTCAATTTCCTTTCTCAGTTTCTTCCTTTCTACTTCCCATAGACTTTGTTGCATGTTAGTCTGGGCTATGTGTTGGAAAGTTAGGGTTTGCAATGTAACTAGTTCCCAATTAGCTTTAACATATTCCAGAAACTCAATTAAAAACATCTTCTTATACACAACAATGGCTTTACAAGTTGCAAGGTGAAATATAGCTTCACTAGGCACATTCAATTGTTCAGTCAATTCCTGCTCTTGCTGCAAGGTAAATTCAGGTTGCTGTGGTGGAGAAGGTTGTGCTTCCTCTGAAAACTGCATAGCAGCGGTAGCCAAGTCATCAAGATTTGGTAACCCTTGCTCATTATGCCCTGTTTCAATTGTCTCTACTTGTTCCTCTTCAGGAACAAATGGACTCTATGCGGCATTTTCAGACATATTCTGAGAAACATTAAATTCAGACTCAACAGACCCTTCTGAAATTACAATAACCTCTGGTTGAGGTGAAACAGGGGAGGTCTTAGATTGTTTCCTTGTGGAAACTCTTCTTGGTACTGATGTGGCTACAGGAGGCATTCTAGTAGCCTTCCTCTTTCTTGTCTGCTCAGAGGGCTCTGCCCTACCAGAGGATGATGGTGAACTGGTGATAGCAACAGGTGTTGCTGTAGGAGAGACGGCTGTAGGGGATGATGCTGCAGGAGAAGGACATTACCTTTGCTGAGAATGAGGGTAAGATTCAAGGGACCCTTCTGCCTTTTTTTACCTTTCTCTCTCCTAGTGGCAGACCTAGTTTGTACCCTAGCAGAGGATTCAGGTGTGAAAGCTGCAGGACCAGGTGCTACAGGATTAGATGACCCCTGCCCTGTTCTACTAGTAGACACAATTTCCTTCTTTTTCTGAGGTTGTGGGTTAAGTACCCTAGGGGGTTGTGGAATTTGCAAGCTCTTTTGAGCAATGAATTGTTGCCAGGAAAGAGGTGAGACATCTCTTAACGAGCGTTCAATTAGTAATTTGATAAGGCCGTGGTGAGCAACAAAATTATCTTTCCCTTGTTGGGTTCCATGGGCACTTTGTTTTAGAAATTTTAACAGAAAATTTGGAACATTTACAACTAACCCATACCTCATATGGCTTAATAATTTGAAATGATGAGAATGCAGGTAGGAGAAACGGCCTTCACAGGTCAAATACCTAATTATGTAAGCAGCGTATTCTGAATAAGGAGGAGGCAATGATACCCGCTTGCATCCCTGCTTGGAGACTTCTAAAGGTCCATCAGTGTGCATTGAAAACTTAGCCCTAGCAGCTACAACATCTAAAGAAAAGTTTTCTCCAACGGTTGGAAGCCCGATTACTTTAGCAATTCTGTCTTCAGTTGCAACAACTATTAGACCCCATACAGTAGCTTCCCCTTCAGAAAGGGTTTTCAAAAATTCTCCAGCAGCCTCCTCATCAAAAGCATTTAAACTCAAGAAATAATTCAACCATCCACAGAGGCTGAATGCTTGGACCGTTTGAGGATTTTGCAATAATAGCTCATGAGCTATAGGCTCATGTCGCACCAACTGACCACCCATGTTCACAGTTTTCTCGTAGCTGAACTCAATTCCTTGCTAAAAATTCAAATTCCCTATTTCCCTTTCTGCTCTGGTTTTTCTTCTGTCGTGCCATCACATTTCTTTTCTTTTCCAAAAATGAGCTTTATTAAACAAGCAGTCTTAATCGTAGTTTACAAGAAAGACATGCAATAAAGAAGGACATGTGATCACATTTGGAAAGTACTAGAAAAGTATTAAAGAAAGGTTATTTTGAAAATTTTGACTAACAAACTAAACTAGAGCTAAAAATAACTTCTGACAAATTCCTAGCTGGACGCCATCCCCGGCAACGGTGCCAAAAATGGTCGTGCCCACAAAAGGATATGAAAATCATAGTAGAACCTTTCCTAGGAATTGGACATTCCGACAAGTGACTAACATCTCTTTGTGGACGTTCATTTACTTGTCAAACCAGGGGACGTATACTTTAAATGGCGCGGAAAAATATACGCACTAAGAACTAGTTTCGGTCAAATCTTAGCAGAAATACATTCTGGAAAGGAATTCTATCTACGCCATAGGAAGGTAATGCAAAACTCTTTAACTCAACTATGATTTGATTAAAACAGAAACCATAACGACTACGATTGAAACACAAACCATGAACTAGCCTTATGCTGCAGGAACATGCACAGGGATGGGTTCTCTATGCTGTAGGAGCAATATAAGACTGAGTTTGTATGAAAACTTCAAAGATGAGAGCTAACTAAAGATCAACAGGAACAAACAACTAACTAACTAGCTACAGATACTTACTAAGTGGGCCCCCTTAGCAAGCATCTACTGATTACACAGATGCTGAACTCAGAACTTCATCAAACTTTATTCATGAAAACAGAATGGTATACATTGCTTTGTTGAAATGGAAACTAACAACAAACTCTGTCTCTTGTCAAACAGATTCTGCTTTTCATTATCATACTGATTCTTACATGATATCTGCTATCTTCTATCTTACTCTAACTATCGTCTCACTCGTGCAGGAGGAGAACCTTATTTTTAAATCAGGAGAGCAACTAACTAACTAACCCTATCAAAGAAAGACGTGGAAGTAAAGTGTATCCCCCAATCAAGGAACAAACTTCATAAATGAATTTATGCGTTCAACCCGATCCAGAGAAAATCTAGCGCTCCACTCTTTCCAAATTGACTGCCATTAAAAATATTTCCCAATGGCTTCAGTCAAAGAGTCTTCGTCGGAGCTTCCTCGAAGTCGTGCAGGAAATGGACTTTACTGCAAGGCGAGATTGACTGCGCTTGACTCGATCATTCTTCAACAACCTGCGAAACAAAAGGTAACAGGTGCAAAAGAAAAGGCGTATGGCACATACACAATATCCATTGATTAATCACACATTTAAATCTATTTCATCATTCAAAAACTATATGTGATATACCAGTCATTTAGGGAGTCAATGGGGCAATAAATGTAATCATGTCAACACAATAAGCTGCAGGAATATGAAAGTATTTTGTTACAGGATATCCTCATAAAAGGTTTCAACATAGTTTAAACAACCACAAATAACAAAAGTAAAGATATTAAAAGTTTATCATAATATCCAAACTTATGAACATATTTTAAGCTCATCACTCAGGTTGATGATGAAAGTTGAGGAATCTTCACAAACACAACTATAATTAGGTAGTCCTTGGAACAAGCTATCCAACCAATATAATCTTAATATGTTTTGGTTTTATTATATATTTGTTTTTTTAGTTTTATTAAACATAGTTTTTTCATCAAAAATGAAGGTCTATGTTCTGTACATGTGGAAAAATAGCAAATTATCCAAAAAAAAGTTTAAAAAATATGAGTGCACTAGATATTGAATTCCTTGATCCAACAAAAAAAATTTGAATTTTGATATATACAAAAAAGTTATGCGTTATACAGTCATGCTATGTCTAAATTGTAATTGGTTTGACTTCAAAAATTGATTAAAGAAAAAATATTCAATAAAAAACTATCTAACCAAGTGGAAGCACTAGTTATCAGAGTTATGAATCTAAATTCAAAAGAATTAGAATTTTATCCTTCATGGAACAAAAGTTAGGCGTTATACGGTCTGTCACTTTTTAAAAATGTTGCTAAAAAAACTAGTTTTCGTGGGAGATGGAAAAAGAAGTGTAAAATGATTCTAAAAATTTTGAATTTTTTTTTTTAGAATCTACAGAAAAAATGTGATGAGACTCTAGTTTGCATTATCTTCAAATTCTTCATGGTTTAGCCACTATAGCTGCTCGAATGTGAAGATTTAGTTAAAAATAATAATTTCAGTGTCCAGTTTGGCCAAAAATTGTAAACCACTATTGTGGGATCACCCCTAGGCTAATCTACCAATTGGTAGATTATTATTTAATTATTTTAACATACATATGAATAGAAATACATGGTAGACTTGAAGCTATGGATTAAATAATATTTATGAAAAATATGGAAGATTAAAGGATTGTCCTCTTTTAAAGAGTTGTTAGTCATTTCTTTAATTACTAATATTTAGTAGAAAATTATTCTTTACAAAAACTTCAACCCATAACTTTAGGTATGGCATATTTTTCCCAATACTTATATGGTAGTATAAAATTTATTACTTTGATGTTATTTATTTTCATTTTTTTTATTTGAATATTAGTTATGATGGTCAAAGTAATTACACACAAACATATAACAAAATATATATGTATACATGTGGATATAAATATATATCTATGGATGATCACAATAGGAATAACATGGTTTCAACATTGCACTATATAAAAATATATATACACGTACTGTACAGATTTTTTTGTCAACCATTTTCAGTATTTGACTATTGTTATATGTTTTCCATTGAAGATAATATTACTATTCAATAATTATAAAGGGAAGAAGTCAATTTAGAATACACATAGAAGAACTAAAAATTCCACCATCTAAGAGGAATCAAGAATCATAGTAACAATGTAGACTAAAAACAATCTAAGTAGCATGTTAAAGTCAAAAGGATGGGAGGTCAATGAGTGTGCATATATATATATATATATATATATATATATGAACATAGGAATAAAGTATGTTCATATTTGTAAAACAAAAGTCTTAGTATCCCATAGTGAGCATTAAAAATGAAAGACTAGGAGAAATGTTGGAAAGTGCAAAAGAGCAGTGAAAGCGTTGGCTCACTAGTGGAGCCTTTTTTTGCAGTAGGGGTAGACATATTTTCTATGTATGAAAGCAACAGTTTACCCCCTGCTTTGAAAACAAATTTTGTTTCTTTCACAATCATTGTTTTAAGTTGGTCCTTAGAATTCTAAGTATATGTTCTAATCAAGACAGTAAAGATGTATGGTTTACAAATAAGGCCTTTAATAATAGCAACAAGATCTATTGTAGACTCAAATTTGTCCTGCAACATGTAAAGGTCTTTTGTTGGAATTTGTAGTAAACTAGTGGCAGCCTCATTGAAAGCAATAGACTATAGGCTGACTGAGTGGTCTTGCAACTTTAATTATAGAAGATAGCAATAGTAGCATTCCTTGATTTCCATCTAGAAATGATCACAAAACCAAACATCAACACAGGGACGTGTGCATTTTATTTTGCATTCTTTCCCCTTAACCAACAAGAAGAAAGCAAGATAACAAAAATACTCATTTTTTGCAATTTGAATGTTGCTTTAAAAATGGCCTCAAAAATTTCTTGCAAGCCAAGACAGTTGTTCAAAATGAATGAAATAGTAACTCTATCATTCAAAGGATGGAGCCTATGAGTAGAAGAATATAAAACCATTTGTTCTACTTTGATTGGGCCCTTGGATCTAAGAGTGCTTTCCTTAGGAATAGAAGGGTTAATGCCAAGGATTTTTGTTGATGTGTTGATAACTTTACCATTAAAGTAGCCTACAAAGCCACCTCGGACAACAACTATCACTATATCACAAGAAAGATACATCTGATCCAAGGCATCACCTTTTTCTTGCCAACTTGGACCCCATAAATTAACATCAATGAATGAAGCAGAAATATCATATAGTTTAATAGTTCACTGAATTGTTTCAGATAATTTTTTCCTACAAATAGGTGATATGTACCCAAAACGCACTACAATGCCAATAATATCAACCAAGCTATTATCACTATAATTGCTTATGTCACTAACTTGCATAAAAGTAGAGATTTTTTTTGGCATGGAAATCTCATCTTCACACCGTTTTATTGTTGATTTTTCATCCAAAACAATTCCAATGTTACTATTTAATTTATTGATTTTTTTATTTTCTTCCTTGATCGATCCTCTTGATATTAAATAAGTTGCACCCACCTCAACTCGATCATAATGCAATTCAACAATATCATCGAAACAAGTAGCACATATTTTTGTCCCCTCCATATCTATAATGTCAAAACTAAAAACTTGACCTTTATCTCTTTCTTTGTGGAAATGGTACATCTAGTCTCTAATATGTGTTACACACCCTTTCACTATCCAAACATTTTGATAAATGTTTAAAGCTTTAATAGGGCTGACATTTGGAGGGCTATTTTTTTTTTAGGGGATAATTGTAGATCAAATTTAGGGGTCTGTTTAGAAGAAGGCAAGTTTGGCCCCAAAATTTGCTCCTCTTGTTGCTTTAACAAATACCTAGGGGTCCCAATGACTTGAAAATTAGACATAATCACAACTAAGCTAAATACGATTAAGGCCCTAGAAAAGAAGCAAAATAATATATTGGACACATTATATTAGGAACATACAAAGGAAAAAGAGAGTTTTTAAAAGTAGAGAAGAAACAACACAACTCACCTTGAATCTTGGACATTCCTAAAAACATAGTCTCTTAAACATACAAGGGACCCTATTTTCAAGGTACCTAAAAAAAACAAATCATTGCACTTGGAAGACGGGGTTCCTATTTGCATATGGTGTCCATTAGACAAGACAACCTTGTATCATTCAACCTACCCTTCATCACCACCAAATATTTTGAAGGAAAAAATTTGAAGGACCGAAGAGGGAATGACATCTTCAACATTGATGGAATGAATTGCAAATGAAGTCAAAGTTGGTTGTTTCTTTGCAGCCTACAAAGACAAGGTCAATGAAGGAAAATGCACATCATCACACCAAATGGATAAAACGAGTAAGGAAAACAAAGGTTGCAAAGAGATATTTTTATGTGTTACATAAAAGATCAATGCATATGTATTTCCACATCTATATGCTTTACTAGGGCCAACCATGTGTGTATAAACCTAAAGGCCAATGAAACTAGAAACATAAATAGTAAAGTGTATGCAGTGTATCTTCTTGTATTTGAGAATCCTAAAATTAAAGGATCTGAAAGGTAATGTTCAAGTTTATTACAAGAGAGGAAGGGAACAATAATAGCAAAACTGTAACAAGTATAAGGAAAAGGAAATACAAACTTATAGAATCAAGATTTGGAGGCTGGTGGATGACACCCTTAGAGTTGGACTCCATAACGGGACCTGTGGGAGGTGTCACCAAATCAATTTGGGGGGGCTCTAGAGACCCATCCACAAAGCCTGATTCCACAAACATAGTTCTGGGACCTTTTAGAGGGAGGAAATGTTCCAATTATAGTTAACTAATTGGCTCCTCTATTTGACAATGAAAATAAAATATTAATGTATTGCAACATCCAATGCCAACTGGTAGACAAGTTAGAAATATTGATAATCTAACAACCATTTTACTATTGTATGCATGCAATTTTTTACTATATTTGTATAAATACGTATATGCAGACATTTGTATATGTTGATACCTATTTCCTTCATCATTTTTAATGCAAACAATAGAATATACAACAATAAGAATGAAAATGACTAAGTACATATATGCATTGAATTTTCCTTTTGTGCACACATTTAAAAAAACACATATAACCAAATATATATATCCATATGTACTTCTAGTGGGGGGTTTCTAAGGGTTGTTTATAAAAACATGGAGCTTGCTAATTACATGGTTTGGTGATGGTGGAGTTGGTTGCCTCAATACATGGAAGTAGAATAGTAAGTGCTTTCTCTCATGAGGGTTAATGCATCCTGGAACTGTTGGACCATGGTGCTAGAGGAAGTAAATGCAATATTCAATGTTGCAGTATGGGAAAGTACACTTCAAAATGTGTGAGAAAATATAGCGATTAAGTTGCATTGTCGAAAGAGGCATTGTGGTCCTTTGGTATTCTTAACTCTTTCTGAATCAAAGTCTACATAAATACAAATAAAGATACCATAGATCATACTTCAATATACATGTGTATATATAAATTACTGTTGGATTTTCAAACAAGCCACATTGGTCTTGGTCTATATACATGGATATATATATCTACATATATGTACACTTTTAAATATGAAATGGCTAATTCAATACATATATATGTGTATATGTATCTATCTATGTAAAAGTTGCAAGTATACCAAACACATAGATGAACACCATGGTTGCATTTTTTAGCAATGTACAAAATTTTAGAATTTACAAGAGCTAAACCATGACAATGAACAATTTGTTATAGGGAGCTTAAAATAGATGAGGTAAAAAATTATAATGAAACATATTGATACAAGACATATAACATGTTCCATCCAAAATAACCACAACAAAATTACAAAATTCTAGAAATTGAAACAATGCTTGTTACAAGAACAATAGATTAATATGTAACAAGTAGCTTCAAACTCACTTCAAATAGTTGAGTATAAAAGAACATCATGAAACATATTGATACAAGACATATAACAAGTTCCATCCAAACAAATTAACCATGGAAAAAATTCCAAAATTTTAAAAATTGAAAACAATCCTTGTTACAAGAACATTAGAATAATCTATTACAGGAAGCTTCAATTAGATGAGTGCAAAATAATATCATGAAACATATTGATACTCAAGCAGATGAGGGAAAAAGAATATCATGAAACATATTGATACAAGACAACCAACCTACGTTGTAATGCCCCATCATAATAACCTAAGGAATGTTGCAATTGTGTATAAAGGTGAAATAATTCTTTTTTAAAGTATAATTATTAATTTAATTAGTTGCATACATTCACTAAGTTACGCGACATTACACTACTTGAGTTTCCATAGATGACTTTAGTATTTCACATTGCTTATAATAAATTAACATAAACATTAAAGATAAACATTGTATAACATTGAATTCCATTCAAGATAATATAAAGTACAAACATGTTTCTTACATTGCATTTGATAAGATATTACAATACTCATCCATCTGATGAGGTAGTTCAATAATAATTACATTTTACAAGTGTTCACCTCATAAACAATTAAGGGATGTTTTACAATACAAGTTTTCAAATAATGCAATAAAGAAAATACAACTATATCCAAGTGCGAGCTCTCCATCCATGAAGCTCTCGATGCCATGATCAATATTGGGGACCCAATGGAGTAAGGTGCACGTTCCACCCAACCATGTGGTACCCGTAGGTCCACCCCCCGTGCTAGGAGATAGTAATATGGTTACCTAGACATAATCTACTAACCCTAGACACAAGTACATAACTGACTAATGGTTATATTGCTTCCAGATTTAAGACAATTGAATGTACTACATACACAAGGTTAACTGTTATTTTAGGTGGAGTGTCATCACAACGCTGCAAAGGTTACCCTGGTGTTTCTTCCTAGGTTCTGGCCCCCAACTTGGGCTATCCTGGTAACCTCTTACGAAACCTGACCCCATTGCAAACCATTGTGGAATCGAATGTCTTTTGAAGAAACAAGACATCGATTAGCCATTCCAGGCCTTCTCATCTTATACTCAAGACTGAACTAGCTCAAGATTCATTAAGTGAGGCATAAACATCTTGTTAAAGAATTTAATTCTAACTACTATGTTATTTAGTTATCACTAACTTACTAACTCTTTGTAAGTTACCCTGACACCACTTTGTGTGTCGGCCCTTACATAGAGCCACTCCCCTAAACATAACAAGGAAATCTAAGTTTTCTTTGACTAAGGTTTACAAGGTGTAGAAAAATACAACAAGAAATTCTACACTTTTCAAAATGAACAACAATAACTATGTTCACAAAATTAGGTGTCTAAACACCACGCAAATATACCATGTACACATCCTTAGCTAACTCAAGAATTTAACTTTAACAATCACAATCCCCATTTTAACAATTGGTCTGGAAGACTTGAAAAACTACGACATTCCCAATTTTCCCAATTAGAAACACAACTAAAGAAAATCAGAAAATTAAACGTCTACCATTTGGATTTACTAAATCCAATCATTTAAAGAATTAGCAAGAAATTATAGTAACTTAAATACAATTCTTTTCTCATACGATAAAGAAAATAACATGATTTAATACTAACTTTAACTTTCACAACTTCACTAATCAATATCCACCAAATTTTCTATTTTAACTTTTCTGTTACAAATCTACCTAATGTTTTTCCTAACATAAAATTATACTCTAAATAATTTTCTTCATTCAAAATAAGCCACATTTTAAAATAAATTTTAAATAACATATAAATAATATAATATAATAATAATATATATATAAATATATATATATATATATATATATTATTATATATACTGAAACCCTAATCAAAATCATTTACAGATCAAATGTTGTTTGAAATTTATGAATCTATTTTTTTTTCCGTTTATTCACAGCCACAGCTGTTTACCGGTTAGCAACATTCCCCATATGGGGAGGCGGCTGTGAGGGTAGCCCCACGACCCCCTCTACCATACATTCAAAAATTTTAAACAATTAAAATAAACTTAACAAATTTCGCGTGTATGATTCACGATTTTTCGATATTCAATAACATTTTTCAAAAAAAGAATATGAAACACTCGACTTCGCCCGTATGGCAATTTCAATAAAAATAAAGGTTTCTTTCACAATCTAATTTATGAATATATATATATATATGTATATATATATATATATATATGTATATATAGTTATATATGTATAGATATATATATATATATATATGTATATATAGTTATATATATATATATTTATATACAATTCCATAGGGTTTCATACAGGAAAAATAAAACAATTTCAACAGAGTTTCAGTGGGGGAAATTAGTGAAATAATAAATTTCTTCAGGGTTTTTTTAAAGAAACACGCACAGTATTTCCATTCAAATCCTAAATTGCCCCATAAGTTTCATTTTCTCTTTCAACAAATATTTCCCTCACAAAATTTTAAATACTTCCTACAGAGAGAATACTACAGAAGCTTTCTGAAACCATCAAATACACGAAAAAATATAATGAACAATTTCTTTGCGAGAAGTAAAGGGATTTAAATTAAACTAATTTCTTTTCACAGAAATTCCCTTCCAAAAACAACAAAATAATTCACAAGAACAATACCTGTTTTCCTTTGTTTTAGAAAATTTTTTGGAGATGAAAACCTCGATTTCCTGTAGCCTCCAAATCCTTTCCCGAGAACAAAACCCAAATTGCAACCAGAGATTTTCCACGAATTTGCAACAAATACCAAATAACCATAGACATAAAACTTTTTTTAACAGAGCTCAATTATTTTCCCGTGAAGAATAGAATAGCCTCTGTGTTTTTTTCCAGATCCAAAATAATATCCATGAACAAATTCCTCAACCCAAAAATCATAAATGCACTGGCACACTTGTCGAGAAGTACAAAATATCTTCTCAACAACTTCTCGGCAATCTTTCCTTTCAATATTTGCATGACTTAATTAATTTATTTAAAATTAACGATTTTTCAAATGCAAAAAAATTATTTAATAATAAAAATGTCATTTCCACAAAAATATTTAATTTAAATATTGAATCTATTCACACAAAATTTTGAAACAATTTAATTTAATTAAATAAATTTAATCTTTATGATCAAACCATTTAACCAAACAAACTAATTAATTAATTAAATAACATGCAAAACTAATTTCTTTAACATTTAAAAATTAATTTAAATAATAGTAAATTAAAACATAATAAACTATTATTAAAATTGACATTTTTCCTTTCAAGCAATTAAACCAAATAGAAAAATACAAGACAACCTATGACTCTGAACTAAAACAGACGATGTACTATGACCAGGTTATAGACTAGACTAGGATGAACCAAACTACTACCTCCCAATCAACATATCCGTTGAGTCTTGACACGCTCAGACCTGAGTAATCAGGTGGAGTCGGTGTCATATACCTGCAATCCTGCAACCAAGCAAATAACATGCATATATATATATAAACCATTGAATAGGCACACCGTGCAGAGAAAATCACAGACATCACAGGGTACTCGCAAGTGAGTGATGCGATTCCATTCTCCACACCAATACACGTCACATTAGACTGATGAATTAAATAACTGTTAGTCCATCATAAACATATACATAGCAATAATCAACTGAAGGAAACATCTACGCTATCTCAAAGCATATCAGAAATCAAATATCACCATACAATGTATCATCATGTCACAGAGTAAATCCACTGTCACTCAAAACCAGCGATCAAAGTATCCAAACAAAGTACCATAGTCTAACAGTGTGAAAACATATTAGCAAAAAACATAAGCAGAAATGGAGGGTACTACATCCTCCCCCCTAGGATTAGGCTTGCTCCTGAAAGCCTGCGAACAGATAGGGATAAAGTTCCCTCATGCATGTCGCATCCTCCCAAGTAGCATAAGCCTCATGGCTAGGATCCCATTGGACCCTCACCTGATCAACGTCTCGACCCCTGAGACCGAGCGTCCGATTCTGTAGAATGGCCACGGGCTCCAAAGTCAACTGCCTGTCCTCTACTTGTAACGCATTCCAATCAAGTACATGAGAAATGTCGGGATGATAAGGTCTAAGAACTAATACATGAAAAACATCATGAATACGTGACAAACTGGATGGTAAGGCAAGTCGATACGCCATAGGACCAATTCTCTCTAAGATCTCAAATGGTCCAATGAAACGAGGCGCAAGCTTAGAGCCTTTTCCATAATGGATTGGAATCTTTCATGGTCGCACTCGAAGAAACAATCTATCACCTACTACAAACTGTTGGTCTATCTTATGCGCATTGGCATATTTATTTTTCCTATCTTGTGCTGCTATCAAATGTTCTCTAATATGGTCAACCTGTTGCTCCATGTCTCGAAGCATCTCAGGTCCAAGTAATACTCTATCCTCAAGTCAATCCCAACTCAAAAGAGTTCGACAAGGATGACCGTATAATGCCTAAAACGGTGGCATACCTATAGAACTCTGATATTCGTTATTATAAGAGAATTCTACTAAGTACAGATAATCCTCCCAATGTGATTGTTGGTCCATTACGTACATCCTAAGCATATCCTCTAATATTTGGTTAACTCTTTCTGTTTGTCCATCAGTTTGAGGATGATACACTGAACTAAAGTTCAAGTGTGTACCTAAAGCATGTTGTAATGAAGTCCATAGGGCTAAAGTAAATACGGGATCTCTATCTGAAATAATCCTACGAGGAATCCCATGCAATCTAATGATATCCTCCATGAATATCCTAGCTATGGATGAAGCATTGTATGATGATCGTACTGGTGAAAAGTGAGTTACTTTAGTCAATTGATCAATAATTACCATAATGGCATCATGTCGATGTGATGACATAGGTAACCCTACAATAAAGTCAACGGATATAATATCCCATTTCCATTCAGGAATGAGATGTGGCTGCAATAACCCAGTGAGATGTTGATGCTCAGCTTTAACTCGCTAGCATTCAAGACATCTCAATACATAATCAGCAATATCATGTTTCATACCAGGCCAGAAATACAATTGCCGAAGATTAGCATGCATTTTCTTAACACCTAGATGAGCTGAGTACGGAGCTCGATGAGCTTCAGTCATGATTAATGTACAAAGACCCTCAAAATGTGGTACATAAATATGACCTAATGCCATAATATACCATCTGATTCTAGGACATACCCTGCAAATCGACCTTCTAAAGGTCTACTAGATTCAATTTCTGACCTTACTTCCTGATATAATCTATCAGTAGGAAGTGCAACTACTCTTTGACCTCTCAAATCTACTTCAAGAGTAGTAGCAGAGATCTCATGTCGACGACGACTAAGAGCGTCAGCCACTACATTCTCTTTTCCTTGAACATATCTCACTTCAAAATCGTACTCACATAAGAACTCCATCCACCGTCTCTGCCTAGCATTCAAGTTAGGTTGCATAAAAATGTATTGTAGACTATGGTGATCAGTATGAAGTTCGAAACGGTGACCTAATAAGAAATGCCTCCACCAAACTAATGCATGCACTACTGCCGCTAGCTCTAAATCATGAGTGGGATAGTTTAATTTATGATCTTTGAGTTTGCGAGACTCATATGCAATCACACGCCTATCTTGCATCAGAACTGCTCCCAAACCCTCTAAGGATGCATCCGTACACACTACGAAATCCTTAGTAGGATTAGGAACAATCAGTATAGGTGCATTAGTTAACTTTTCTTTAAGTGTCTGAAAAGCCAACTGACACTACTCTATCCAAACAAACTTCTTCCCTTTTCTCTGAAGAGAAGTAAGAGGATGACTGATTCTAGAAAATCCCTCTACAAACCGCCTATAGTAACCAGCTAGACCCATAAAACTATGAACTTCACCTACATTAGTAGGTGCAAGCCCATCTACAATAGCTTGAATCTTTGAAGGATCCACAGCAATACCTTTTCTAGATATCACATGTCCAAGATATTTTATCTCATATTGAAAGAAATCACACTTATTCAGGTTCGCATACAATTGATTTTCCCTTAAACATTGCAATATCTGTCTCAAGTGTTCTTCATGTTCCTTCATGTTCCTCAGATAGATTAAAATATCATCGAGAAATACAAGGACAAAGCGATCAAGGTATGTACGAAAAACACCATTCATTAAACTCATGAATACTGATGGTGCGTTTGTTAACCCAAATGGTACTACTGTGAATTCGTAGTGCCCATAACGAGTTCGAAAAGTAGTTTTATGAATGCCTGCTTTGGCTATACGCAATTGATGGTAACCAGATTTCAAATCAATTTTAGAGAACACATTAGCTCCTTTGATTTGATCGAAAAGATCATCGATTCTAGGCAAAGGATAACGATTCTTAATCGTAACCTTATTCAATTGACGATAGTCAATGCATAGCCTAAGAGATCCATCCTTCTTCTTTATGAAGATGACAGGTGCTCTCCAAGGGGAAACACTAGGATGAATGAAACCCTTTTCCAATAGTTGCTCTAACTGAATACGAAGTTCCTCTAACTCTTGAGTCGTCATTCTATATGGAGCTCTAGATATAGGCTCAGCTCTTGGAACTAGGTCAACTCTAAAATCAATATCCCTCTTTGGTGGCATTCCAGGTATATCATTAGGAAACACGTCTGCGAATTCCATAAGAATAGGATGATCATCAAGAGATACCTCTTCACTCTCACCTTCTTGTAAATCAGTAACTGTTGTTGCAGACAGTTGACAACCCTGATGAAGACATCTCTTTAATTGCATAGCAAATATCATCCGCAAAGAGATAGGTCTTTGAACACCTATAATTTCCACTTTTGCACCTAAATCATTAATGCAACTAACTATCTTAAGTCGAAAGTCAATCATAGCATGATTAGATGCTAGCCAATCCATACCTAGTACTATGTCATACGATCTTAAAGGTGTAACATATAAATCTACTGAAGTAGTTAACGTACCAATTTTAAGTTCACAATTATGTACTAAGTTTTCTACTGCTACTTTCACCCCAGAGGAAAATTCAACTTGCCACTTACCACCTTGTTTTACCGCCACAAGACCACATCGGTCAACAATGGTTGATGAAATAAAGGAGTCAGTAGCTCCAGAATCAAAAAGAATGGAAACACTAATACCATGTAACTTACCTATAGTCTCGACCATTGTGTTCTAGTGATTGGCTTGGTGGTCATTAACCGCAGCATATACTGTATGTGATCATCCTACATCACCCACTATAGGCTCTGAAACTGTAGGTCGAGGCCCAAATCCAGTAGAACCTCTCATCGGACACTGCCTAGCTATGTGTCCCTGTTGCCCACATGAGTAACAACCTGTGCCTCTACCAAATCCTCTACCACCCAAAGGTGCATTGGATTGCTGAAAACTACCCCTACTAACAGTAGACTGAGCACTCTGCGCAGGCTGATCCTGCCTATTTCCCTTGTTGCACCACTAGTTGTGACCCTTTCCTGTTTGAGGACTATTACCTTGTTGTGGTTGTGGATTATTATTCTTTTGAAGTGTTCGTTGTTGTTGTTGCTGCCCACCCTTTGAGGGTGTCTATTGGTTCCTAGAGGAACCTCCTATCTATGCCTGTCCACCCCTTGGACTAAAACCTGCTGAAGGAGCACTGCCAATCTGTACTCCTGTGTGACCACCTAATGCCATAACAAGGTTCTCCTCTGTAGTGCCCTCCGTTTCGATCATCATTGATGTCAAGTAAGTTGTTGGTAATGTCATGATGATGTGTTGATTTTATTATCTAATCTAATTTGAAGGTTATGAGATAAAACTCATAATATGTTTGGAATTGTTTAATAAAAAAAAAATTAAATATAAGGTTACTTGTTTTAACTGGAATTAAATAAAGAATTTGATTCAATAATAAACGTTAATTTAATTATCTTTGGGAGTTAGTTATTTAAAATGATCGGATTAGATGAAGAAAGGTAATTATTATTTAATCATTAAATTTGATTAATAAATTTAAAAATGAGAAAATATTAGAAAGAATTAAATTATTAAATATTTATCTATTTGATAGTCAATTATAAATTAATGAATATGGGTAGTGGCTGGCATACAATCGTAATTGATGGAAGTGCAATGGTCTCCTAGTGGGAGTGTAAAAGATACATCAAAGAAATCATAATAAGGGAGGGAAGTCGAGCGGTTCTCCGATGGGAGTGGAAAAGACACTATGAGATGAATTATAAACAAAGATTTCCAGATCATATGGGGGGGAATTTTGGTAGCGTCTTCAACTTCAGCTATTGCGAGCATAGGAGTATCGTAGCTCTTGGGGGATGATGAAAGGAGGAAGGGTCATTCTGGATTAAGGTGATTTGGCTTTCAATGCCTCATAGTATGTCATCCTAGAAGAAAACTATGGGGAAGCATAGCTCACACAAGTAAGAGATTTTAAGATTTTTAGTTTAGCATTATCAATATTTCATGAATGGAAAATCTTTACTTTAATCATTATGAGCTATTATCATACTTCTCTTATGGTTGTGCATTAAGTTAGAAAGTCTTAAGCATATCAAAGACTCCTAAAATTTTATCTCAGAATTCCCTGTGCATGTATCAGTAATTTCGCTTGTATTCGTTCCCTTTGTGAAAAATGATTCTAACATTGTCAAAGAGTGTTTTTATCTGTTTGATGCGTCTCCTACAACCATTGTATTCCATGATCTAATGTCTTGTCTCTCCTATCAATTACATTCTCAGAAGTTTCTAAGCTGTTGTTATCCTCCTCACTTTCCTCTATTACTCCAGCAATAGTTAGATTTGGCTCCATCTTATCAAAATTTTCATTAAGTTTGTTTGTTAATAAGAGTTCATAAGGGAAACTACATTTAGTATTAGCTGCCTATAACTGAGATTGAATTTATCAAAATAGAAATTGTGATTGATGGGAAGGAATAAAATCTCGAATGATTAAATCTTTAATAACTATTCTGGAAGTTATCAAATCCCAAATGTTATCCGCAAGGCTGAAGGAAAATGGCTTCTCACGTTTTTTTGCAACTGTAACCATCTCAAACTTGATGGAAGCTTGGTTCGTGTGTCTTCTCTGATGCCGTCAATGAGTAGATTGTTCAAGTAAAGAAACTGAGGACCAATGAGCAGATTATTTAATTCTCTTGGTCTGCGCAATGTTTCAAGCCTTTGCCAATTACCTCCGTTCAGTCGAAGCTGAGAGAAATTGATGTTATTGGATACAATGTTTAGATGAGCTTCTTCACATAGTCTGGTAATCTAAATTTATATAACCTCCCTGATACCATTGGCGACCTATCACCGCTGCAACATTTATACTTAGGAGGGTGTACAAATTTAAATAATCTCCCTAAAACCGTTGGCGACCTTTCACAGCTACATATTTTTTTTAAATTAAATAACCCCTCATGATTTATTTGTCCACCTGTCTCTGCCGCGACACCTGAACATAACAGGAAGTTTAATGTTTTAGTATAATCTCTCTGAGTTTGTTGTCAACCGGTCTCAGCTATCGCATTTGAGCATAATATGAAGTTTAAAAGTTTATTTAATCTATCTCTTATTTCATTGGCAATCTGTCTCAGCTTCATTCGACCCAAATCTCCTCTTCTTGTTTGACTGCACGTTCTTTTCGATACAGTTATTGCCCATACCAAATAACTGGTATCACTTTAGATAGAGACTATCCCTATTCCTCTTCCTTATCATGCGATATAGTATGTTGCTTTGTGTTAGAAATAAATACATAAGTATCATCGAATTTTCTTTCTTTGCAGAGGGAAAATCTCTTTTATACGTGAACCTTGATATAAGATGGAATTGGGATTAAAGTGTCTTAATATCCATTCCATAAAATGGCACTTTAATATTTAAGAGGTATCCTATTATTTATAATACTTTTTATGATAAAGAGAGGGGATAATATTCCCATAACTTTAGAAAAGTTTTTGTTGAATTAAATTTTTAAGAGAAGGGCATAGATATTGTAATATTAGGGATTCTTGAAAAGATTTACCTTCCTTTTTCCTCCTCAAGAAATTAAAATATATAAATATGTAGTAAAATGTATTTATGTGTGTACATTAATAAATTTAAGAGTTTAAGATGGTAAGTTTTTACTTGTAGTTTGAGTATTTAGAATATAGTTATCATTATCATTTTTTAAGTATAACAAATGGTCTTAAGTGGTTTTCGCAATTACTTTAAAATATTGGAATTGAATGATAAGTTAGTAAGATGAAGGGAAAATTATTAAAATAAATTATTGTTGAATTGAGACTTCCTTTTTAATTATTTCTCTTGATTCGATTAGGGAAAATGATTAATTAGCTTTAGGGGAGTGATTTCAATATTAGAAGCTGAAAAAAATTAATAGGTTGGATATTGGTTGAGTTGATGTATAATCTTGTTTTGAATAAAAAAAGTTATTAATTGTTGGTATGAAATCTTTCCTCGGAGTTAGTCATCATTTATTAAGGATGGTGAAGTATAGAATCCTCACATTTGTTACTATAAGAGGAAACATATGTTCTTTTAGAATATTATTAATCATTGTATCTAATTTAGATTGGAAAGGTAGGTTAAAAATTTTACCTTGAGTTTTATTTCAATATAATGAAAATTAAAATATGTAGTATATATTGACTTTTTCTTATATGTTCTCTTATTTGGTGATTTAATTTTATAGTACTGATTTCGTGATATCTTTTAATTATTTTATTTTCCCTTTAGTTTATGAATTCAATAAGTATTATCTTAATATCTAACTCCTCGTATCTTATAGAAATTTATTAGGAACAATGGTTCTCTTATTTGTATATTCTAATGAAGTAATTGTTGAGTATCGTGTAATGGGTGTTTGTACTGAAATTTTATTGAATTGTGTATCCTTGGCCATGATTAACTATTTTAGTAAACACTATTTGACTTCATTATGGTAGTTTTATAAATTTGAATCAACGAAATAAATTATTCCTTGAATTGAGTTTTCATTCTTAATTATTTCATTTGAATTGTTAGCTAGTGGATCACTTTATGACAATTTGAGTGTCTTATCATGGATTGTTATTTTGACCCTTGAGATTGTAATTGTTTTGTTTTTGAGTAGGTTGGTTTTTATTTGGGAATATAAACGGATTATTGTTGTTATCATTGTCATGTTGTTGATTTCTATGAAGGTGATTTTCATACCACTTTAAGGGATTCTTGTGAGGAGAAAATTGAGGTCTCCCATGGAATGCCTAGCTGATGGTTTTTTGGTTTTATTAAGTGTTTTGTTTAATGGTTGATTTTCTTTTGCGTTTCCCTATTTGAGGTGACACCATTGTTGATTTGTGGATGGGTCTTGATGAATCGTTCCCTTTTGTGGTTTTTTTGATTTACTATCTTATTTGAGGAAATTTTATCCTTGTGTTGGAATTATTGGAGAAATACTCAAGTTGCTTCATTTTACCCTTGTTTGTGGGTTTTCATTCTTTTGGCTTCCAAAGGCTTGAGATGATTGATAATTGATGTTCTCTCTTTTTATGTGCCTTTGAAGTGGCAAGTGTTTTGGTATTAGGATTTTGAAAAGGGTTGTACGAGAATTGTTGAGACTCTGATTTTGTACTTGTTAGCGAGATGGGTAATGCCTCGCAACGCTTTTATGTTGTGATTCTTTGCTCAAATTATGATGGTACAACCCTTGGTTATTTTGTGGTTTGAGATTGTTGGGTCTCTAGGGAGAGTGGCTCCTCGTGGGGGCCGGCGCCCCATGTAAGGGGAAGAGCACAGGAGAACCCACGAGTGAGTTAGTAAACAAGTGAAAACCTAATAATTAACTTAGGAGGGTTGGGTAGTAATATCATTATAAGATTAATAAAATGGATGCCTCGTCTTCATTAGTGCTTCCGTAGGCTAATGGAAGGCTAAGAAGGCCGTGGTTGGCAAGGTCGTGACCTTATCCTCACGAGAGGTCTACGGCTCCGCATGAGCTACCCTATGGTGTCGGTGCCTCAAGTAGGAGGAAGGGCCAGGAGATCCATAGATGGGGGCCGACGCCTCAGTTTGGAGGAAGGGCCAGGAGAACCCATGTAGGCTATGCGATGACACTCTTCCCTAGTTGCCCATTTGTTTTACTTTATTGTGTTTCTCTGGAAGTAGGTTATGGGAGTTGGTTTAGATTGTTGTTTTAAATTTATTTAAATTGATTTATGATTATTGTTTTAATCCATCTTTAGTATGTTTTGCGGTCTTGTATGATCTTATTTATATTTGATTTACAATCTTATATCTTATGATACTGTGATGTGATGTTATTATATTGTTTAATTGTGATTTGAATTGTAAGTGTTTCTTGATCATTCTTTGGTTACTTGCTTATTGGTCATTGCTTTGATTTATGCGTTGGGATTTGCGACTTTAAGTTATTATATGGACTCTTGTAATCCTTGAGTTTTATGATACTTTTGTATGTTGTGGAGTCTTGTAGTTTTTGTGTTTGGATGTTCTTGGTTGAGGACTCTTCTTGTCAGCTCCTAGCATGGGGGGTGGGTCTTTGGACTCACATGGTCGGGTGGAACGTGCTAAGCACCCCATTGGGTCCCCACTCGAGGATCAAGAGGTGCGGATTGGTGCAGATGCAGTGACTCCAGAGTTGTATTTGTCTTGGAGCCAGTTGTGATATTTTGTATTCATTTGTATCATGTTATCTCGTGTATGGTTTCCATTTATGATTGGGACCACTTTTTGTACATCTTGATCATTGTATTGTAATGTAACGTTAAATCTTATGTGGCTATTGGCAATTGTTATTCAATGTGTTAAGTTAATCATGCATATGTTGTATTTATGTAATCAGATGGTCTCTTATCAATGCTTTATCATGTATCTGTTGTATTTGTTAATGATTATTTTGTTATGGATTATATCTTGGTTTTTATTCTTTATTGTCGTTGTGCGGATCTAAGTTTCGTAATGACTCCTCGTGTACCCCAAGGGATGTATGTGTTAATGAATCTGCTTAAATGAAATTCATGTCATGATTTAATGCATTTACATGTATGTTTGCCATAAATTTAAAAAAAAAAAATTGTGCAGTAATTATTGTGTTGTTGTCCTTTGGGGTTCACATGGTGGGGCGTTACATCCTCCACTATGCGAGCCTTTTCCACCGCAACTTCCATAGTCTTTGGCTCAAAGACTATGACACCACCACTAATGCGGGCATTCAAACCCTTGATGAAGTGTTGTACTAGCATAGGCTCATCATTGCCAATACCAGCATACTGCTTGAGTTCATAGAACCTACGTTCATATTGCTCAACAGAAAGAGCCAACTGACGTAGATCATGGAACTCGTCAGCCCGTCACTGCCTCTAGTGTTCTGATAGGAACCATTCTCTAAACCTCTCCAGAAACATCTCCCAAGACACAAACCCAATATCTAAGTGGAGCTTCTGCTCCTCCAGGCGCCACCAAGTAGAGGCGAATCCCCTCAAATGCATAATAGCGCATCTCGCACAAGTATTGCTACCATAAGGGTGCATGGTGAAGCACCTACCCAAATCCAGTAGCCAGGTCTCAGCCTCTAATCCACCTCCTGCACCATCAAAGGTAGGAGGGCGTGCCCTCAGTAAATCCCTCATGTGTCCTGTAGTAATAGCATCCTAATGTATTGTATCATCTACTCTCCTAGGAGATCTATCTCTCTCTAACAACCTCCTGCTCAACTTCCTGTCTAGGTCCAAGTCAAGCTAGGACCTCCTCTAATAAAGGACGTATCTGATAACCCTCTACTCCTAACTATTCAGGATTCTATCCCTCATTCCTTTGATCCAATTGTTCTGCCTGATCACTGTGGTGAGGGCTCAGAGGGGGAGTAACCTGAGGGATTGGCCCTCGACCTCCATCTCGACCTCTACCACGACTTCTTCCACCTCGCCTAGGCATGCTCCTACACATAACAATAATGAGTCTTAGATACTAATCAACCAAGGCTAACAAATAGCAACACTACGTACTAGGTCAACCCAATGGGCTCACGATTACCCAGAGCGTCCAGTGTTTGTAACGTTGGCTCTGATACCAATTTGTAATGCTCCGTCATAATAACCTAAGGAATGTTGCAATTATATATAAAGGTGAAATATTTTTTTTTAAAGTATAATTATTAAGTTAATTAGTGTCATACATTCACTAAGTTACGCGACGTTACACTACTTGAGTTTCCATAGATGACTTTAGTATTTCACATTGCTTATAATAAATTAACATAAACATTAAAGATAAACATTGTATAACATTGAATTCCATTCAAGATAATATAAAGTACAAACATGTTTCTTACATTGCATTTGATAAGATATTACAATACTCATCCATCTGATGAGGTAGTTCAATAATAATTACATTTTACAAGTGTTCACCTCATAAACAATTGAGGGATGTTTTACAATACAAGTTTTCAAATAATGCAATAAAGAAAATACAACTATATCCAAGTGTGAGCTCTCCATCCATGAAGTTATCGATGCCATGATCAATATTGGCGACCCAACGGAGTAAGGTGCACGTTCCACCCAACCATGTGGTACCCGTAGGTCCACCCCCCGTGCTAGGAGATAGTAATATGGTTACCTAGACATAATCTACTAACCCTAGACACAAGTACATAACTGACTAATGGTTATATTGCTTCCAAATTTAAGACAATTGAATGTACTACAAACACAAGGTTAACTGTTATTTTAGGTGGAGTGTCATCACAACACTGCAAAGGTTACCCTGGTGTTTCTTCCTAGGTTCTGGCCCCCAACTTGGGTTACCCTAGTAACCTCTTACAAAACCCGGCCCCATTGCAAACCATTGCGGAATTGAATGTCTTTTGAAGAAACAAGACATCGATTAGCCATTCCAGGCCTTCTCATCTTATACTCAAGACTGAACTAGCTCAAGAGTCATTAAGTGAGGCATAAACATCTTGTTAAAGATTTTAATTCTAACTACTATGTTATTTAGTTATCGCTGACTTACTAACTCTTTGTAAGTTACCCTGACACCACTTGGTGTGTCGGCCCTTACATAGAGCCACTCCCCTAAACATAACAAGGAAATCTAAGTTTTCTTTGACTAAGGTTTACAAGGTGTACAGAAATACAACAAAAAATTCTACACTTTTCAAAATGAACAACAATAACTATGTTCACAAAATCAGGTGTCTAAACACCACAAAAATATACCATGTACACATCCTTAGCTAACTCAAGAATTTAACTTTAACAATCACAATCCCCATTTTAACAATTGGTCTGGAAGACTTGAAAAACTATGACATTCCCAATTTGCCCAATTAGAAACACAACTAAAGAAAATCAAAAAATTAAACATCTACCATTCAGATTTACTAAATCCAATCATTCAAAGAATTAGCAAGAAATTATAGTAACTTAAATACAATTCTTTTCTCATACGATAAAGAAAATAACATGATTTAATACTAACTTTAACTTTCACAACTTCACTAATCAATATCCACCAAATTTTCTATTTTAAGTTTTCTGTTATAAATCTACCTAATGTTTTTCCTAACATAAAATTATACTCTAAATAATTTTCTTACTTCATTCAAAATAACCCACATTTTAAAATAAATTTTAAATAACATATAAATAATATAATATAATAATAATATATATATAAATATATATATATATATATATATACATATATATATATATACATATATATATATATATATATATACATATATATATATATTATTATATATACTGGAACCCTAATCGAAATCATTTACAGATCAAATGTTGTTCAAAATTTACAAATCTTTTTTTTTGCTGTTTATTCACAGCCACAGCTGTTTACCAGTCGGCAGCCTTCCCCGTATGGGGAGGCGGCTGTGAGGGTAGCCCCGCGGCCCCCTCTACCATAAATTCAAAAATTTTAAACAATTAAAATAAACTAAACAAATTTTGCGTGTATGATTCACGATTTTTCGATATTCAATAACATTTTTCAAAAAAAGAATATGAAACCCTCGACTTTGCCCTTATGGCGATTTCAATAAAAACAAAGGTTTCTTTCACAATCCAATTTATGAATATATATATGATGACATATATATGTATATATATATATATATTTATATACAATTCCACAGGGTTTCATACAGGAAAAATAAAACAATTTCAACAGAGTTTCAGTGGGGGAAATTGGGGAAATAATAAATTTATTCAGGGTTTTTTTAAAGAAACACGCATAGTATTTCCATTCAAATCCTAAATTACCCCAAAAGTTTCATTTTCTCTTTCAACAAATATTTCCCTCACAAAATTTTAAATACTTCCTACAGAGAGAATACTACATAAGCTTTCTGAAACCATCAAATACACGAAAAAATATAATGAACAATTTCTTTGCGAGAAGTAAAGGGATTTAAATTAAACTAATTTCTTTTCACAGACATTCCCTTCCAAAAACAACAAAATAATTCAAAAGAAGAATACCTGTTTTCCTTTGTTTCAGAAAATTGTCTGGAGATGAAAACCTCTGTTGCCTGTAGCCTCCAAATCCTTTCCCGAGAACAAAACCCAAATTGCAACTAGAGATTTTCCTCGAATTTGCAACAAATACCAAATAACCATAGACAGAAAACTTTTTTTAACAGAGCTCAATTATTTTCCCGTGAAGAATAGAATAGCCTCTGTGTTTTTTTCCAAATCCAAAATAATATCTGTGAACAAATTCCTCAACCCAAAAATCATAAATGCACTAGCACACTTGTCGAGAAGTACAAAATATCTTCTCAACAACTTCTCAGCAATCTTGCCTTTCAAGATTTGTATGACTTAATTAATTTATTTAAAATTAACAATTTTTCAAATGCAAAAAAATTATTTAATAATAAAAATGTCATTTCCACAAAAATATTTAATTTAAATATTGAATCTATTCACACAAAATTTTAAAACAATTTAATTTAATTAATTAATTAATTTAATTAAATAAATTTAATCTTTACGATCAAACCATTTAACCAAACAAACTAATTAATTAATTAAATAACATGCAAAACTAATTTCTTTAACATTTAAAAATTAATTTAAATAACAGTAAATTAAAACATAATAAACTATTATTAAAATTGACATTTTTCCTTTCAAGCAATTAAACCAAATAGAAAAATACAAGACAACCTATGACTCTGAACTAAAACAGACGATGTACTATGACCGGGTTATAGACTAGACTAGGATGAACCAAACTACTACCTCCCAATCAACATATCTGTTGAGTCTTGACACGCTTAGACCTGAGTAACCAGGTGGAGTTGGTGTCATGTACTTGCAATCCTGCAACCAAGCAAATAACATGCATATATATATATATAAACCATTGAACAGGCACACCGTGTGGAGAAAATCACGGACATCACATGGCACTCGCAAGCAAGTGATGCGATTCCGTTCTCCACACCAATACATGTCACATCAGACTGACGAATTAAATAACTGTTAGTCCATCATAAACATATACATAGCAATAATCAACTGAAGGAAACATCTACGCTATCTCAAAGCATATCAGAAATTAAATATCAGCATACAATGTATCATCATGTCACAGAGTAAATCCACTGTTGCTCAAAACCAGTGATCAAAGTATCCAAACAAAGTACCATAGTCTAATAGTGTGAAAACATATCAGCAGAAAACATAAGCAGAAATGGAGGGGTACTACATATGTGATAGTTGCCTTGTCAATTGTAAATTCATAATTTTTTTGCAATCCTTATTGACCAATGAGAAACATTTAGGAACATTCTTTATTGAAGAGGTAAGCTCCACGTTGTCATTAAAAACCCCAGGCAAGTCTTATCTATTTCTCTATAATATTTAGTGCCAATAAATGGAGCTCAAATCCCAATTAACTCTATGGGCTTATAGCCATTTTGCATAGATTATTGCCACCCACTGCATTTACAAGTTCTATTTAATGTGGGTTTAGTGCCAAAGAATGTAGCTCAAATTTTGAATTCACAAACTAACTCTTACATAGATTTCTTGAATTGTTTGAATATGTTTAATGCGAGTTCTTGATTATTTGTCATTAACTTCTGATTCTTATGCAAAATATGATAATGAATAGTATACATGGGGAAACAAAAAAAAAGTATCATGAAGAACAGTTTGTTATTGGGAACTTGAAAGAGAGCTAGAGGCAACAATTTTTACAATGGTTTGCTATCAAACCAACACCACAATGGCTCTTTCAACAATGAAACCTAATCAATATATTTTCTCACACATTTCGTAGTGTAATTTCCCATACACACACAAACACACCTATATATATGCATGTATACATATCTATATATATATGTGTGTGTGTATGTATACATATATATATGTGTATGTATACATATGTATGTTTACATATATATATACATACACACACACACACACATATACATACATACATATATTCTAAATTGGAGCTGCATTATTTGGGACTAAATATTATAGACAAATAGGTAAATTGTAAAAGAATTTATGTATATACATATATATATATATAGGGTATGTGCAGGATCATGATGGGCCAAAAAGTGGCAATATTATGGGTATTTGTAGGGTATGTGGCTGATGACTTTTTTTACGCAAAAATGATGAAATTAAAAGGGTTTTTAGAGGAGATTCTCAGCTTTCCATCAATATAAATTATACTTTTATTTGAATTAAATAAATAATAATTATTTATTTTCTATTAGAATTATGACTAAAGTCTTGATCAGCAGGCTAATTGAAAAACATCTATAACTTTCAAATAGTATCACATTTTTTGAATCGTAAATATGCGTCACATTCTATGCTTCACATACTATAGGATTAAAAAAGAAAAAATAAATTTCATGAAGTTTTGACCAAGTTAAGGTGGTCAGACATATGAGTTTTTATATGTTTTAAAAGTTGTAATAAAAAAATCATAATTAATCATTTACTTGGAAAAAAATTACAAAAAAATATGCATCACATCCAGACATGAGTCATCTACTTATATATAAAATCTTATAAAAAACTATTATCATTTTATTATGGTTAGGGAGGTTAGACAAACACCTACTTCTTATTTTTTTCCTAAAATTTAAGTACTACTGCACTGAAATTTCAAATTTTCACTAAATAGATTTTATTTATTTTTAAATAAACCTAGTAGTTTAGAAACTACATTCAATTTTCTACAAATTCTATTCTTACATATTTTTGAAATAATATAGAAAACTTATTCAAATTTTTATGTCAAGTTGCCTAACACTTATTTTTTTGAATTTTTTGCCACTTAAGGGACTGTTTTTTCCATGATGATCTTGCACATACCCTATATATATATGCAACTCACAAATTCCGAAGCACAAAAGTTTTAAAACCATCCAATCTGCTATAAAACAAGCACAAAGCAAGTGATTCATCAAGTAATTTGTTATGAAACCATCACAACAATGCCTCTTTTGACAATGCAACTTAATCAATATATTTCTTGCACATTTCAGAGTATGCTTTCCAATACATACATACATACATACATACATACATACATATATATATATAGACACACATATATACTCTGTCCATCTTTGGTGTTATACACATTTTGTATAGTTAGTTCCTTGGTATCTTTCTAATTGATTTAACTTCAAATACTTACAAAGAGCATGGTGTAGATTGTAAATGGTATGTGGAAATCAATGCTTTGAAACATACACAGATACATATACGCATGTATATATATATTGAAGATAGATAGAGAAATTGTATAAAACGAATGAAAATAACACTTAAGAGCCACTAAACTAATATAAAAAAAAAATTAATTGAAGAACAAACAAAGCATACATCTAATTAGGTTGAATGTACATTTGCATATATGTATATGCATATGCATATTCATTTGTATATACATACATGCATATCTATATGTAAATATATCTATGCATATGCAATACATTTTTGGTGGAGAGTGTAATGAATGGAAGGTACGGTGCATTTTTTCCTTCCTCAAAGAGTGTAATGCCATCACTGCTTATGTGTATGCATCGTTACTTCCCTCATTACACCCTCCATCTCAAAGAGTTTCAATTTTTTTGATTACATATGCATATGTACATATACATATACAAATACATATATGTATATACATATGCATATGCATATGTATATACATACATCCATACACATATCAACATAATGCTACAAAGTGTAACAACAAATTCACAGATCTAAGATTCAGTGTAATTGATGAACAAACTAACCATGCATCTGGGAAAGGGACAATATAATTGCCTGCAACAAAAAGGAAGTAAACAACGCACCTATGGGGCTGGTGCCTGAGGGTTGTCTAGTAGCTTGGGGAGAGCTAGAGCCCATTATGGGGAATTGAAAAAAAGAATATCATGAAGAAGAGTTTTTTATGGCGAACTTCAAAAAAATGAAGATGAACGAATATCATGAAACATATTGATATAAGACATATAACATGTTCCATACCAAAAAAATAACCACATCAATTACTACTTTATTATAAGTAGACCTATTCAAATAGATTATTGAGAAAAAAATCCATGATGTATATTGGTACAAGATAAGCAGTTTATGAAAAAATTTCAAGAGATGTTAGGAAAACACTTAAGAAGCAGACATAACCAATAGATGAAGGAGAAAAGAATATCATGGGAAAAACATAGAAAATAGAAGAGTGTAATAACCTATACAAAATGCTATGAAACCAACACCACAATGGTTGTTTCAACAATGCAACCTAATAAAAGTATACTTTCCCACACTATGACATTTAATATTCCATTTACTTCGACCACACACATTTACTTCACCCAACCTCACTATACAACAACAGTAGAATGCATCAACCCTTGCAAAAGTAAACACTTACCATTCAACTTCCACATATTAAGGACATCAACTCCACCACTTCCAACCCACATAATTACCAAGCTCCACATCACCACAAAAAAAATTGGTCAAGTCACTACCTGGCGAGACATCTTTGCTGTTGGAAAATCCAATTCATGGTTGGGTTGGAAATTTTTTTGACAAACACTTCAAACAATAGCCTGTCAACCGGGACATCCCCGATGCTACCTATAATTCTTAAGTGTTTTTCTAATATTTGTTTTGTAATTTCCATTCATTTTTCCTATAATATTTAGTGGGAAATAATGTAGCTTGGATTTTGAATTGACAAGCCAATTTTCACATAGAATTTGCGGTTACACCTTATCTAGACTATGATAGAATTTCTGGTAAGCAGTAATATGCTGCAAACTCAAATCTATACATGCATTTCACTGACCTATTATAAAAACACTTAACAATTAGAGGAAAATGAGAGACATTTTTGAGAACCCACATTAAATAGAATGTTAAAATATGGAGAATAGAATGGGAAAAGTATGATAATGAATAGTTTGGTATAGGGAACAACACTATTTCATGTATATGTATCTGTCTATGTCTTGAAGCATTGATTTTCACATATAGTTCACATTTTATGTACGTGTATATATATATATATCACGGGGGTGCTAATTCATTATGTCATTATTGTAGGATGGGGGAAAAAAGAGTAAATGCAATATTGAGTGTTGTAGTGTGGGAAAATATACTTTTCTTATGTTGTATCTATAATATTTAGTGAGAAACATTATAACTTAAATTTTGAATTAACAAGCCAACTATCACATAGAATTTGTTGTTACACCTTGTCTACACGTCGATAGAATTTTTGGTAAGTAGGAATATGCTGCAAACTCAAATCTATACATGCATTTCATTGACCTATTAGGAAAACACTTAACAATCAAAGGAAAATTAGAGATGTTTGAAAACCCACATTAAATAGAGCATTAAAATATGGAGAATAGAACAGGAATAGTATGATAATGAATAGTTTGGTATATAGAACTGGAAAAAATAATATCATGAAGAACAATTTGTTATGGGGAAGTTCAAATAATTGAGAAAAAAAACACACCATGAAACATATTGATAGAACAGAAAAGTAGATTTGGAAAAGACCTATGAGGAAAACACTTAAGAATCAGAGGAAAATGACAGATGCTCTCAAACTTGCATTAAATAGAATTTTAAGATATGGAGAATAGAAGAGACAAACTATGATAATGAACAGTTTGTTACAAGGAATTGAAAACAAGAATATCATGAAGAACAATTTGTTGTGGGGAACCTAAAACATATGAGGGAAAATGAATATAATGAAACATATTCATATAAGACATTGCCATCCCACATAATTAGCAAGCTCCACCACCCACATAGACAGACCTGAGCAGTTTGTTTTAGGGACCTTCAAGAAGATCAGGGAACAAAGAATATCATGGAGCATATTAATACAAGGTTCAAGCTATGTTCATTGTTAATAAATATTGAAGAGAAATACAAAAAATGTATAATAGGTGTTAGAATAACAATTATTTTCTACAATTCATTTTACATGGGAATTTTTCATAAATGATTTGTCTATAATATTTAATGCCAAGCAATGTAGCTCAAATCTACAATTAAGCCTGTGGCATTATACATATTTTGCATAGATTAATGCATCATATAATTGTTGTCATAACTTAAAGAAAATATCATTAATAAAATATGGAGAATAGAAGGGGAAAACCATGGCAATCAATTGTCTCTTATGGGGAAGTAGGAAAAAGAATCCCATGAAGAACAACCTGTCATGGGAATCTTCAAAGATATAAGGGAAAAATAATATCATGAAACATATTGATACAAAATAGATGAATAGAAAGCCACATTAAATACAACTCCTAAATCCAATAGATAGAAATAATCTATGCAAAATGAGTGCAACCCCATAGACTTAATTGAAAATTCAACCTACTACCTGGCACTAAATATTATAGAAAAATAGAGAAATTGTAAAAGAGCTATTAGAATAACACTTAATAGCCACGAAACTAATTTTATCTCCAATATGCCTATACTTTCATACTAATCCTCTGCATTAAATATATATATATATATAGATGCAATTACTCCTATATTAATCTACAATCGGTCCTATGTTAATGGGTATAATGCCAAAGATGCACAGAGATAACTAAAACAATAAACCAAGGGCGATAAAATTATTAACCCCAACCATATTTTTTGACGAAAGAAAGAAGATTTAACTACAATTACTCCTATGGTAATGGGTATAATGCCAAAGAAGCACAAAGATAACTACAAACAATAAACGAGGGAAAAAAAAATACTAACCATAACCATATTTTTTTATGGGAAAAAAGAAAATTTAACTACAATTTCTCCAGCCATAAAGAGCGATAATCTTTTACAAGCCTCCAAAATGGGTATAACACCATTTACAATAAATATCTAGGAAAAGTATGGAACATTAAAGGATTCTCCCTTTTTAAAGACTTATTAGTCATGTATTTTATTACTAAGATTCAATAAAAAAGTAATCTTAAAAAAAAGTCATTCCTTTAGTTTAATCATGTCTTTTATTACTAATATTGAGTAAAAAGTGTTCTTTAAAAAACTCATTATTTATTTGAATATTAGCCATAATGATCATCACAAATGAATTAATCATCTATGAAAAACACCCATGTAAAAAAGCTTACAGATTCCAGAGAACAATAATTTTTCAATCTGCTTATCACAATGTGAACCTTACCTCTTGAGCAAAGAATGTTCTTAAACGTCACTCATTGGTTAGTAAGGATCGGGAAAAAATTATGAATTTTCCTTCGAACAAATCAAGAAACAAGAATATCATGAATAGAATATGGAGAATATAATAGGTGAACTACGATAATCAATAGTTTGTTATGAACAACTAGAAAAAAGAATATCATGAACAATTTGTTACAGGGAGCTTCAAACACATGAGGGAAAAAGAATATCATGAAACATATTCATACAACACAGATGAATGCAAAGCCACATTAAATATAACTACTAAACTCAATAGGTAGCAATAATATATGCAAAATGAGTATAACCCCACATACTTCATTGAAAATTCGGGGTAAAAGCACAAAGTTGTGTCACACTTTATAAAGGAAACAACCAACACTGATCCAATTTTTAAACTTGAATCACTAAAAAATGGCATATATGTTTTGAATTTTGAAATGATGTAAACTAGTAAAATATGTATTTTTTAGTCTATTTTATGTTTGTATTTTTTTTAAAAATATTTTTTTATTTTAAACTAGTTTTTAATAAATTAAAGTTATAATTTAGTTGCTAATAAAATGCTAAAAAATGAAGTTGCATGGGATGTCAAACTTTTTATAGTAATTTTTTTTTTCTTTCAATTTTTTTGTGTGTATTTATAATTTGAAATTTTAGTGCAAGGATTTTTTTCCAATTTTGATAAATATATATATTTTTAAATAAATATTAAAATGTACATGAATCAAAAAACAATTGTTTTTATCAGATGTCAAATTTCATGTTAAATATTTATCTAAAATGGAAAAAAAATTATACCATCTTAAAATAGATTCTTTTATCTAGTGCATCATATTTTTTTATATTTTTTAAAATAAGTTTTTGTATTTTTCCTTGACATAGTAATCAACCTAATATTTTGTGTTGATAACCTACTTTTAGTAAAAATAAAAAAATAAAATATAAAAAATAATTAAACTATTACAATAAATATATTTTTGAAAAGTAAACTTATGGATCTACAAAAAGGTATTTTTATATATTTTTTTAAAAATGTTATTTACATTAGCAGGAGCCATTGAAACTTTAAGTTTTTCAAATAATTTTATTTTTTTGGTAAATTGGACTTAAAGTGGTGCTCCATATATTTTTAGCCAACAATTTTAGTTGAAAAAGTTGTGGAAGTATTTAACTTAGCTAGAATGAATCTTACTAGATCATATGTTTGACCAAAATTGATTTTTAGTTAGAAATACTTAAATTTAGTTCTGATGATAAGTTGGCTGAAAGTGTGACACAACTTTGTGCTTTTACCCTTTGAGCTACATCACCTGCCACTAAATATTATAGACAAATAGAGAAATTGTAAAAGAGCAATTAGAATAACATTGAATAACAAAAAAATACTAACTCTAACCATATTTTTTTGATGAAAGAAATAAGATTTACCTACAATTTCTCCAACTGTAAAGAGCGATAATCTCTTTCAAGTCTCCAAAATGGGTATAATGCCAAAGATAGAAATGTAACACCCCGCCACACAACCCTAGGGGAAGTTGCATTTAACAACACAAATGCAATAATTTTTTTTTTTTAAAAAGAACAAAAGCATAAAAGTTCACTACACAATACCAAAAACCCCTAAGGTTACGAGACTAATTTTACCTCAACCCAAACAAGAAACGTGAATTAAAACCATTATAATTAATTGATTAACAAAATTAATGCACATACATTCCATACAAGATAAAATTGAAACAAAGATATAAGAGTTCCACATGATCCCAAAAATATACTTTACAATAAGGTTACAACACTCATTCCCCGAATGAGATACTTCCAAATTATAAGGTTTACAATTCACAACTTCCACCTCAATACAAAGAGGGGTATAAAATTACATTAATAACTGAAAGAGTAAAGCATGAAAAACTGGATCCCATGAGCTCTCAAAGTAGAAATCTCATTCATAAGAACAAAAGTTGACCCAACGGATTAAGATGCACGTTCCACCCAACCATGTGATACCCGAAGGCTCACCCCCCATGCTAGGAGATAGTAACAAGGATTCCTAGGCAAGACCATCTACCACAAGATATAGGCTACACAAAACTGAAATGAAATAAATACAAGTACCCATCACACATCACAAAGTTTACATTGCTTCCAGAGTTAAATAATCATTTACATCACTAATACAATCATATTGTTGAATTAGGAGAAGTGTCATTGCAATGTCACATGGGATATCCTGGCAAGTCTTCGTAGGTCTCGACACCCATCTTGGGATATCCTGGTAACCTCTAATGACTTCTGGCCCCTCATGTAAATCTATGTAGAATCAGTTGTCCCTCGTAGAGAGAAGACAATGATCTTGCCATTCTAGGCCTTCTCATCTCATCCCAAGTCTATACTAGCCCTTGTGACCATGAGCGAGGAAAAATTAATCTTGTTAAGTGTTTGAAGCAACCTAAACCTCTAAAAGTTTATTATGTTAACACTAAATTAACTAACTTGCAAGGAGTTTCCCTGACATCACTTTGTGTGTCGGCCCTCATTGCAAGCCACTCCTCTAAGACAACATGTGGAGTAAATCCACACTCAAGCGTACACAAGTGCGACCTAAGGAGAGTGAATCCTATTCAAAACATCAAGTCCACACATCCCATTCACAATAACCGGGTTAAAACTGGATAGGATAGACGCACTACCCAAGAAATCCAAAGGTTGAATTTAAAAAAAACAAACCCAAACCAAAATTGAAACAACCATCTAGAAGACTTACATATACACTGACTCATTTTCCCCACTCCAAGAATGAACACCACACATCATAAGGGAGCATTTCAGACAATTCTTTAAAAGAAATCAAATCACTAATATTAGGATTTCGTAAATCCAATTAACTCAATCATCATAATGCATGGTATAAATTAAATAATTCATTTCCTTGCCCATACTTGAGAGGGAAATCTAATCACATTGATAAACATTACAGAATTCAAAGCTAAGCACCTAATTTTCTTGCTCAATCATACTAGCTGGTTAAATACAGTCTTTTAGATAAATAAACCATTTAATTAAAATGAAACAATCTTTATTTCAATTATACAGGAAATAATCGATATAAATTTAACTAAACTGAAATTCCCACATATCCTAAATATGTACCTAAAAGTATATATATATACAAATTTATGTATATATATTGAAATATAAAAATAATATTTAAATAATCCATTAAATTCAACTTAATAAATCTTTTATTTTTATTTAAAAAAAAAACATAAAGTATATATATGCATTATATATATATATATATATACATAGTAAATGTGTATTATATATACACATAAGTATATATAAATTATATATATATATATATCAATAAATACATATTATTAAAAACATTATATTATTTAAATATTAAAATATTATATATATACCTATAATATATATATATATATATTATAATATATACATAATAATATTAAAATATAATAAATAATAATAATAAAAAAAATTATAAAAAAATAAAACTTAAAAAAAAAACAAAGCCAAGGCCATGCCTTGGGCTGCGACCCCTCCCAAAAGGGAGGCAGGTTGCCAATGCAGCAACCCCCATATGGGGGTGTTGTGTGGGCAGCGCCTCCCATGGGGACGCTATGGGAGTAGCCTCCCAAGAGCACTGGGGGGGAGTGTAAGGAAACTATGCAGCCATGTAACGACAATTTCCACATAACCCAAATCTGAAAACATGCAAGTAAAATACTCAACATCAACATGCAAGAGAATAGACAACATACCCAGCAAAGATGACACAAGATATACCCTGGGAAAACCCTCAAGAGGGAAAAAACCCAGCCTCCAAAAGCATCCACACTCCATGTATTATTCAGAAATGAAAACCCATTACAATACATCTGCAGAGACTCTATGAACACTTCTTAAGCACAAGCTATGCATGCATTCCATGTGACCAAGCACGAATCCATACATCCCATGCCATGGTTCAAACCCTCACACATGCACAAGCTCAACCTGCTAACCTGCAACAAACTGTCCAACCCTAAACAACTACCCTTGTGGTTGCTTTTATAGAAACAAGCTCCCACAAAACCACCAAGTGGTATTACATAAACCATGTGCCCAAAACCATACAACATCATGTGACCCCACATTTAATATTGGGTACTTAATTATATTTTATTATTCCCCAATATTAAATAATTACATTTTACAATTATGTCCCAATGATACATACAACAAAGTGGCCCCAACATTATAACTCCTTGGGATGCACGTCCATCTAGGAACCCCTAGGTGCACCACACACATAATAATAAATAAATAAAACATTACAAAAATTATGCAAGGTGTACAACACCTAATTCTAACAATCTCCCACTTGTATACATTGCATAAGGGGTAACAAAAACTCCATAGGCAACATGTACCATCCTGGAATCCAAGTGCTCCATGTGCTCCATCAAGATACCTATAACAAGAACCAAGGTGACCACCATCTCATCCATGAATGCTCCCATCCTCCACCATGCCAAAGAAACTAAGATAAGAACACATCCAAAGAGACGTCACACTAACTGTCACAAAGAAGCATAAACCTGCCTCAACCTGATATCTCAAAAACAAAAACACTGAATCCAATATGCACCAGTAGCTATCAAGAATAAATCACCATAGCTGAAATGACACCCACAACAAGTGCCAACACATCCAACTATCCATACCTCCAAGGTATACATAACATAGTAAACTTATGCCAACAACATATCCACCCATAAACCACAATAACAAACTCCATGTGCAAACCTGTCAAAAGTGACATACACATCCAGGAGCTCCCACTACATGGGCAATGTCAAGATGAATGCAAACCTGGAATGAGCGCATTCAACGCGTCGCTTCGTTAACATCCCAAAAAGGTACCATCACAAAGGCAGACCAAGTCTACTACCAACATCTCATAGAAGTAAACATGTAGTACCAAGGAACATCCATAGTGATAAGAAAAACCTGCAAACCAAACACCTGTAGTATGTCCTCCTACACACACACCTCTAAATGCCAACTGTGTCAAGTATGATCTCCTCCATAACACCCCTAAACAAAAACCCATAACCACATCCATCCATCCAAACACCAAGATCAAACATAACATATGTAACTAACATGGATGTAAGCATCTCAAAACAAGAAGATCAAACTCAAAGTAACCATTCCCAAACCAAGGAAATCAGGCCAATAAACCATCTCCTAAACCCAACATGTACAAGGAGATAAGCATTCCAACACTCCTCAAATGAACCCTTCAGAAACCAAATATCCATGGCTCAAGATCCATATCCATGAGAAGACAAAGCATAAACATAATGCACCTAAAAGAATAATGGGCAATACCTCTCAAGTGAACCGTCGAGTAGACCAAGAGTGGGGAATGAGAATGCTCCTCTAGGATATCCAAGTCATCATGACTCAACCAAGAACACTCTCCTCATCAGTCCATGTTGAACTCACGTCCAACCAAGGTGTAGGCTCCCTCAAACTTCCTGCTAAAACCTCATCAAGAGTAACCATATCAACAACATGTCTCTAACCACAAGAGAACACCAAGCCTCACCTAAGTCTCCAAGTATCCATGAGCACCTATACCAATCAATCCATGCTAAACACCAAGCAAATAATGAATGTACTCAATACAAAGAGAACCAACCAAGATCAAAGTCATAGCTCCAACTGGAGAATCAGGAACATAAACATGACACCATGATCTCACATCCTCTCAAAAAGAAGATCACATGAATAAATCATCATAACATGCACCATGCCACTACTCTAAACTAGTAATCAAGAGTATACCATGACATAATAACAAAACCATCCTACAACCAAGGATCACCTATCAAAACCAACAAGTCATAAATAATACCTCAACATCTCCAACACCTGATGTCAAAGAACTCTCACTGTAGCACACAAAATCCAAGAGCTCCTTCATGACACCAAAGATCACCTGCTGAAGACAACCATCCATAATAACCAATGGATCCGCATCATTGCCAAATGCTCCCACTGAATCATGATACCGAGCAATCCAATGGCACCATGATGCACAAAACCAACACTGTCATAAGCTCACACAAAAACCTATGAATCCAAGCTCTCAATGACAACATGATAACCATCCTCTAAAGCAAGAAGATACACTGCCAAACCATCACTGTCACAAGCTCCCACTGAACCGTGTAACCAAGCTATCCATGACATCGTGATACCAATCTCCTAAACCCAAGAAGATACACTGCCACAACCATAATCAAGAACCAATCCAATACCACCAATCAATGCATCTGCATAAACTATCATGACATGCCAAAGTCTCTAATGCACAAGAAACATCCATGACATCATGATCACCACCAAATGTACCAACAAATCAACCCAACCGTGTCCACATATCTGCATAATCATAGTTAACTACATAGGTCTCATATCATGACTGTACCTAGTAATACCATCTCAACTCCTTAACATGACAACCAAATCAACAAACCAAGTGACTAAACCAAGCCACTAAAACTGATCATGCATCAACACTGAAATATCAATGGGCAAAGACAACCCATATCCAAGTAATAGGTGCAACAAGTAAGTATAGACTGCCTACAACATTGCACAACTTGTAGATACAACAATGCAACATACATGCTGATAACCATGTCAAAAGTAATAATTTGAGATGTACAACTGAGTATACAATGAATCCATCATCAAATCACCAAAATCCGGCAATCCATAAGCTCATAATAACACCATAGTCAAAGAGACCCATAAACAGCTCAGGTGAAGAAAATAGAAAATAAACCATGTCAAAATACCTTCAAACCTGATCCACTGTAAAGTGTTCTGAACAAGCTTTCTGTTGACTATTTGAAGTCCAAAATCTGGCTTCGTATGCACCCGATATGCCCTCTCAAAGCTCAAATAGAACACCTATCTTCCACCAAGAAAAACACTATCAAAACTGAAAAAACATGGAACAACACCTATACCACTATGTAGTGCTCAGAACCAGCTTTCCAACGACTGTAAGAAGTCTAAAATCTGACACCCTAGACAAAAGTTATACGCGTTTGAAAAAAATTGCTATAAAAAAGCCCTCCTGGTGGCTCTGTGGTGGCGCCCGGGCGACGCTCTGGTGGTGGGTGGGCAGCGGATTCCAAAATCCATTTAAATTTAATTTAATTTCTCATTTTTAAAAACCATTCCACCTCCTGCGTACAGACCCGACACAAATATCTAATCTGGTTTAATTTCTTTTGAAATCCGGCGGACTTTGTTTGAATGGCAGATTTTTTAAAAAATTAAATTTTTATTAAATTTGTTTAAAGTCCGCATGGTCTGTGGCGGGCTCGGCAGTCACCGGTCGGACGGAGGCCGCCAGCCGACGTACCTCCGTTGGCAAGGGAGCCGACAGTGGTACTGTCGGCTTCTGTCGGCCTTTGCCGACAGCTGCAGACGAGGTACGGGTGGGGTCGCCAACCCCCCCTCCCCATAAATTTTATTTATTTATTTATTTATTTGTTTTTCAAATTTTTCAAATTTTTGATTTTTTTTTTAATTTTGCAAGAAATAATTTTCAATCCGATGGGAATTTTATTTATTTATTTATTTTTCTGACGACTGTAACGTCGACATCTGTACGACCGAACAGGGGTATGGGCAATTTTTTTTCAGTAACCAAAATAGGGAAAATTATATGTCAAAATTTCTCTCTCGGCCAACCTGAATCCAACCATGAGGTCCAATTTTTCCCAGGAGGTCATCTGTAATTCCACCCCCTTAAAACCCTCATTTAAATGCACAGCCAAGAAACCCTATTTTGCCAAAATTTTCTTACACCCCAAATCTACAAACAACCCATCATAACAGCAAACCCAAAACCCTCAGATCTGCAATACAACACCTACAAAACCCTATATCTTGCCATTTTCTTTCATTCTCTTACAACCTAGGGTTATCCAATCCACAACCAAAGCTCTGATACCACTTGTAAGGAAACTATGCAGCCATGTAATGACAATTTCCACATAACCCAAATCTAAAAACATGCAAGTAAAATACTCAACATCAACATGCAAGAGAATAGACAACATACCCATCAAAGATGACACAAGATATACCCTGGGAAAACCCTCAAAAGGGAAAAAACCCAGCCTCCAAAAGCATTCACACTCCATGTATTATTCAGCAATGAAAACCCATTACAATACATCTGCAGAGACTCTATGAACACTTCTAAAGCACAAGTTATCCATGCATTCCATGTGACCAAGCATGAATCCACACATCCCATGCCATGCTTCAAACCCTCACACATGCACAAGCTCAACCTGCTAACCTGTAGCAAACTATCCAACCCTAAACAACTACCCTTGTGGTTGCTTTTATAGAAACAAGCTCCCACAAAACCACCAAGTGGTATTACATAAACCATGTGCCCAAAACCATACAACATCATGTGACCCCACATTTAATATTGGGTACTTAATTATATTTTACAATTATGTCCCAATGATACATACAACAAAGTGGCCCCAACATTATAACTCCTTGTGATGCACGTCCATCTAGGAACCCCTAGGTGCACCACACACATAATAATAAATAAATAAAACATTACAAAAATTATGCAAGGTGTACAACACCTAATTCTAACGGGGAGTAGGCTATGACCCTCCCCTCCATTTTTTTTTTCAATATAAATTTTATTTCATTTAAAAAAAAGATTTTGGATTTCTTTAAACAAAAATAAAACAATCAATAAAACCCAGAACCCAAACAAACAGAGTATGACTCTGTCTCTGGTTTTTTTTTTTTAAAAAAACATTTTTCCAGCAAACAAAATTAAAATAAAACACAATATATATTTATAAATATAACTATGTGTGCATATGCATATGTATATTTATAAATATATACCCAGATTTTAATTCCCAACCAAATTGTGCAAATGATCAACACAATTTGCAAGAACAGAAATAAATTTTCCAAACAACAGAAGGTTTAAAATTTTAGTTTGTAATGTAGATTTTCTTTTGGGTTTTCTTTCTAATTTTCATTGTGATTGTTGTTTTAGTTTTCTCTCCTAATCCAACAATTGTTTGAAAGATTTGGAATCATTTTCTCGTGGTTTTTTTTGCATCTAAAGAACATTCAAAGAGTTTTCAAACAACAAGAAATTTGAAGATTATTTAAATAAGGAAACAAGAAATGAAGAATGAAGATGAACCTGGTGTTTTCTCCCCAAGCTTGAAGACTCCAACAATGGTGATTTCAATATCCTCTTCAACTCCAAATTCAGCCACAACAAAATCCTCCACCAAAATAAAAAATTGAATAACAAATGAAATTTCATTTCTTTACAAAGAGCCTCCCCAAATTTGGTCAAACCCCTATAAATATCCCACCCACTAAATTTATTGAACTTTTTGGAGGATATTGTATATTTTTAAATTTTAAAACAATTTACTTTCAAAATCCTATTTCATCCATTTCAAAATTTCATAATTTTATTTTAAAACCAAAAATCTCAAAGTTGCAAGAATATGTTTTATTCAAAATTTCCAAAAAGTGAAATATACTTCACATTTCTATTTTTATTTTAAATTTAACTTAAATGTATAACATGATTTCTATTTCCATTTAAATTTGAATCCTAATATACAATAATGTTGAAACAACCATTTCATTTAATTTATCACCCTTAACTAAGTTAATCAATAAACTAAAAAAAAAAGATTTTATTAATTAAACCAAAATACTCAATGAAATAAAATAATATTCAACATTGAAACTAGATATGTTAAATCATCACTTTAACCATACCCACCATTTAATAGCCTTTAAAATGAAGTGAAACAACTACCCAGAGAGGAATGAACCAATCAAAATTGCTAAGCCAGACGACAAACTATGGCTAGGGTGACGACTTGGCACATAAACCTAGCTACTATCTCCCAATCGATTACCATTGGTCAATGTATACACTCAAACCTGTGAAATTAGGTGGAGTCGATGTCTATACCTATTAACTTGCAACCAAAGAGCATATCGAACATGCAAATATATATATAATAAGACACACGGTGAAGCAGAATCTCGAAATCGTAGGGCGCTCGCAAGCGAGTGATACAATCTCGTCCCCTTCACCAATACAGGCTCTAAAACTGACAAGTCAAACAACCACAATATAATTAAAGTATAAACCATTTTAAATTAAATAATTTCTACACAAATACAAAAATGCCATAATGATAACATCTAAATAAAATCCCATCACATCAAAATATAATGTTTACATCACTTAACATATAGCAGTAAAAAGTAACCAAGTATCAAAGTCAGAGTGCTAACAGAAGTGAAGCATACATAAAAACACTGATTGATGAAATGAGAAAAATGGAGGGGTGCTACATCCTCCCCCCTAGGGTCAGGCTTACTCATGGAAGCCTGCAAACAAATAGGGATAGAGCTCCCTCATCCTAGCTGCATCCTCCCAAGTGGATGATGTGTCATCCATAGGATCCCACTGGACCCTAACCTGATCAATATCTTGCCCTCAAAGAGCGAGCGTTTTGCGCTCCACCACGGCCACGGGCTCCAAAGCTAGTTGCCTGTCCTCTACCTGTAATGCACTCTAATCAAGTACATGAGAAATATCAGGATGATATGGCCGAAGAACTGAGACATGAAAAATATCGTGAATACGTGAGAGACTAGGCAGCAAAGCAAGATGGTAAGCAACTGGACCAATCTTCTCAAGTATCTCGAAGGGTCCAACAAAGCGAAGCACCAAATTAGAGCCCTTCCCATAATGGATGTGACTCTTTTGTGGACACACCCGCAAGAAGACTCTATCACCCATAGAAAACTGATGATCCACTCTATGCGCATCTGCATACTTCTTCTGCGTATCCTGCACTACCACCAAGTGCTCTCTAATCCTATCCACCTACTACTCCATATCCTACAACATCTCAGGACCCAAAGTCACTCTATCCTCAAGTTGATCCCAACTCAAGGGAGTGCGACATGGTCGCCCATATAATGCCTAGAATGGAGGCATGCTGATAGAACTATGAAAACCATTATTATACGAAAACTCTACCAAATACAGATAGTCTTCCCATCATGTCTGTTGGTCCATTATGTACATACGTAACATGTCCTTGAGGATCTGATTGACCCTCTCAGTCTGTCCATCTGTTTCTGGGTGGTAAGTTGAACTGAAGTTTAGCTGTGTCCCCATCGCATGCTATAATGAAGTCCAAAGAATTGAGGTGAACACTGGATCCCTATTAGAAATAATCCGACGCAGAATGCCATGTAGCCTCACTATATCCTCTATGAACACTCTGGCTACAAACGATGCTGTATAAGAAGAGTGAATAGGTGAGAAGTGTGCCACCTTCATCAACCTATCAACTTTTACCATAATTGCATCATGCCATCTCAAAGAGTTGGGTAAACCAACAATGAAATCCAATGAGATGATATCCCACTTCCACACTGGTACTAAATGCGGTTATAAAAGCCCTGCTAGATGCTGGTGTTCAACCTTCATCTATTAACACTCAAGACATCGTGACACATAATCTGCAATATCATGTTTCATCCCTGACCAAAAGTACAACTGATGCAGATCAACATACATCTTCTTCACCCTAAGGTGGGCTGAATAAGGTGCTCGATGTGCTTCAGACATGACCAAGGTGCGAAGATCACCTGAAGAAGGAACGTATATGCATCCCATGTTCCTCAATACCTCATCTAAATCCATAGAATAACCTGAATATCTGCCCTCAAGGGGTCTTCCTGCCTCAATTTTTGTCCTAACCTCCTAATACCAATTATCCACTTGAAGGGCAGAAAGAATCTTACTCTGCAAATCCACAACCAGAGTCAACTTAAATATCTCATGTCTCCTCCTACTGAGAGCATTCACCAAAACATTCTCTTTCCCCTGAATGTACTTCACCTCAAAGTCATATTCGCAAAGAAACTCCATCCAATGCCTTTGCCTTACATTAAGGTTGGGCTGTGTGAAAATGTATTGAAGGCTTCTATGATCACTGTGTAACTCAAACCTATGACCAAGAAGGAAATGCCTCCATCTCATCAATGCATGAACCACTGCTACTAACTTGAGATCATGCGTAGGATAGTTCAGCTCATGATCCTTGAGCTTCTGTGACTCATAAGTAATGACATGACCCTCCTACATCAACACCGCACCTAATCCTTCCAAGGATGCATCTGTACAAACTACAAAGTCCCTAGTCGGATTTGGTATTGCAAGTATTGGTGCACTACTTAGCTTCCCCTTCAGATCCTAAAAGGCTGCCTCACACTTCTCTAACCAATTGAATCTCTTCCCTTTCCTCTGAACGGAGGTGATAGGATAGCCTATCCTTGAAAAGCCCTGCACAAAACACTTGTAATAACCCGCTAGCCCCATGAAGCTACGGATCTCTACCACATTCGTGGGCGCTGGCCAATCTGAGATCGCTTGGATCTTTGTAGGATCCACTGAAATACCTTCTCCTAAGATTACATGACCAAGGTATTGGACCTCAGTCTTGAAGAATTCACACTTCGATAGGTTGGCATAAAGCTGATTATCCCGCAAACACTGTAATACCTACCGTAAGTGTTCCTCATGCTCTTCCACTGTCCTAGAGTATATCAAGATTTCATCAAGGAAAATAAGGACAAATTTGTCTAGGTAAGTATGAAATACCCCATTCATCAGACTCATGAACACTGAGGGGGCATTCGTTAACCCAAATGGTACTACAGTGAACTCATAGTGACCATACTGCATTCAAAACATTATCTTATGGATGTCTGATTCGAAGATGCGAAGTTGATGGTATCCATACTTAAGATCAATCTTCAAAAATATTGTGGCACCCTTAATTTGGTCGAATAGATCATCAATCCTAGGAAGCAGATAACGGTTCCTGATGGTCACTTTGTTCAACTATCAGTAATCAATGCATAACCGAAGTGAACTGTCCTTCTTCATGAAGATGACTGGTGCTCCCCATGGAGAAACACTAGGGAAAATAAAACCCTTCTCTAATAGCTCCTCAAGCTACAAACAAAGCTCTTTCAGCTCCTAGGTGGTCATACAATAAGGAGCTTGAGAAATGGGTTCTAATCCAAGTACAAGGTCAATCTTGAAGTCTATATCCCTCTGAGGTGGCATCCCTGGAATCTCATTTGGAAAGACATTGAAATACTCTTGAAGAATGGGGTGACTATCAAGAGAGACTTTCTCCTCTCCACCTCCTAGATCCAAATCATCCACTACAACAACAAATAACTGGAAACCCTGATGTACACACCTTCTCAACTACATGCTGAGATGACACTCAAGGAGATTAGCTTCTGAACTCCCACTACCTCTACTACTATGTTGGATGCCTCAATGCATCGAATCAACTTACGTCGACAATCTATGACCGCACTGTGCACCTCTAGTCAATCCATCCCTATAATAATGTCATACGATCCCAAAGGTATAACTCGAAGATCCAATGTAGTATGAAGAGGTTCAACCTCCAATCTATAATCTAGCACAAGGGAATGGGATGCAACCTTCACACTTGAGGCTAACTCAACCTGCCACCTATCGACTTTCCTTACCACACCCAGTCTACATCACGCCATGACGGAAGAAGAGATGGAGTCTAATGCTCCAGAATCAAACAAAATGGTGACTAGATTACTTGATAACATACCATATGACTCAACCACGGTACCCTGATGCTCTACCTAGCAGTTATCAACCATTGTAAAAACTCAATGCCCTTGACTAGCATCCCGAACTGTAGGCTCAGATGCCACTGGTCCCTGAGAAAATCTAGATGTGCCCCTCTTGGGACACACTCTAGCAATATGGCCCTGCTGGCCACATGCAAAACACTCTATGCCTCTGCCATAGCCCCTACCTCCAGATGGTACGCTAGACTACTGCACACTACCCCTGAAGGTGGACTGGGAACTCTGCGCTGGCTGATCATAGCTAAAGCGCTTCATGTGCCTCCAGTTCCTATCCCCTTGACGCTGCTGGAAACCCTTACATTTCCCTTGTGATGCCTATTGCTGCTGCTACTGCCCACTCTAAGATGGCCCCTGCTAGGCCCTGGAAGGTACACCTCCTTAAGGCTGACCTCCTCTAGCACTAGAACCTATTGTTGAACTACTGCCAACCTGAGCACCCATATAGCCTCCTAGAGCCAAACCCAGGTTCTCCTCTACCAACTGTGCCTTCTCCACTGTGACCTCCATGGTCTTGGGTTCAAAAAACCTCACTCCTCTACTAAGATGGGCATTAAGGCCCCTGACAAAATGATGAACCAACATACTCTCATCATCACCTATCCCTGCATACTATTTGAGAAGGATTCCTAGGCAAGACCATCTACCACAAGACATAGGCTACACAAAACTAAAATGAAATAAATACAAGTACCCATCACACATCACGAAGGTTACATTGCTTCCAGAGTTAAATAATCATTTACATCACTAATACAATCATATTGTTGAATTAGGAGAAGTGTCATTGCAATGTCACATGGGATATCCTGGCAAGTCTTCCTAGGTCTCGACACCCATCTTGGGATATCTTGGTAACCTCTAACGACTTCTGGCCCCTCATGTAAACCTATGTAGAATCAGTTGTCCCTTGTAGAGACGAGACAATGATCTTGCCATTCCAGGCCTTCTCATTGCAAGTCTATACTAGCCCTTGTGACCATGAGGGAGGAAAAAATAATCTTGTTAAGTGTTTGAAGCAACCTAAACCTCTAAAATTTTATTATGTTATCACTAAATTAACTAACTTGCAAGGAGTTTCCCTGACACCACTTTGTGTGTCGACCCTCATTGCAAGCCACTCCTCTAAGACAACATGCGAAGTAAATCCACAATCAAGCGTACACAAGTGCGACCTAAGGAGAATGACTCCTATTCAAGACATCGAGTCCACACATCCCATTCACAATAACCAGGTTAAAACTGAATAGGATAGATGCACTACCCAAGAAATCCAAAGGTTGACTTTAAAAAAAAAACAACCCAACCCAAAATTGAAACAACCATCTAGAAGACTTACATATACAATGACTCATTTTCCCCACTCCAAGAATGAATTCCGCACATCATAAGGAAGCATTTTAGAAAATTCTTTAAAAGAAATCAAATCACTAATATTAGGATTTCATAAATCCAATTCACTGAATCATCATAATGCATAGTATAAATTAAATAATTGATTTCATTTCCCATACTTGAGACGGAAATCTAATCACGTTGATAAACATTAAGGAATTCAAAGCTAAGCACCTAATTTTCTTGCTCAATCATACTAGCTAGTTAAATACAGTCTTTTAGATAAATAAACCATTTAATTAAAATGAAACAATCTGTATTTCAATTATACGGGAAATAATCGATATAAATTTAACTAAACTGAAATGCCCACATATGTTAAATATGTACCTAAAAGTATATATATACAACTTTATGTATATATATTGAAATATAAAAATAATATTTAAATAATCCATTGAATTCAACTTAATAAATCTTTTATTTTTTATTTAAAAAAAAAACATAAAGTATATATACAAATTATATGTATACATATATACACAATAAATGTGTATTATATATACACATAAGTATATATATATCAATAAATACATATTATAAAAAAAAATTATATTATTTAAAATTTAAAATATTATATATATATACCTATAATATATATATATATTATATACATAATGATATTAAAATATAATAAATAATAATTTTTTAATAAAAATACAAAACTTTTTTTAAAAAACAAAGCCAAGGCCATGCCTTGGGCTGCGGCCCCTCCCAAAAGGGAGGGCAGGCTGCCAACACAGCAACCCCCATATGGGGGGTGTTGTGTGGGCAGTGCCACTGCCTGAAGGCAGCGACGCTGTTGCACACAATGCCTCCCATGGGGACATTTTGGGAGTAGCCTCCCAAGGGCGCTGAGGGGGAGTAGGCTATGATCCTCCCCTCCACAACTTACATTTTTTTTCAATATAAATTTTATTTCATTAAAAAAAAACAATTTTTGATTCCTTTAAACAAAACAAAAACAAACAATAAAACCCAAAACCCAAACAAGTAGAGCATGAATCTGTCTCTGGTTTTTTTTTTAAAAAAACATTTTTCCAGCAACCAAAATTAAAATAAAACACAATATATATTTATAAATATAACTATGTGTGCATATGCATAGGTATATTTATAAATATATACCCAAATTTTACTTCCCGGCCAAATTGTGTAAATGATCAAGACAATTTGCAACAACAAAAATAAATTTTCCAAACAGAATGTTTAAAATTTTAGTTTGTAATGGAGATTTTCTTTTGGGTTTTCTTTCTAATTTTCATTGTGATTGTTGTTTTAGTTTTCTCTCCTAATCCAACAGCTGTTTGAAAGATTTGGAATCATTTTCTCATGGTTTTCTTTTGCATCTAAATAGCATTCAAAGAGTTTTCAAACAACAACAAGAAATTTGAAGATTATTTAAATAGGGAAACAAGAAATGAAGAATGGAGATGAACCTGGTGTTTTCTCCCCAAGCTTGAAGACTCTAACAATGGTGATTCCAATCTCCTCTTCAACTCCAAATTCAGCCACAACAAAATCCTCCACCAAAATAAAAAATTGAATAACAAATGAAATTTCATTTCTTTACAAAGAGCCTCCCCAAATTTGGTCAAACCCCTAAAAATATCCCACCCACTAAATTTATTGAGCTTTTTGGAGGATATTGTATATTTTTAAATTTTAAAACAATTTAATTTCAAAATCCTATTTCATGCATTTCAAAATTTCATAATTTTATTTAAAAACCAAAACTCTCAAAGTTGCAAGAATATGTTTTATTCAAAATTTTCAAAAAGTGAAATATACTTTACATTTCTATTTTTATTTTAAATTTAACTTAAATGTACAACATGATTTCTATTTCCATTTAAATTTGAATCCTAATATACAATAATGTTGAAACAACCATTTCATTTAATTTATCACCCTTAACCAAGTTAATCAATAAACTAAAAAAAAAGATTTTATTAATTAAACCAAAATACTCAATGAAATAAAATAATATTCAACATTGAAACTAGATATGTTAAATCATCACTTTAACCATACCCACCATTTAATAGCCTTTAAAATGAAGTGAAATAGTTACCCAGAGAGGAATGAACCAATCAAAATCACTAAACCAGATGACAAACTATGGCTAGGGTGACGACTTGGCACATAAACCTAGCTACTATCTCCCAATCGATTACCATTGGTCAATGGACACGCTCGAACCTTTGAAATTAGGTGGAGTCGATGTCCTGTACATGTTAACCTGCAACCAAAGAGCATATCGAATGTGCAAATATATATATATATATATATAATAAGACACACTATGAAGCGGAATCTCAAAATCATAGGGCGCTCGCAAGCGAGTGATACAATCCCGTCCCCTTCACCAATACAGGCTCTAAAACTAGCGAGTCAAACAACCACAATATAATTAAAGCATAAACCATTTTAAATTACTAAATAAAATCCCGTCACAATAATGTTTACATCACTTAACAAATAGTGGTAAAAAGTAACAAAGTATCAAAGTCAGAGTGCTAACAGAAGTGAAGCATATATAAAAAAATAATCGATCAAACGAGCAAAATGGAGGGGTGCTATAAGAAACATATAACAAGAAGAAATTATCAATAAATTAATCATCTATGCAAAACACCCATGTAAAAATCAGTATAATGCCATAGACTTCATTCAAAATTTCAGCTATATCACATTGCACTAAATATTATAGACAAATAGAGAAATTGTAAAAGAGCCATTAGAATAACACTAAACAGCCACCAAACTAATTTTATCTCCAATATGCTTATGATTTCATACTAACCCTTTGCATATATACATATGTGTGTGTGTGTGTGGGCAATCAATCCTATGTTAATTTGCAATTGTTCCTATGTTAATGTGTGTAATGGAAAAGATGCACAAAGATAACTAAAACATAGGGTGATAAAATTACTAACCCTAACCATAATTTTTGATGAAAGACATAAAATTTAACTACAATTTCTCTTATGGTAATGGGTGCAATGTAACGCCTGTCGTGCAAACCCCAGAGAATAAACATTGCAAATAGTTTTTTTTTAAAATAATACAAAGTAAACATGCAATTAAACATTAAAACATATTCACATTGCACATTAGATTATCACACCTAGTTCTCTAGGGCACACGAGGTTACATCACATAACAAACTCATATCGAAAGGAAAAAAAGATGAAACCAAATAACTTAATCAATTTCCATTCATCAATATATCACAATAACCATTTATAGAAGTACATCCATGAACCATAAGTAACAATACCATTGCATCACCTTTTACTATCATAATGAATCTCAACCATAATGATTTACAAAGGTTCCTACATAATACATCATTGTTTCATATTACACTGCATGCTCTCAATAATGAGATACAATAAATCTCCTATACATGTGGGATACATAAATAGTACAAATAATGAATGAAGTACAAAGTGAACATCTAGTACAAACTCCAACTGAAGAATGCTGAGAAGATGAACATTGATGGGGAACCCAATGGGTGTGGAGCACGTTCCACCTGACCATGTGGGTTATAAATAACCCACCCCCTACTCAGAGGTGACAAGGAAGTAATTACGACCATGAATTCCAAACCAACTCCAAAAGAACAACATAGTACAATAACTCAAATACAACCTCAAGGATTACAATGACAAACAACAACATCCAAGAGACAACGTAATAACATTAAGCCATGAAACTCATCACAATTAACTGAGACTATAACCATTAACCAAGTAACCAAAGAACGATCATAAATCATTTCCAACAGAATCTAAAACAACAATCAGAATACAATTCTAGAGGCCAACAAGGAAACAAGGCATATGGGTGTCTAGTGGAGAGTGTCATCGCATAGCCTACATGGGTTATCCTAACTGAGGCACCAATGCCCATCTATGGTTATCCTGGTCCTTCCTCCTACTTGAGGTGTCAGCCCCATAGGGTAGCTCATGCAGAGCCAATAACCTCTCATGAGGACGAGGTTACGACTTTGCCGACCACGGCCTTCTTAGTCTATCATTAGTCTACAGTAGCCCTAATGCATAAATGAGGTATCCATTATTATTTTCTTATGTATTTTACTACACATCCCCCTAAGTTCTATTATTAGGTTTTCACTTGTTACACTACTCTTACATGGGTTATCTTGAGCTCTTCCTCCTTTTGAGGCATCGGGCCCCATGAAAAGCCACTCGCCCAAAAGATTCCAAGAATATAAACCAAACAAGACAAGGGTTGTACCATAACATATAAAGTATATAATGCAAAACAAGGACATGTGAGGCATTACCCATCTTGCAATAACTCATAATCAAAATCTCATCAATCTCTTACAATCCCTTCCAAAATAATAGCACTATTAAATTTCACCCTCAAGAGTACAAGCAAACGAGGATAACAATCAATGATTAAATCACACCTCTAGAACTAAGTTTCACAATTACAACAGGGTTCCCATAACCAACAAACAAAATCCAAAACAATAAATAGAGGATACTATCGAAAACACATAATTTTATAACTTGAGAAATGATTAGTTCAACTGCATCTCTAATTTCTATTTTACTCTATAGAGTTTTAAAAGAAGCACAATAATTTCATCATAATTATATAATTTGCTTGTTTTTTAATTAATCAATGATTCCACATTTCATAATTTTATCCTTATAAAAAAAAACATTATATATAAACAATATATATATATATATAATACAATAAAATTCAAAAATAATAATAATATATTTATATATATTAATAAATATATATATATATACATATTTATATATATATATAAATATATATAAATATATATATTTAAATTTTAATACCAAATTTTAATAAAACAAAGAAAAGGCAAAGGCATATAAAGGGACTACGCAACAGTCCCCATGGGCTGTTGTACACAACAGTCCATGTGCACTGTTGTGCCGACAGCCACCCATTAGGTGTGGGGGAGGGTACGACGCTGTCATCCCCCTCCTACCCAAAATAAATATTTCATATATATTTTTTTTAAAGAAATTTCCTCATATCAATACATACGCAGACGAGTACGATTCTGCCCAAAACAAAAATGAAAAACACAATTTCCAATACCAATGTAAAATATAAAGAAACATCTGTATATAAATTTTTCATACGAATATATATATATACACACAAAGTAATACATATATATCTATATATATGTATATATACTTAATCAAATCGAACCAATAAGAGAAACTGGTTGAATATGAATATAACCGTTATAAATTTATATATATATATATATAAATATATATACACATATCCAAAGGTGCATATATATATATATATATATATAAGAGGGTATAAATTTAAAAACTCATTTAATTTCAAATGGGAAAACAAGTTTCTTTTCATATCAAACATAGACAAATTGGACAATCCCAGAAGATGTAATTTTGATAAATTGAAAACAACAGTAAACTTTCAGAAAACTAGTTTAATCTCTTCCATTAATTTTCAATTCAATAATCATAAACCTCAAAAAATTTCTTTTCTCACAGAAATCGTATTTAACTATTTTATTTTTCTTTCAATCAGAAAATTTAAGAACAAGAAATTGGAACCTGGAGTCTTGTGCTGTTGAAATTTTTGATGTAGCTTCGCTTGATTCTGATAGCCTCTTCGAAGAGCTCTTGTTCCTTCTTCGAAATCTCCTCTCCAGAATAATGAAAGTAAAATGAAACCAATTTCCCCGAAGAACTTCCCCACAAACTTCAGAAGATCAATAATTCAGAAAGAAATTATTATTTTGCAACTTCTGTCCAAATCTTTCCGTCCATGAAAAGTCTCTCCATTTTTCAATTAAATAAAAGATATCTCATCCTTTTCAAAACTCTAAAAATACAAATTAAAAGAAATTTTCTATTTTAATCCAAGCTTTTCAATCAACACTTAATTCTCATTTGTCTTTTTTATCTTATCTTTTCTTTTATTGACTTTTTCCATTTATCAATATTTTTTGTTTTAATTCTGATTTTGCAAGCTTTACTTGCAATGCACATAATTTAATTTATTTAATTAATTTATTTATTTCATAATTATCCTCAACAAGATAATTTAATTAAATTAACAAAACACAAATTTAATATTTAATTAACATTTAACTAAAACACATGACTTCTAAAATATAACTTTTAAATATTTTAATACAAATTAATCCAACACTAATATAAACATTAATTACCACCATCTAATTAAATAAATCACCACATATAAAATGCCAATGTAAAATACATACGAACAAGACACTACACAAAAAATAGTAATAAAATACAAAAATGACAAAACAATGACTCACAATACCATTCAATCAGGATGGTTTGACCACATGGGACAGGGTGACTTCCTTGTCATCTTTGTTTCAACATCATACCATTGGATCATTTGATGCTCTCCTTGTCCTGCCGAAGCAGGTGGAATCGAGACTCTGTACCTGCAATCCATGCATCCAAGAAGATCATGTACATGTACATAAATAAAATTAAAGCATTACATTGTGAGAAGGAATTGCAGCATAGCAGGGCACTCGTAACTAAGTGGTGCTACATTGTCCTCTCACCACATCTATTATAACAATTACAATATCAATCATAAAACAACATTTCTAAACTAACAGATCATATCATAACATAATTTACTAAATCAAGTTGCATCATGATATGTTACTGAAATCTACTAATATCACCAAACCACAATATCATAAGAAATATCGATGTCCTCAAATGTATAAACATAATCACCAAATAGTCTACTAACCAAACCACCAAACCAAACAATAATAGTACGATCACAGTATCAAGGTATCAAACCAAAGCATAGAAAAGTAATGAGTCCAACTAATAACATGGGAGGTATTACATCCTCTCCCCCATGAATCTGACTTACTCCTAGAAGTCAGAAAATAAGTAAGGGTAGGATTCCTTGATATAGGAAGCATCCTCCCATGTGGCCGAAGTCTCATCATTGGGATCCCACTAGGCCCGCACCTACTCAATATCCCTACCTTTAAGAATGAGTCTCCTGTGTTGCACCACGACCAGGGCTCTAGAGCTAGCTGCCTGTCCTCGACCTGTAGAGAATTCCAATCAAGTATGTGAGTAACATTTGGCAATTAAGGTCTAAGCACTGAAACATGAAAACCATCATGAATCTATGACAAACTGGGTGGCAAGGCCAGGCAGTAGGCAACATGACCAATATGCTCTAACACCTTGAATGGTCCCACAAAATGGGGCGCAAGCTTAAAACCCTTTCCATAACGAATAGGGATCTTTCAAGGATGAACTCGAAGAAACACTCGATCACCAACTGTAAACTTTCAATCAACTTTGTGTTCATCAACATTCTTCTTCTACCTATCTTGAGCCACTACCAGATGCTCTCAGATGCAAGCTACCTACTGCTCCATGTCATGAAGCATCTTAGGTTCAAGAAGAACCCTGTCCTCTAATCGATCCCAGCTTAGAGGGGTATGACAAGGAAAACCATATAAAGCTTGAAATGGAGCCATGCCAATTGAAATATAATAGCCATTGTTATAGGAAATATTGACCAAATGCAGATAATCTTCCCAACGAGATTGTTGGTCCATGACATACATGCAGAGCATATCCTCAAGCATCTAATTGACTCTCTCAGTTTGACCATTTGTCTCTAGATGGTAGGAAGAACTAAAATTCAACTTAGTCCCTAAGGACCGCTGCAAAGATGTCCATAATGCAGATGTGAATACTGGCTCTCTGTCATAAATGATTTTGTGCGGTATCCCATGCAATCAAAAAATGTCTTCCATGAACATCCTAGCCACCATAGAAGCAGTATAGGAAGATCAAATAGGGGAGAAATGGGCTACCTTGGTCAATCTATCAACAGTGACCATGATAGCCTCATGCCACCTAGAAGACATAGGCAAGCCAATAATAAAATCCATTGAGATAATGTCCCACTTCCACTCTAGAACAAGATGAGGCTGCAACAAGCCTATCAAATGATGATGCTCAACCTTAACTCTCTAAAATTCTAGACACCTAGCCACAAAATCAGTGATTTCACTCTTTAATCTTGCCCAAAAATATAGTGAGTGAAGATTAACATACATTTTCTTAACTCTAGGATGTGTCAAATAAGGAGCCCGATGAGCTTCAGTCAAGATTAGGGTGCGAAGACCCTCTGCAGGAGGTACATACATTCGGCCTGCATGGCACAAAACACCATATGAGTCCAAAGAGTATCCAAAAAATTTACCTTCTAATGCTCTACCCAACTCATTGTTTGATTTTTCCACTTGATACCAATCATTTGAAGAAAGAGATGCGAGAATTTGACTCTTAAAATCAACCTCAAGAGCCATACTAGAAATCTCATGCTTGCATCGACTCAAAGCATTTGCCACCACATTCTCTTTTCCCTAAATATATTTTACTTCAAAATCATATTCGCACAAGAATTCCATCCACCTTCTCTATCTCACATTCAGGTTCGGCTGCGTAAAGATGTATTGCATACTACGATGATTTGTATGCAACTTGAACCAATGCCCTAGGAGAAAGTGTCACCACCTTACCAAGGCATGAACAACTACAGACAACTCTAAATCATGAGTGGGGTAATTAAGTTCATGGTCCTTAAGTGTCTGTGACTCATAAGCAATCACTCGCCCTTCCTGCATCAACATAGCCCCCAATCCTTCCAAAGAAACATCCGTACAAACAACAAAGTCACTTGTTAGATCTAGTACTACTAAGATTGGAGCACTAGTCAGCTTGTCCTTGAGAGCTTGGAAAGCCAACTAACATTGATCAGACCATAAAAATTTCTTTCCCTTCCTTTGCAAAGAGGTGATAGGATGTGCCAATCTAGAAAAACCTTGGATGAACTACTGATAATAGCCTACAAGTCCCATGAAGATGTAGATTTCTGAGACATTTGTGGGAGCGGGCCAATCCATAATGGCCTGAATCTTTGCCAGATCAACTGAAATTCCCTCACTAGAAATCACATGGCTCAAATATTAAACTTCAATCTTGTAAAATTCACACTTTGCTAGATTAGCAAACAACTGATTGCCCCTTAAGCATTGTAACACATGTTTTAGATGTTCCTCATGTTCCTCCATAGACCTAGAATAAATCAAAATGTCATCAAGAAACACAAGGACAAATCTATTCAAGTATGTTTAGAACACTCCATTCATTAAGCTCATAAAGACTGAAGGTGCATTCATTAACCCGAACAACATCACAATGAACTCATAATGTCCGTATCAAGTACAAAATGTTGTTTTGTGAATATCTACATCCGCATTCCTCAATTGATGATATCCTAATTTGAGATCAATCTTAGAGAACACCTTTGCCCCTTTTATCTGATTGAAAAGATCATCAATTTTGGGTAAAGGATATCGGTTCTGCATCGTTACTTTGTTCAACTTCCTGTAATCAATACACAAGTAAAGAGAACCATCCTTCTTCTTTACGAATATTGCAGGTGCTCCCCAAGGGGAAACACTTGGGCAAATAAAACCCTTAGCAAACAACTCGTCCAATTGTAGACGAAGTTCTTGAAGTTCTTGCGTTGTCATCCGATATGGAGCTCGAGATATTGGCTCAGCTCCAGTTACCAAATCAATCTTGAAATCTATATCTCGCTTTGGCGACATACCAGGTATCTCTTCTGGGAACACATTAGAAAACTCCTTAAGGAGTGGGTAATCATCCAATGACACCCCTCGAGTATCCTCTGATTCCAAGTGACTCATAGATACTGCAAAGAGCTGACAACCCTGTTAGAAGTATCTTTTAAGCTGCATGGCAGAGATCATTCGCAATGAAATGGGCCTTTGAACACCCACGAACCCCACCTCCTTTTTAGAGTCATCAATGCATCGCACTACTTTACGGTGACAGTCAATTATAGCACGGTGTGCACTCAACCAATCCATGCCCAAGACGACATCATATGAGCCAAGTGGTAGGATTCTGAGGTCCACTTTAATTGACAATTCCCCTATACTCAAATTACAATCTTGCACAAGCTTCTCTACAACAACCTTTGATCCTGAGGCCAATTCAACATGCCATTTTATGCCTTGACTAGTTGCCACTAGTCCACATCACTCAACTACTAAAGGAGATATAAAGGAATCAGATGCACTAGAATCAAAAAGTATAGAAATTTTAGTGTTATGCAACACACCTAATGTCTCAACAATGGTGTTCTGGTGATTGGCTTGTCGATTATCTACTGTAGCAAAGAAATAATGAGATCTCCTTGCATCACCTACTGTCGGCTCTAATCCAGCTGGCCTCTGATTAAATCCTGAGGTGTTCTGAGGACACAATCTAGCGATATGTCCTTGTTGACCACATGGGTAACATCCAGTACCTTTGCCAAATCCTTTGCCCCCTGATGGAGCATTTGACTACTAAAAGCTTCCTTGAATAGGTATTGATTGAAAACTAGGTGCAGGCTGGACAAAATGCTCCTAGCGAGCTCAATTCTTGTTTCGATCCCTGTAAAACTGAGAGTTGCCACCCTGCTGAGATTGAGAGTTCTTTTGCCTTGACTGTTGCTGTTGCTTTCCCCTTTAGAGGGTGGATACCTATTCCTAGAAGATCCTACATCCTATGACTGACCTCCCTAAGTGCTAAAACTAGGTGTAGGTGCACTGCCAATTTGTACTCCAATGTGACCACCCAAGGCCATGGCCAAATTTTCCTCTACCAATTGAGCCTTCTCAACTACCATTTCCATCATTTTCGGTTCAAAGACTCGCATGCCTCCACTGATGTGGGCATTTAAGCCCTGAAAAAAATGATGAACCAACATTCCTTCATCATGGCTAATCCCTACATACTGTTTCAACTCATAGAAGCGCCTCTCATACTATTCTACTAACATAGACAACTACTTGAGATCATGAAACTTGTCAGCCCTGCGTTGCCTCCAATGATCTAAGAGGAAGCGAGCCCTGAACCTATGTAGAAACATCTCCCATGTGACCATACTAAGATCAAGATGTAACTTTTGTTCCTCAAGACACCACCAAGTAGATGTGAAACCTCGTAGATGCATAACTATGCACCGAGCCTTGGTATTGCTACCATAGGGGTGTGTCGTGAAGCAATGATCTAAGTCAATTAACCATGTCTTAGCTTCCAAACATCCTCTAGAACCATCGAAAGTGGGAGGGTGTTCCCTCATTAAATCTCTCATATGGCCTGCTATGACTGCATCCTGAACCACAACTGTTTCCCTTTGCCTTGCGACCTTTCTCTTTCTCTCTTGACCTGCTGCACCTCCTATGGCCTGGGTCCTAATCGGTCAAGAATCTCTCTAAGAATATGTTGTTACTGATCATCTAATCAGGGTTGTCTCAGGTTCTGGCCACCTAATGGATTGTTGTGAAGACTCTGCTATTCCTCATTCTCAGAACCATGGGAACTAGGAACTGAGGGACTTTTCTGATTTTCTCTACAACAAACACCACAACCTCTTGCTCGACCACATCCTCTACCTTGAGGCATATTTTTGCACAAGATAAAGGTACAAGTGAGCTCAAGATTCAAACACAAGGTTTCCTAATGGACTTAACTACCCAGAGACCCCAACATTTGCAAACCTTCGCTTTGATACCAAAGTGTAATGCCCGTCATGCAAACCCTAGAGAACAAACATTGCAAACATTTTTTTTTAAAATAATACAAAGTAAACATGCAATTAAACATTAAAAAATATTCACAATGCATAGTACATTATCACACCTAGTTCTCTAGGGCACGCAAGGTTACATCACATAACAAACTCATATCGAAAGGAAAAAAAGATGAAACCAAATAACTTAATCAATTTTGATTAATCAATATATTGCAATAACCATTTATAGAAGTACATCCATGAACCATAATTAACAATACCATTGTATCACCTTTTAGTATCATACTGAATGTGAACCAAATGGTTTACAAAGGTTCCTACATAATACATCATCGTTTCATATTACACTACATGTTCTCAATAATGAGTTACAATAAATCTCCCATGCATGTGGGATACATAAATAGTACAAATAATGAATGAAGTACAAAGTGAACATCTGGTACAAGCTCCAACTGAAGAACACTAGGAAGACAAAAATTGATGGGGAACCCAACAGGTGCGAAGCACATTCCACCTGACCATGTGGGTTATAAATAACCCACCCCTCATGCTCAGAGGTGACAAGGAAGTAATCACGACCATGAATTCAAAACCAACTCCAAAAGAACAACATAGTACAATAACTCAAATACAACCTCAAGGATTACAATGACATAAACAACAACATCTAAGAGACAACGTAATAAAATTAAGCCATAAAACTCACCACAATTAACTGAGACAATAACCATTAACCAAGTAACCAAAGAATGATCATAAATCATTTCCAAAAGAATCTGAAACAACAATCAGAATACAATTCGAGAGGCCAACAAGGAAACAAGGCATATGGGTGTCTAATGGAGAGTGTCATCTCATAGCCTACATGGGTTATCCTGGCCCTTCCTCCAAAATGAGGTGCTAGCCCCCATCTATGGTTATTCTGGCCCTTCCTCCTACTTGAGGCGTCGGCCCCATAGGGTAGCTCATGCAGAGCCGATAACCTCTCATGAGGACAAGGTTACGACTTTGTCGAACATAGCCTTCTTAGTCTATCATTAGCCTGTAGTAGCCTTAATGCATAGATGAGGTATCCATTATTATTATCTTATGTATTTTACTACCCATCCCCCTAAGTTCTATTATTAGATTTTCACTTGTTACACTACTCTTATGTGGGTTATCTTGAGCTCTTCCTCCTTACGAGGCGCCTGCCCCCACGAAGAGCCACTCTCCCAAAAGATCCCAAAAATATAAATGAAACAAGACAAGGGTTGTACCATAACGTATAAAGTATATAACACAAAACAAGGACATGCAAGGCATTACCCATCTCACAATAATTCATAATCAAAATCTCATCAATCTCATACAATCCCTTCCAAAATAATAGCACTATTAAATTTAACCCTCAAGAATACAAGCAAATGAGGATAACAATCAATGATTAAATCACGCCTCTAGAACTAAGTTTCACAATTATAACAGGGTTCCTATAACCAACAAACAAAATCCAAAACAATAAATAGAGGATACTATCGAAAACACATGATTTTATAACTTGAGAAACAATTAGTTCAATTGCATCTCTAATTTCTATTTTACTCTATGTAGTTTTAAAGAAGCACAATAATTTCATCATAATTATATAATTTTCTTATTTTTTAATTAATCAATGATTCCACATTTCATAATTTTATCCTTATAAAAAAAAACATTATATATACACAATATATATAATAATAAAATAAAATTCAAAAACAATAATAATATATTTATATATATTAATAAATACATATATATACATATATATATATATATATATTTTAATAACAAATTATAATAAAACAAGGAAAAGGAAAAGGCCTATAAGGGGACTACGCAGCAGTCCCCACAGGCTGCTATATGCAACAGCCTGTGTGGATTGTTGTACTAATAGCTGCCCATTGGGTGTGGAGGAGGGTACAACACTGTCGTCCCCCTCCTACCCAAAATAAATATTTCATATAAATTTTTTTTAAAAGAAATTTCCTCATATCAGTACATACGCGGAGGGGTACGATTCGGCCCAAAACAAAAACGAAAAACACAGTTTCCAATACCAATGTAAAAAATTAAAAAAACATCTGTATATAATTTTTTCATATGAATATATATATATACTTAATCAAATCAAACCAATAAGAGAAACTAGTTGAATATGAATATAACTGCTATAAATTTATATATATTTATATATATATATAAATATATATACACATATCCAAAGGTGTATATTTTATATATATATATATATATATATAAATACAAGGGTATAAATTTCAAAACTCGTTTAATTTCAAATGAGAAAACAATTTTCTTTTCATATCAAACATAGACAAATTGGACAATCCCAGAAGATGCAATTTTGACAAATTGAAAACAGCAGTAAACTTTTAGAAAACTAGTTTAATCTCTTCCATTAATTTTCTATTTAATAATCATAAACCTCAAAAGTTTTCTTTTCTCGCAGAAGTCATATTTAATTATTATTATTTTTTTTCAATTAGAAAATTTAAGAACAAGAAATTGGAACCTGGAGTCTTGCGTTGTTGAAATTTTTTATGTAGCTTCACTTGATTTTGATAGCCTCTTCGAAGAGCTCTCGTTACTTCTTCAAAATCTCCTCTCCAGAATAATGAAAGTAAAATGAAACCAATTTCCCCCAAGAACTTCCCCCAAAACTTCAGAAGATGAATAATTCAGAAAGAAATTATTATTTTGCAACTTTTGTCCAAATCTTCTCGTCCATGAAAAGTCTCTCCAATTTTCAATTAAATAAAAGATATCTCATCCTTTTCAAAACTCTAAAAATCCAAATTAAAAGAAATTTTCTATTTTAATCCAAGCTTTTCAACCAACACTTAATTCTCATTCGTCATTTGTATCTTTTCTTTTCTTTTATTAACTTTTTCCATTTATCAATATTTTTTGTTTTAATTCTCATTTTGCAAGCTTTACTTGCAATGCACATAATTTAATTTATTTATTTCATAATTATCCTCAATAAGATAATTTAATTAAATTAACAAAACACAAATTTAATATTTAATTAACATTTAACTAAAACACATGACTTCTAAAATATAACTTTTAAATATTTTAATACAAATTAATCCAACACTAATATAAACATTTATTACCACCATTTAATTAAATAAATCACCACATATAAAATGCCAACGTAAAATACATATGAACAAGACACTACACAAAGCATAGTAATAAAATACAAAAATGACAAAACAATGATGCACAATACCATTCAATTAGGACGGTTTGACCAGATGGGATGGGGTGACTTCCTTGTCATCTCTGTTTCAACATCATATTGTTGGGTCATTTGATGCTCGCCCTATCCTGCCAAAGCAAGTGGAACTGAGACTTTGTACCTGCAATCCCTGCATCCAAGAAGATTGTGTACATGTACATATATAAAATGAAAGCATTACATTGTGAGAAGGAATTGTAGCATAGCAGGGCACTCGTAACTGAGTGGTGCTACACTGTCCTCTCACCACATCTATTCTAACAATTACAATAGCAATCATAAAACAACATTTCTAAACTAACAGATCATATCATAGCATAATTTACTAAATCAAGTTGCATCATGATATGTTACTAAAATCTACTAATATCACCAAACCACAATATCATAAGAAATATCCATTTCCTCAAATGTATAAGCATAATCACCAAATAGTCTACTAACCAAACCACCAAACCAAACAATAATAGTACTATCACAATATCAAGGTATCAAACCAAAGCATAGAAAAGTAATGAGTCCAACTAATAACATGGTAGGTATTACATGCAACACCAAAGATACACGGATAACCACAAACAATAAATGAAAGATTCACAAAGATAGTGCAATGCTCTGCCACACAACCCTAGGGGAAGTTGCAATGTGTAGTGAACTTTCATTCTTTTTGTACTTAAATAAAAAAAAATTATTGCATTTTTGTTGTTAATTGCAACTTCCCCTAGGGTTGCATGGTGGGGCGTTATAGATAACTAAAACAATAAACAAAGGGAGAAAAAAAAATTGCTTCTATGTTAATCTGCAATTTGATGCAGGAGCATCCACTGGTCTAAGGGCAATCTTGCATCACCCAAAAATTGTTAAATTTCAAGTTTCTCAGTTTTTAGATGTTTTTACATTTTTGGATACCCTTTTCGTCATAATGAAATTCCCAATTTATGGTTTTTATTTTCTATTCCTGCTTTGAAAGATATTGTAGTTTTAGTTTCCTAGATTTGCACCTGAAAATCTTCCGAGTTGGATTTGAGGCACTTAGAGCTTCCAGAATGGCCCCGAAACTTGCTGAAATCGGCATAGCAAATTTCAAGCATGCTCTTGACTTCGAGACCTTTCCAACGGTTCAAACAGTTTATGAATCGAAGCCTCGGATCAAAAGTTATGGCCCCGAGAAGTTGGCGCACTTTCTAGAAGATACAATTGCAAATGTTCTTTTGAAATTTGAACTTCAAGTTGTAATTTTCAGCGCCAAACCACCTAAACTTAAATTTTAATGTTGTTTTGGCTCCAAACTAAAGACAAGCTCTATTTATGGGCATGTCTCTAATTTTTTGGGTAACTTTTTGGGGGACAAGCTCGCATATTGCGAAAGGGTTATTCTGTAGCTGTCTGTAACTTGCATGTGTTGTAGAACTTGGGGATTGAGATCCTCTGCATGTAAGAAGCTCCATTTTCTAAATAATAAAATTATTCTCTTGTTTGTGGGTATTTTTCTGTGTCCCGGGCTGTTCCCTCATCACAATTGCTCCCATGTTAATGGGTATAACGCCAAAAATACATAGAGATAACTCAAACAATAAACCAACGGTGAAAAAATTACTAACCCTAACCATAGTTTTTTACGAAAGAAAGAAGATTTAAATACAGTTTGTCAATCCATACAGAGTGATAATCTCTTTCAAATATCCAAAATGGGTATAACGGTAAACATAGAAACACATAAGAAGAAGACATGAACAATAAATTAATCATCTATGCAAAATACCCATGCAAAATGACTTACCATACAAATGCACAGAGATAACTAAAACAATAAACCAATGGTGAAAAAATTACTAACCCTAACCATATTTTTTGACAAAAGAAATAAGATTTAACTACAATTTCTCCATACATACAGAGTGATAATATCTTTCAAATCTCCAAAATAGGTATTAATGCCAAAGATAAAAACATATAACAAGAAGATGTCAAAAATAGATTAATCATCTATGTTGTAATGCCCCACCACACAACCCGAGGGGAAGTTACAATTAACTACTCAAACACAATAATTTTTTTTTGTTAAGAACAAATTACATATAAGCTTAATACCCATTGCCAACAACCCCTAAGGTTACGAGACTGAGATTACTTAAACCCAAACAAGAAACATGGATTGAAACCATAGCAATTAATTATTTAATGAACTAAGAAACACATACATTCCATATATGATAAAATACAACAAAGGGCATAAGAGATACCACGTGATTTTAAATATCAATAATCATTTTAACAATAAGATTACAACGCTCATTTCTCGAATGAGATAAATCCAATAAGCATGGTTACATATTACAACTTCCACCTTGATATCAATGAGGGGTAACAAATTACAAGTTCAACAGAAATAAATAAAGCAAGAAATGAAACTGGATCCCATGATCTCTCCAACTAGAAATTGCGTCCACCCAAACAAAAGGATGTCCCAATAGATTAAGGTGCACGTTCCACCCAACCAAGTGATACTTGAAGGCTCACCCCTCGTGCTAGGAGATAGTAACAAGGAATTCCTATACAAGACCATCAACCTCTAGACAAAGGCTAAAACACAACTGAACTGAAACAACTACAAACACAATATCACTTAACACAAAGGTTACAATGCTTCTAGAGAACAATTATCATCAACGCAGTACAACTGAATTCTGGTTGACATAGAGAGAGTGTCACACATCATTTGCTATGAGTTACCCAGGCTCATCCTTGCTAGGCTACCGGACCCCCCACTTGGGTTACCCTAGCTTGCCTCTACAAGTCGACAGACCCTCATACAAATGATGTTTCTCGTCTCATCTCAAGCCTTGATAAGGGCATGAGTCATGAGAGAGGCATTTATTATCTTAATTAGTCTGAGAGTTTTTCATTAATTTTTTTTGAGTTATCACTTACTTAAACCCTAAGTGAGTTACCCTGGTGCCCCTCTGTGTGTCGGACCCCCACATAGAGCCACTCTCCTATTGACAACACACACACAGTACAAAACCAAAATTAAATGGGTAAACCAGATAAGACAACCTCTCCAATCCAAGGAGTCAATGAATAAAGGAAACTCTCTCCAAAAACTGGAGGAAACAAAGTACATACTCCACTCCTTCCAAAGAAGGCACAAACCACATAAACCACTCCTAACCCAGAGGCACAAACCATCCCCGTTCGTGAAAGCAAGGTGGAACAACATGATACAACTATACACATTACCTAAGGAAATTAGCAAATCGAACCACCACATAAAACATCCCAACCTAGAGTAACTCCTCTGGAAGACTTACTAGAAAAATAACCCCATTTGCCCAACATCGAGAAAGAATGAAAACATCATTTAGAAAGCACTTCAAGCAACTCAATAAACTAATGTTAGGATTTCCTAAATCCAAGCCAAACAATGACATAGTGCATGAAATCAAATCAAATAATTAACATTATTCACAATTACTCAAAAGTAAATAAAATCACATTGGCAACTTTAAGGAATTTAAACCAATAATTTCATTTCATTTTCTCCAATTACACATATTAATAAAAATCAACTTTCTAAAATAAAACCATTTGCTAAAAAGTCAATTTTATTCCGATCATGATAATAAGATAGCCAAATTAAGATCAATATATTTAAATATGAATATATGTTAAACATACATATATTTATTTAAATATATAAATGTCATTTAATTATTTAAAAACAACTCCAATTTGATAATTAACTATATCAAGGAGATATACACATAAATATATATATATATAATATATATTTGAAATCATATAAAATATATATATATATATATATTATAATTAAATAACATATATATAATATATATTATATACTATATATATAATATGTATAAAATTTATATTATATAATAAAAAAAACAATTGAAAAGATATTGTTGTTGTGTAACCCCTCCCCATATGGGGGAGTCACTAACTGTGGGGGCAGTGTTGGGTGCTACCTCCACAGCCAACGCCTCCCACATGGGTGGCGGCTGTGGGGCAGCCTCACAACCCCCAACAAAACCACAATATTTTTTATATAAATTTTTCAATAAAAAAATATTTTTAATCTCCCCTATTCTGGTAATATCCATAACAAAATTTTAACAGGAAAAATATATATTTTTAAACAAAAACATTTCACATAATGTTTACAATTAAAAATATATAATATATCTATGTATATTACTGGTATATATATATATATTACATAATATAGCCAAATTGGACAAACTTTCAACAAATTAAACTACAGTAGAACAATATACAAGCTTGGTTTCATAGATCAATTTATGGGTATCCCCAAATTCAAATACCAAAATTTAAATGCTTTTCTTTTGTTTCATCATTCATTAACTATTGTTTAACTAGGAATTTTTTCAGCTGAAAGAGATTGTTTTTCCTCAAAAATTCTAAATGCTTTCAAGATTTTAAGAGGGTTTTCAAATTTTGTTTTCAAGCAGGTTTTCAAAAATTGAAAATGCAATTTTCAAAACAATGAAACAAGAAGGAACCTATGATGAGAAGCTGGAAAAAGAGCTTGAAGAAGAGTTTGAAGAAGATGGTTGAGCTTCCCTACAAGATTATTTTCCAAATCTTCTTCCAAATCCTCACCCAAAATCAAAAGTGCATCCACAAATCATGAAGAACTCCCTTTCTTTTTTCTCACAGCCAAATTTCAAGAATGTAAAGCCTCCCTAAATTTTTTTCCAAATTTGGTCAAAATACCCTAAAATATCTCATTCACCAAAGTTATTGCAAATTTGGAGATATTTTGTTTATTTGAAAATTTAAAACTAATTTTTTTTTCAATGTGACTTTATTATTTATTTTAAAATTTCTATTCCAAATGCATTTGAATGCTTTTAAATATTTTCATTTCCAAAAAGCATTCAACTTTTAAAAATTTTGTTTTTAAAACAACTTTAACACTTATAATTTTGAATTTAAAAGAATTTAACAATTACAATTCCCAAAATCAATAACTTGATTTATTTCAACATAATTAATTTAATTAATCAATAAAATAAATCTAACCCAATATTAGATCATTTTATTAATTAAATTAAACTAATGAATAAATTAAATAACATTTATAACCTTATAACCAGATAAATTAATAAACAACTTAAATACATAAATTCATTTATTTACCTTTTTTTTCACTTGCAATTTAAATGAAAACAAGAAGAGATGAACAACAAGAAGTAACTTAACCAGACTAAAACTTGACGACACACTATGACTAGGGTAATGACTTGGTATGGAAAACCTAGCTACTATCTCCCAATCAAAAACCATTGGCCAATGGAGACGCTCAAACTTGTGAACTAGGTGGAGTCGATGTCATGTACTTGTCAACCTAAGAACCAAGAGTACATCGAACATGCATATATATATGATATAATAAACACACCGTGAAGAGGAAATTTCAAAATTGTAGGGTGCTCGCAAGTGAGTGATACAATCTCACCCCCTTCACCAATATAGACTTACTAACTGACGAATCTAACATCAATAATATAATCAAAAGCATAAAGCATCATTAATTAAATATTTGCTAAGTTAATACAAAACATGCCATAATGATGACATCAGAGTAAAATACCATCACATCAAAATATAACATTCACATCACTTTATAGTTCGCGATCAAATAGTAACCAAGTTCCAAAGTCAAAGCATAAACATAAACAACATAACAAAGGACACTGTCGAATAAAAGAGCCAAAATGGAGGGGTGTTACACATGTAAAATACCCATGTAGAATGACTTATAGATTGTGGAGAATAATAGTTCGTCGATTTTTGGAATAGTCTGCTATCAAACTAGCCACAGAGTTGAAGGTGATGATTTTTATAATAATTTTCTATGAAACCAACACTAGAATGGTTTTTTTGACAATAAAACTTAATCAAAGTATACTTTCCCACACTGCAACACTCAATATTGCATTTACTTCATCCGCCTCTATCGTACAACAATGATAGAATGTAGTAACACTCCCACGAACAAACACTTACATTTTAGCTTTCACATATCGAGGACACCAACTCCACCACTGCCAACCCACGTAATTGCCAAGCTCCAAGTCACCACAAAAAACCTCAGTCAAGTTACCATCGGCCAAGACATCTCCAATGCTGAAAAATCCAATTCATGGCTGGGCTAATGAAAATCCCAATGGAAACTTCAAACAAAATAGCCTATTGGCTAATTAGAGTAAAATAAAAGTTCTAGCATTGAACTATACCTAGCATACCACTTCCTCTAATATTTTTTTTTAAATAGCATAAATGAAGAAATCAAGAAATATTGAAATCTTAATAAATTGTTGTTACATCAAAGATGAGGGAGTGGAAAGGGGATTTGAGAGTTAATAGTGGGAGGAGAGGGAAATCCAAACACCATCTCAATAAGATCAATCTCTCTCTTTCCATGCTTTGAATCCTCCATGTTGTTGTATGTACATCTATGAATCCATCTAAAATCAGGTTGTCATCATCTGCAGTGGGAATACCATCCAACATTTAATAGAAAAATTAATGGTGTTGGTGGTGTTGTTAAGAGGAGAATAGGGGAAAGAAACATGGAAAAGCAAGTGTTGGTGGTGGGAAGAGGAGATGGAATTAGATATGATGGGAACATTACTATTGGTGGTGTAGTCATTATGATTGGAGAAGAAAGTGTCATCCTTGTCCTTATCTCTTTGTTGGGGATTCAAAATCTTAATATACTCCTCCAAAATGGAGCTTCTCTCAAGGGTGGCATCAAAAGCTCTTCTAGAGTGGTGATGACCAAACTGCCTCCTCTTGGTGGCGTTCCAATGGTTTTTTATTCCATTATTTGTTCTTCCTGTAGGAAGTATTTTGCAATCTCAACCCACTTATTCCCCAAGTCAGTGTGAGCTCTCACAATCAATTTTTCCTCCTCTTCAGACAATACATCTCTTTGTGCAAAACCACAATACAACCCAAAATCAAAATTCACAAACCAAAGAAAAAAATGGTGGAGATCATAAGTTAATGAATTGATTATTGATTTGATTAGAACATTGCAAAAAATTTCACAAATTGAAGAGTCTAAGATTTAAATTGAGATGTAGGCTTGTTTTTATAAATGCTTGCAAAGAGGTTGGATGACAAGATTGGTATTAAGCAGAGAAAACTGATTGCAAGGTTTTGTCAAAAATTGAGATTTGTGATTGTCATTGATCTTCCAAACTGAGATATTACCTTATAAATGTTGAAAAAGAGACTGCAAGATAGGAAAATCATTTGGAAAGCTGTAACAAATTTGAGTGCAAATATTAGATCAATCTGCAATGAAGAAACACATTCCTTTTGGGGTCACTATGAATATATTCTTACTCCAGGTTCCCCTAGATTGCTTTTTAAGGTTCTTTGATGTTTATATGCAATTCTTTTTTTTTAGCTGAAAGTTTCAAATAGATCTAGTATAGAATTGGATTTTAGCATGAACCCATAATGAAGAGACAAATTTCTCAGGTTCCTCATAAACTCCTTTCAATATTCTTTGATGTTTGTATGTTGTTCTATTTTTGCAGCTAAAAGTTTCAAATAGGCTTAGAATAGAGCTAGTATAGAATTGGATTTTAGTTGTTAGAATTTTCTTTCTTCTATTTATGAAAGGTTTTGCAATGTTCTAATCTAAAAAAATTATTAATCTAATATAAATAAGCATGAAAAGAGGAAAGTGGGAAATTGGCAATAGCCTTAATATTAGGGCATAAATGGTTGTGCCATCTTTCTCTGCACTACTTTCACACATGACCTATCAGCATTTGTGCTACCTGAAACCATTTTTGTAGACAATAATCTTCAACCAAATTCACAAGCAACCTGCACCACCATCTCTCACTTTACTAAAAAAACAAAAAAAATATGAAAAGTCCAAAACTTTGTATGTCAAAAATAAAATAAAAATCACAACAATACCTATCTTCCTCTACAGTCCACTAGCCCTTGATCGCATTATGCCTTTTTTTCCCTCGGTTGGAGTGCCTCATAGTCTATTTAGTATTCTAATTAATCCCACCTTGTTGATCATCTTGACTAACATAGTTTCAACTATGGGAGATCTCTTGGTATGAAACACCTAGAAGAGTATTGATTGGGGAAGCATGCTTCTAGTTTTGTTCAAGCTGGTATTCCAAAATTTGAGACCTCATATTAGGTGATAACATCATAGAATTCTCATGGTGGTAAGTGTGTCCACCCACCAAAGCATTTCCCAAATTCCTAGCTTGTGTAGAAGCAAATTTAAGCATATGATCCAGTTGGCCCATTTTGTTACCATGTCCATTCATAACCAAATAGTGGTAGGTTGCAAACTTATCAGCCAAAGATATTTTTCTTGGATTTAACACTCCTCTGGTGGGGCCTTTCAAGGATACCCTTATGAGATTGAGTATTGAGCTTTCCTTCTAGTATTGGTATGATACAAAATAAAATACCCTTTCTTCAATTTCATTTTGTGCCTCGACAGGAATATCAACATCCATATCTGCATCAAAACATCAAAGAATTTAACAATGACTAACTCTATAATTTTCTAAAAAGAACATGCAAATGAAGTGCATAAGATTTGACGATGGAGGGTTATTGGTCATTGTGACTTAAGGGCACAAAATTTGACAATGGAGGACTGGTCATTGTGAATTTTTGGCTTCCACCATAGAAATTCTATTAATTAACATTAAAAATGTGATTAAAAATAGTATAAATGGAAAAATATTTCTAGGTTTATTTAGAGATTTTGTCTTATTCCTCGTTTCTCCCCTTTCATTAATTCCTCTTAAACATTCTATTCCTCTCGATTATTATTATAAAAGGAGTGTTTAATATAATTTTGTTCAAAGTTCTATTAGTTTTTGTGGATTTTATTTTGTACTTTAGTTTTATAGCATAAAGGTTTGAGTTGTTAATGATCTGAATAAATGTAAAGTGATATTTAGCCAATAGGCTTATTGTGTTGATTTTGGTCAAAAAATTTGTCAGCTTTCCTAGTTTATAACCCTTCCGACGTTTGGCTCCCATTCAAAAAAAAGGTGGCAGATATTTTTATTTATTATTTATATTAAAAATGTTTGGTGCATTGATAAAGAATTCTAGTGAAATTAAACAACGGTTGGCATCTTTTCACATCAATAGAGAAGGCTAATGAAATTAAGCACCGGTTGGTATCAACATTAATTGTTGTATGGTTTCCATGTAGTGGCAATGGTTGTAATAACACTTGCCATTTAAAACCTCAGAAAACATAGTGAAAGTTTTTGCAATTTTTTATAGGACATTGTTGGGTGTTGTTATGTGGCTTTACCTACTATTAGAGCTATGAGTCAGGAGGGCAAGCTTCTCTAAAGGTGCAAGTTTGATCATCCATTGTCAAGCTTCTATGAAGGTGGTTGGAGGTTATTTTTTGTTTTTTGCATGGGGCAATGGTTGCAAAAGCAATACAAAAGTCTCGACTCTCATAATTTTTTCCCCATTTTTGTAGTTATTGGAGAAAGAAGAGAGCTAAGAGAAAGCAAACAGGAAGAGGTGCATATTGAAAAAACCCTTTGTAGACCATTTCAAAAATAGTATATGTTATTTTCCATAGGGCATTGTTGATTGTTGTTCTATGGTTCTACCAATATTGTTTCATTTATGGTTTTCATGTAGTCATGATGGTTGCAAGACAATAGCTATATTGTTTCATTTATGGTTTCCATATATTGGTGATGGTTGGAAGGCAATAAAATAGTTTGTGATATTTTTGACAAGGCACTATTTGGAAATAAATTTGTCCATGTGCAGGGTTATTTTATTTATTTTTGCATGGGTTTGTTATTGTGAATTCTTTTGTTTTGTGGGTTTTTTGTCATTTGGGTCACTGTTGAAACCACTATTGTTTCATTTATGGCTTCCATTTTGTGGTGATGGTTGCAACACAATAAAATACTTAATGTTATATCTAGTTTTTGTTATTTTCCATAAGGCATTGTTGATTGTTATTCTCTAGCTTTGGCTATATTATTTCATTTTCGATACTTGGCGTTGTTGAAAAAATAATTTGTTCGCATGCGGGGTTATTTTGTTTCTTTTGCATGGGTTTTTTATTATAAACTCTTGTTTTGTGGGTTTTTTCATCTAGGTCATTGTTGAAACCAATATTGTTTCATTTATGGTTTGTGATTTGTGGTGATTTATTGTGAATTTTTTTGTCATCTACGACACTGTTGAAACCAATATTGTTTCATTTAAGGTTTACATGTGGTGTTCATTGTTTCTATATTAAGTGTAATAAGAAACATTGGTTTCGCCAATGATTATAGTGGTGGAGAATGTATGTTCTTGCTCAGGGGTTTGGTGAGAGCCTATGAGGCTCCATGACCCAATATCGTAGTGTGGAGAGCAGGCCTTCTTTTGTTGTGTTTCATTTTTGGGGAAAAATTTACCAAAGTTGAGACTTTTGTATTGCTTTTGCAACCATTGCCCCATTCAAAAAACACAAAATTACCTCCAACCACCTTCACAGAAGCTCAAAAATGGATGATCGAACTTGCACCTTCATAGAAGTTTGATGTCATGGAATCAACATTAATTATTGTATGGGGGTAAGTGCACAAAGTTGAGTCCACAAAACATGGAAGTTTTTTCCTTAGGAAAAAAAATGAAATCGACATTGCAAAAATGGGATCTCAATTTTTCTAAACGGGATCCTGATTTTTAAAAATCAAGATCCCCTTTAGCTTCAGGATCCTGAGCCTAAATGCAATATAGGATCTTGCTTTTTAAAAATTGGGATCTCATTTGCTAAAGGGTCCTAAATCGATGGACAGTGAATGGGATCCCGATTAGTACGAAATGGGATCCCAATTTATAAAAATCGGGATCCCTGTTTATAAGACGGGATCCCATTTTGTAAAAATTAGGATCCCATTTATAAGATGGGAGCTTGTTTCCCTATCAATGGCCACACTATTTAATATTGGGAAACAAGATCCTAATTATAAAATGAGATCCCATTTATTAATAAACAGATCTCATTTTGTAAGCAGGATCCCATTTCTAAAAAAATGAATTTGAATTTGCTTTGTGGTCAAGTTTTTGATTTGTATTTTGTATTTTGGTTAGGGAAAATCATTGGGAATCTGAGCCTAGGCCTTCATCCTCGTTTGACCTGCAAGTTGAAAGTCCTAATAATGTCAAAGAAAAATATTGAGTTTGGACATATGGCTAACGACTTTTTTTGCAAATTTTTTTGACGAATTAAAACCCATTTTGGATGAGACAATGCAGATTCCAAATATGTAATTTTTTTTTACAATTGGATTATTTTTTCTATTTTTCAATTAATTTTTGGTGAAACAAGTCCATAAACTTTAAATATCAAGGTTTTTTAATATTTTAATAACTTTTGATCAACATAGCATTTTGATAAACCGATTGCACGAGAACAAACTTTAGATAATTCTTTTCAATTTTTAAAAATAAAATAAAAAAAATGATAAGTTAAGGTCATCTTATGCATGTCGTACATGATGATTTTTCAAAACGACAAATATGCCTAATAAAAAATTAACCAAAAAAAATTCAATAAAAAATTACAAAAAAAATATCGAGAACAAGCTTCAGTGAGTCACAAATCTTTTCACAGAAGGATTTAGAAAAATACAATAATTTAGGTCAAAATATGGATGTTGTGCACATGCATGGTATGGTATAAAAAAAAGTTTTAAATAATGATTTTTAGAAATGCCTATTGAAACTCAATTTGTACAATCTGGGTAGGGAAATAAATTACATATTTGAAAACTAGACTTCGAGTACTACATTTTATGACTAGTGACTTTTTTGAAGATTCCATCTCTAAGTGCTTCAAATTTTAAGGTCAAATGTGTCAATTGCTGAAAATTAGGCAAAACACCCACTTTTTTTCCAAAAAGTGGACTCAACTTCTTTCCAACACCCATGGTTTTTGTGTAGTGGTGATGGTTGTAATGACACTTGCCATTTAAAACCTAAAAAAAAATAGCAAAAGTCTCCACAATTTTTGATAAGGCATCATTGGGTATCATTTTATGGCTTTACTTGTTATTAGAGCTATGAGCTAGGACGGTGAGCTTCTATGAAGGTGCAAGTTCGATTTCCCTATTGAACACATGTATCAGTATTTACAGTTCTTATATATACTTGTGGACATGATTGTATGCATGTATACATCTACATATGCATATACATAAACATATATGCATGCAATTGAATTTTCTATGTGCATAAAACATCTTGATACAAATGTTTGTAGATAATGTTTATATGTATGTGTGTATATGCATTTTCCACCTGTATTATATTAAGTGTAATAAAAAAATTGATATCACCATTGATTACGTTGGTGGACAATGTATGTTAGTTTGTGACTATAATCAATGGTGAGACCAATGTTTCATCTCACACTTAATATATAGCCTATCATTCTAAGAAATCCTTATTGAGGCCTAGACAAATAACAACTATCCTCTGAAAAGTATAAACATAGGACCTATTTAATTCCTTTCCAGCCATCACTAGTATATGTGAACCACACATGAAATAGTATTGCTAAAGCCATATATCAACAATCACTAATGCCTTATGGAAAATAGTGCAAACTGTTACTGTAGGCCACACAAAAACAACCAACAATGCCTTATTGAGAACAACGTGAACTATTTTATTACTTTGCAATCATCGCCACTGCATAGAAACCATACAACAATTAATGTTGATTCCAATTGACATTTAATTTCACTAGCCTTCTCTATCAACATTTCAAACACTTTGAATATAAAAAATAAAAAAATCCGCCACCTTTTTCCGACTAGGAGCCAAATGCCAAAAGGGTTAAAACACGGGAAGGATGACAAAAATTATGGCCAAAGTGCACACAATAAGGGAAAACCACAAAACTTGAGGTTTCATAATTTTTTCATTTGATTTCTATGGTTTTAATCTTCTTGTGTTGGCTAAGTGTAGAGTATATAGCTGCTACATGTGAGTTCATAAAGTTTCGTTGTATATGTCTATCTTTGATATTGCTATGGTTGCATAACTTAGAATGATAGGCTCTATATTAAGTGTAATAAGATACATTGGTTTCACCATTGATCATAGTGGTGGACAATGTATGTTCTTGTGCAGGGCTTTGGTGAGAGCCTATGAGGCTCCATGACCCAATATGGTGGGGTAGAGAGCATGCCTTCTTTTTTTGTGTTTCATTTTATTTTCCCTATGTGTAGGTATGTATGTTTGTGAAATTAGATGTAGACTTGACATTCATATGTATGACAACCTGTATATTAAGTGTAATAAAAAATATTGATATCACCATTGATTACATTGGTGGAGAATGTATGTTGGTCTACCACTATAATCAATGGTGAGACCAATTTTTCATCTCACACTTAATATACAACTTGTCATTCTAAGAAATCCTTATTGAGGCTTAGACAAATAACAACTATCCTTTGAAAAGTATAAACATAAGACCTAATTAATTGCTTTACAACCATCACTAGTATATGGAAACCACAAATGAAATAGTATTGTTAGAGCAACAGGTCAACAATCACTAATGCCTTATGGAAAATAGTGCAAAATATTTCTGTAGGCCACACAAAAACAACCAACAATTCCTTATTGAGAAGAACATGAACTATTTTATTACTTTGCAACATGTTAGTTATTATTTTAGAACCAAACTTAATCTCAGTCCTAACCTATGAGCTTTCCACAACCCAATTATCAGCTAGGTTGAGGATTGGCCAACACTTAAGTAAAGTAATTAGTACTTCAGTTCTTCTCTACGGGCTCTGTGAAACCCAGGGAGGGTAATCCCATGCATACTCATAATTTTTCATGTTTAGTCAAGAGTATTTCTTTGCACAGATGCACTATTCCATGAGAATCACCTCTATCAAAGGCTCAAAAAACATCAGATAAAAGTGTCACTTATTTTCAAGGAGTGTGCCTTCATACATTAGAGTTGGGACATTGTAATTTAAATTATTTTGAATCCTTCTTCATCTTGAATCCTAGGCCCAATTCAATACTGGCTCAACCAACTATAAGATAAACTAATAAAATAATCATTACTTTATCTAAGGAAAAAAATGAGTTACAACTGGTAATCAATCACTAATACAATTTTTATTGAGCCTCAAAAATTAGTGGACCATTAGAGGGTCACTTTGTAACATCTAACTCATTATGTTTGTAAAATATCAATTGCTTACTAAATTCTATATTCTTTTCTCACAAAATAATGAGCAAATTTCAGTGTTTAATCAATTCATTTAACTAAAGCATAAAAAAAATTCATACATTCTATGCAAATAACAAAAGAAAAATGAAATTATCATTAACAATCTTCATTCATAACTTGGAAGAAAGAACATAGGAGAGCAATATTTTGAAACTAAAATTCTTCATTTTTGATATTTCTTAGTAAAATGATATTTTAAAAGATTCATATACAGTATAAATTTCATCTTAAACTTGCTTCTGATATATCTACTAGAGTATCTATTTACATTATATTATGCTATTAGAGCATAGTATTTACTATGACCATCTCTAGACTCAAAATTTTGAACTCTCTCCTTTCAGCCATGAAATCCCCTTTATATGAACAAGGGAGAAAAAAGAATTTAGCTGAATTACAATTTCACTTTCATTTGAGTTCATTTCAAAAACGTAATTCTAACCGACTCCTTGAAGAACTCCCAGGTGGTTTCATATCCAATTATTCGAGAACAAGGGAGGACAAAAAGTTAAAAACATGTGTAGGATATTTGTGGTCATTGTCACAACATTTTTTGTTTGAAAACAAAAAGATTCCATTCATATCTTCTGTAAGACTTCCACATCAACATGAGAAAACAAAAGATAAACCACGAACATATGAAAAAAATACCTCCTATGCAAAGGACATGGTGTCATAAAAAACTAAAATAAGAGGTGACCCTATTCAAAGTCATCGACATCCAAAAATTCCCGACCACTTCTTGTCCTTGATGCAATTAGAGGGATTAATAGTACATCATCATCAAAGCTCCCATATGGCACCAAGGAATGAAGCTATTGTCCATAGTGTGACTCTGTATCAACTTCAGTATTCGAAGGAGAGTTGTGCTTACCCAGGTCGGCCTTGTGGCTCTTCTCCTTCTTCCTAGCCTTCTTCACTGGTAGTACCAGTTCCTTTCCTTTGTACTCAACCACTTCACTTAGAAGGGTCCTATTCCTCAAGTGGTAAGTACTCTGCATAATCTACTTCTTCTTATGGCTCCTAGCCCTCCTTTTACCCTTTAAAATCTTAGGAGAAGTCATGGTTTCTTGCTCAACTATGTCTTCACAACACTCAAACACACCTAGCTGGATAGACCTCCTAATAGGTGGAATTGTTGCACCAGCCTTTCCCATTTTCTTTAAAATAATTTAATCAGGATGCAAACACTGAAACTCTACTTAAGAAAACTTACATCTGTTTCAATCTACTTTACTACACATGCCTTACTTCTACTGTAGTCTAAAAATATAGTGTGAATAAATAGTGATCAACCTGCATTTAAATAGAAAATTTGAGGATGCAAAATTAATGATTCAATTATGGTCATCACTTTTCCCTGATCTACTTCATCTTCACCTAGGTCCATTAGCGATGTAAACATCCTAATGATGATCTCTAGCCCCTGGTTCAATGGCCTAAAATTTTATCATATTCATCCCTCTATTGTGCATCACTAATTCAAACCTTGCACTTAGGATTCTATGTACGACAAGAAATTTTTTGATAACACCATATTTGGAAGTGTACAACCTGCATAAAACAAATGGCACAAAAGACATCGCTCATAGGATCATAACATATTAGAAAAAGAAAAAACCCTTTAGAGGACATCCATCGCTTATCACTAATTTAGAATGTAAGTTCTAACATAAATCCACGATTAGCAATGAAGTTATTACTATTGATGCCAAAAATTGGCAAGGTAAAAACCCTTTGTGGGAAATTCAGTTTATGGGGGACTTATTGCACTAAACTGAGTGACCTCCAATTTTTTAAAGAGGTTGACTTCTTTTGTGAATGGGGTTTTGGAATGGAAAATAGAAGCAAATATAAAATAAAGAATCTAACTAAGTCGATATGCCATAATTTATATGAAAGGCATGATAAATCTATCTTTTGGATACAATCTAAGGGTCTGCTTAGCAATTTACCATGTCCTAAAATAAAAAAAATTAAGGATTACAATATGAATAGCTCATTCAATGACATAAAATAATAATCACACCCATTTATTGAAAAGTAGAGCCGAAAGACATGATCTAAACCAACAAACTTGTATTCAAATTATAGAAGTACAACAAATAAACCATTCAAACAATAATGGCATAGCATAAAGTTTATCAATAGCATACGAAACAGAGAGGTCGAACAATGGCATAGTCTGTGAGTTCTTGCAATAATATAAACAATACAAAGGCCTAGTCTCTCCAAAAGTCCTATGATTCTAAAACTAGTGAAATAGCATATGGTAACCTAAAATATTGGAACCCTTGGAATCGAACCATAACACTGGGAACTCCTCTCCTGAAGAAAAGAGCAGTATTTATAGCAATCCCTCCACCACTTGGCAAGTAGCATCTAGAAAGATTCAAAATCTAAGCAATGATGTTGAAGCAATGATCACCCTCAATTTTTGTAAAAAAAAAGATTCGAGACACAACATTTGGTCTCCCTCCATTCAGGTGCATCCCCTGTGAATGATGGTAGTGGTCCAACAAATTCTTGTGCAAACAAGTGTCACCCCTTTAGGATAGGCGGTTAGAAAATGTGGCAACTTCCTGCAGCTCATAGTCCACTTCATCCTCTGTGTTGAAGAAGTGTGTGCTAAAGAGACGTGTGGCAACACTTCACTGCCTGCGGTCGATATTTCCTTCCTTTGTTGAAAACTTGCACAGAGAGGACACATAGCAAAAAAATTTATTGCAAACCTTGCTTATAGGGCCCACCAAATCCTTATGCGAATGGGAGCTACACGGCATGCGAGCGGGGGCCGATAAAAGAGCAAGGAGGAAGTTCCTTCAAAGAGCGATGAGCGGATATGTGGCAGAATTCACGACGACAACCAAAAAGGGGCCAATGAATTTTTTGAAGGCATGGGCTGTTATTTAGCCAAAAACTAAACTGAAAGGGAGCATGGTGAATTTTGAATTCACATCTTTTGGAAACTATCAAGGGCATTTTGCTTTGAGAAACATCGAACCCAAAATTTTCTCTGGTTCGCAGACTAGAGTGCCATCAATCAGTGATAGAGTTAGAGCTTGGAAAGGGCTTTCTACAGAGGTGGCTAGTCATACTCACATAGCCTCACTATATTTCACAAATTCTTTTACGCTCCACCCAAGTTGAGCGTTTCTTTATAAGGCAATGTCTCAAGTAAGTTGACCCCTACCTTGTAATGGAAAAGTAGTTGCCCAAGAGGATGAATAACGCCCTCAATATCTATTGTGGTGGGAGGATGGTTAAAACTATGGAAAGCATTTGGGTCTTTCTTCTTTTCCTCAATTCTTTTTGCAATTTTCTCGACAGTGGTAATCGACCCATCTTCAAGAAATGATGATGGTAGACCCATCTCACTCAGCTAGGAGAAATTCTCTCACATGTTGTCCATTGTCTTGTTTAAAGAAGCTACTGTCGCTTTAGTTCACTGGAAGGTTGAGTGTCAATGGATAAATTTGTTTGTCATCTGAGCAGCAACATCCCAGTCTTTGATCCCTACCTTGGCCAGATCCTCATTAGAGACTGCATATAGCTTGGTCAACAAGCTCTTTGCTTTTGGAACCTTTTCCTAAGATGAACCACGAGAATTGCTCAATTGTACCATGAACCTCCTAACTCAATTTTGTTTCCTTTGAGATGAACCAGAGCATTTGCTATAGTGTCAGGTAGAAGGTTTTAACCTTTTCCAAATAAGAAATATATATCTATCGAGCAAATGGGATGAGGTCCAGTTGTGCAGAGGAGGCTTGGAGAGAGCTCTTTAGAGAGATCTCTACATCATTTTCGAACTGGGTCTTTTTGCCCTCAAATTCCTTATGATTCTTTTCTAATTCCTACTCATATAGAGTGCTTTGAGTTGCTAACTCTTTCATATTTTGTTGTAGATTCTACTCAGTTAAGGCCAATTGGCTCTAATATTTCTGGTTCCTTTGTCGTAGTTCATTGAGTGCAATGCGAGGTCAATGGACTGGGACTTATTCAATTTCTCCTAGAGTTTCCTATGCTTTGACTCCTCTATTTGCACTTTCTCAAACAAGCACACAACTTCATCTTCTAGTGATTTCTCCTTCGTTTCCAAAAAAATGACTCTTTCCTTCACAAGCTTTAGTTGCTCCTCCTTTTCTTCAGTTGATAGAAAAATTTCAAAAATTCAATTGTTACCACCCACTACATTTCCTCCATGAGTTCCACCTTATCCTGCAATTAGGTTGTGGTTAGATCAAGCCCCATGGCATACATTTTATAATCATCTAGTAGAATTTTTCCTTGTGGTTTGGTAACATTTGGGTACATGGTGGAAAAGTTCAACATTTATTGTTCTTCATTGTAAACTATATATATCTTAGGCTCCACATCCCTTTTATCATCCTTTGCTTTTTGCTCTTGGATCTTGAGGGATTGTATTTGTTTCATGGTTTCTCCCTAGGATATGAATTTGGCTGGTGACTGAACTAGTCCACCAGTGATAGGTGTGTCGAGAGGTAGGGCAAAAGGAAATACTTGTGTAGCAGACCCTTGCATTTTCTTTGGTGGGAGATTGAAAATTTTTTGGGAGAAGAAGGGAACCTACCATAGTTCAGTTTCTGAACTGGTGGAAGCGTTCATTAGTTGCAGAGATGGGGTGGTCATAATTGAGTCCATTTTTTGGGAACACTAGATTGGACTTGAGGTAGTAGAGGCAATAGAGGTGTTAATGGAAATTGAGCTTTTAGAAAGAGAGGTGAGGAGAGATTGAGCAGTGGTGGTTAACGTTAAGGTTTGCATAGGCATTAAGATAGATGGCATAATTTGGGTGAATTGGGAGAAATCTCCTGCAAACATTGTGGTAGGGGTAGATAAAGTAGGGTCGACACTTGTAGAAATAGGCATTGTGGGAATGGAAGAGGACACCAAATATTGAGAAGTAAGAAAAGTAGAAGAGAAAATTACCTGTTGACTAGATGCTGGCAGTGTTTTGCTTGTTGTTGGTTGCTTACTTACTTTGGGTTCTTGACTTGCTACGAGCACCTGGCTTGCAACAACTCCTTGTGATTCTTCTCATGGAATAGCTTTAGTGTGTTGCCACTTAGTGGTCAGGGAGTCTTCTATCTCCACAGTCTCTATAGTTTTTGGCTATTGTTGCTAGGGAATTCTTGTTGTTTTTGAGGCCTAGGCAAAAGTCTGTGATGCTTATGATATATCCAGTAACACATTTGAAGTGACATAGGTGGATTTCCTTGTAGACTTCCTTTTTTGTTGGGTGGAGGATGATGGCTTAGCTTCCTCCTCTACTTTCTCTTCTCCTTCAGCAAGGTCATCACCTCCACTATTACTTGAGTCAGAAGCAGGGTTTTCCTCATCCCACGGCCATTCAAACTCTTTATCTTCCTTTACACCTTCATAAGGTATATCAGGTTGTTTTGTTTCTTGGAAATATATCTAGAAGAATTTGATATTTTCATTAGTCCATTCCTCTTCATTCCTCAGCTGATTGTATAGAGTCTTCCCTATTTTATAGTTCTCATCATAATTTTCCACTAGGAAATAGAACCTATTCCATGGTGACTTGTCTTTCATGGGGATATGAACCAAGTCAACCAACAATTCATCTTTATCTTATAGCGGGCTATGCCTCCACTCCCAATAAGGCCGAGGGATGTGGGTTACCTTGAGGTGATCATATAGTAAATCATTGAAAAGGTTGTAATCCCACTTGTCACTGATCATTACCAACCCTAAATGAGCTAGTTTATCTTCCAATAGCAGGTGTATCTGCTTGTTTTTCAGGGCCACTATTTTGAAAGTTAGTAGACAGGTGAATAATCCCTTCCTCTTGACCTTTTTTTTGCTACAAAAGATAATATCGATAATGCACACCTACCAGAACAATTCCAAAGCCAACATTCGATTAGTCACACATGTCAGAAGGTGGAAGGGTTCTCTAGTGAAGCCTCACATTTGGATGAATGTAAAATATGTGTCAAAGAACCAATCACATCTTGGAGTGAAATTCTGCATAAACTCCAGCTAAGTCAAGGTGAGTTGATTGGCATATTCCTCCCCTAGTAAATCTTGCAAAATTAGAGTCAAGAAATGATCAAAAAATGTGTAGTAATCAAAAGTAGAAGAGAGGAGAGGGGTCCATATAGAAACTGGCATTTTCCTACCCTTCTCATCAAAGATAGATAATTTTAACCACTCATCAAGAAATTATGGTTTTGATATAAAAACATATAAGCAAGATAGGATACAAATCTGAACTTTTGTTCAACTAGGTATTTTTTAATTTGTTCTATCATCTTGTCTAAGAGGAATTCTCCAAAATCATACTAGAAGTACGATTTCTAGTAGTGGAATTGGAAAGTTGATCCCAATTGAAAAGGATGCACCTCTTGATCAATGTCTAAACCGAAAATAAATGTCATCATTGAAAAGGCATCATGCATGTCTTCCTTGAAAGCACCATGCGGCATAGGAATTTTTGGTGGCTTCTCATGTTCTGCTTCAATCCTTCTAGTTTCATTGTTGTAAAACTCTCGAGCTTTATCCCTATCACTCCATATTTTATCTCCCTTCTTAGGAGTGAATGATTCCACTTCCATCCCTCTTTGTACAAGGTTTGGAATGCATAGCATGTTCCAAATGGCAACTGGACTGATGTTAACTGAAAAAGTTTGGCCCTCAATAGTGCTGATACTTGGATTGAAATGCCTAATGGTTGCATCTACCAACTCTAGGCAGTGATGCACAAATGAGATCATATATTGAGGAAACCCACTGAACCAAATGTTTTCTATAGCCAACATTATCCACTTGGAAACCTTTATGCATGTGCAGGAAGATTCCCTCAATCCTTTGGGGTTTTTTTCAAGAAAGGGATTATGAATATTATCTCAATCTTCATGAACTAAGGATTGGTTTTTGTAGATTTTGAGCTTGTCCAACTGCCTTGTGTTTTCCCATACTGGCTTTTCAGGGATGCCCGGTGTAGCATAAGAAATATCCTCGAAGACATTAATGGTTGGTGCTCTTCATAGAGCTTTAGCTAACCTCTACGTAGCCACTGGCCTAACTCCCTAACTTGAACTTTTTGCCATTGCTAATCTGTGAGAAGGTTTCTTCCTAGCTTGAATTCTTCTAGAATTTCACCTCGACTTTGGTAGTGCTCTATAACTTTTTACTTTTTGCTTTGAGTAGCATTCTTAAGAGAAAACTTTTAAGTACTTTAAAACTTTCTTCATGCAATATTTAGTGATATTTTCTCAAGATGGTAGATGAGAACCACCTTTTTTGCATTTAATGTGGCATGTACCGCTAACCCTTTAGCTTGTGCGAGACGAATTACTTGCCATTTTGATTTGACAAGAATTCATAAATATAATCAACAATCACATGTACAATGCGATTTTCTTGGAACTTGAGCCAACGCCTTGTAAGAAGCTTAAGCCTTTGTATGCGTTGGAAATTAATATCTTAAGAGGAATGATTAGGTTGAAGATACGATCAACATTTGAAAATATATGAGTTTTTCCTTGGGAAACACAAAATATCTAGAAGATGACAACTTAATCCTTGGTCATGCATAACACCGCCAATTGTTGCCACCAACTTAGGCTAATTAATTGGGCCTTATTCATTTTGCACACATCAATCCATACTCAACAAACACAAATGGGTTGGAAATTCAAACAATGCTGGGAACTGCTTTCAAGTTGGTACTTGATTAACATCATGTTTATGGCAAGCAGATTACCATGCCTTTCCTTTATTTTTCTATAAATAGGCATCTAAGCAATAGCGAAATCACACTTAGCAATTTGAGTAGAATTGGCATTAGACACTACTGAATTTGACTCCATTTTCTGACAAACATTCGTTGGTCTTGCAAAAAACCTTTGTCAAACAACTGAAAAACTCATGAAATAATTTTCGTCGCCAATTTTTTGTTGAAATTTAGAAAAAGAATTAAATGTTGAAATAGAGGCCCAGATTTGTTGGTCGTCGACATCATAAAATGGATTTGTTGTTCATTAGAATATCAATGACAACTCTATGTATCCACAAATGAATTATAACCAAAACACAATTGCAATGGCTCTTCCAAAGCGTTGAAACAACACCAAAATTTCATTACCATTTCAATGAAATGGGCAAGTAGTTATGATGAAGCTTTCATTGCATCTATAGCAACTTCGTTGGACCTTTTCAGTGATTCATTAGTTTCCTTTGTTGAAATTACGATGAAATAATGCAATTTTTTTTTTTTAAATATTCATTGAAATGTACCATTGCAGAGACTCTTGGCAATGACCACCAAAGCTAACCCATCGGTGAGAGATCAATCATCGGCATAGGATAGAAAACTCATTCTGATAGTCCATGTCTTGTAGATGACTTTTGTTGGAAATACAAATCCAATGTCACACCGATCTAACCTCTTCAAGAGTTTTAAATAGACCTACACCATGTCATCATAGAGACTCTTGGCGATGACCACCGTAACCAACCCATCAGTGAGAGATCAATCATTGGTAGATAATAGAAAAATCACTCTGATAGTCCATATATTGTCAATGACTTCTGTCAAAAAGGCAGATCCAATGTCACACCAATCTAACCTCTGCATGAGTTTTAAATAGACCTACACCATATCATCATGCATAATTTTTGCAATGACCACTAAAGCCAACCCATCGATGAGAGATCAATCATTAGAACATGATCAAAAAATCACTTCGATAGTCCATGTCTTGTCGATGAGTTCCGTCGGCAAGACAGATCCAATGTCACACTAATCTAACCTCTTCAGGATTTTTAAATAGACCTACACCATGTCATTGTGAAGACTCTTGGTGATGAACACCATAGCCAACCCACCGGTGAGAGATCAATCATCAACACAAGATAGAAAACTCACTCCAATAGTCCATGTCTTGCCAATGACTTTCATTGGTGAGACATATCTAATGTCACACTGATATGACCTCTTCAAGATTTTTGAACACTATTGGTTATCAATAAGACATTCTGAGGGTCTCGTCGATTAAACAAGTGTCTAAGAGTACGTAAATAGATGGAACCTATTAATTTTCAAATTTTGGGGTTCTTTAAATCATAGAATAGATACCATCTTCTTGTGTAATGTACTTATATTCAAATTTGAATTTGAGACCAATTTTCATTGCACATTCAATTTTACTTGCATAGAGTATTCTATAAGCAATATATTGATAATGCCAAATGATTTATGGTGTTGTAAAACTCTACCTATCATCACAGTTCTGCTATTCCCCCTAGGTAATCCTACAAAGAAAATTTTACAATACCAAGTCAAATAATATGAAAAAGACTTACTTCCATACAACTTAAATATTGATTCTTACAATGGCAATTGTCTAATCACAACAACAATTCCATGAAAGGTTATCCATGCTTCATAAGAGATGATTGGTCATACATATAGACTGCAAGATGCATAGAAAAAGCATCACACTTGAGAACAACCAAGGGCTAACAAGGGAAGGAGTTAAGAAACGTCTGGATTGAAGAGAAAATGTGTAGGGAAAATGCTGAGTAGTGTTAAGAGAATAGAGCTTGTGTTCAATGGACCTCAGTGTTATCATTATACTTCCCATCTAATGCCATATTTTAATCCAGGGTTCAAATATCTTAGATCTAAAGAAGCACCTTCAATTAACCATTTAAAGTACTATAAAATAAGGTAAGACTTTTACTTGAGAAAGAGTGGGTAGACTTGTAGGATTAAAGTTCTTGCAATCATTAGGATTTATTGACACACAGACACAACCTACAACATATGAAGTTATGGATGACTACAAGTTAGTGAAATGGTCCTTAATATGTGATTGGTTTGCAAATTGATTGGTAGAAAATAAGGTTACAAATAGATCTACATAAAAAATTATGAGGAAAAACTACTACAATCATTAAAATAGATGAAATGTGCAAAGGAAAGAGCCAAGCTACATCTCTAGAGCCTAAAAAAACACATGCAAGAAACATAAAAAAGAACAAACCAATTTTTGGATGAATACAAAATGGTGCCTTTAGTAAGGGATTCATATGCTTTCACACCTGACAAGACATTAAGAAGATTTTAGTCTTCCTTTGTGAAATTAACTACTTATAGAAAAAACTCAGAAACCAATATTATATACCTCCATGTCTAGCTAAGGGTAGGTATAAGAGAAAACAATTTCCTCAAAGCAATGCCGAAAAATATCAATGCTCCCTTATTGCTACACATGCATATACAAGAATTATTCGAGCTCTAAACTATTCAAATATTAAGGATTTAATTAGCTATAAGATGGAAAGTTGTTGTTTAGACATAATCCATCATCTTTTACATATCTTTATTCACTTCTAGAGCTTTAGATAAATTTGTGTAAATGAGACAGAAATGTGAATCTTTTATGACAAAGAAAATTCTTAAAAGGAGGGGGGAGAGAGCAAAGGGTAGGGGGAAAGAGAATGCTTGAATGTATAGCAAAGTATAACATTTTGATCATTATAACAATGAAATGAATCTTAAGTTTGAAGCATTAATATCATTTAGAACATTTATGATCAAGAATGAATGTAAGTAGATAAATTTTTGCATACCTATAGATGGTAAAAAATTTCATGGTTAATTGGAAGCCTCCAATCAACAACAAGATCCAAATATTTGTGTATCTATCTCAATCGAGCATCTAAACCCTTCAGAGCTATCAATTTTTCCACTAACCTGTTATGCACAAAAGTCAAATTTTAGAGTTATGTCACCACTAAAAATAGAAGAAACGGAGCTTTGAAACCAAATCCACACATAACACAATGTGGTATTCATACAAATCCATACAAAAAAACTAAACTTAGAACATCGGAATGGAAACAACTTCATATTATGATGTAGAGCATGTATTCAATGTATAAAGAATCATTTTTCTGCCACCATAGTGAAAAGTTAGGACTTTCTTTCATCTTTGCATATTGGTTTGATGCTTCAAACGATGCATTTATTATATTGAAAAGTGCATTACCTTATTGAGCTTCTCTTTGTTTCGAGAATAGTTTAATATTCTCTACTTAACAGGGCCAACCACGTGACAGTGGAAGCTCATTTGGCCCCTCCCCCCTCACATCACTCTCAATTCCCCATACCCGATCATATAACATTCATCATTCGCTCATCCATTAATAAAATATAATAATCATTCATTCATCCATTAATAACATATAACATTCATTCATTAACATATTCACATTCATTCATTAACATATAACATTCATTCTTTTAGTTTTTACATATTATCAAAAATATGGAACTGTCATGATATGATTACAATCACTTTTTTTTTTTTTTTAAAGCTAAAAAAATCAGAAGTGGAGTATCATTTTCTAAATCATCTATCCCTTCTTTAGTTGTTCTACCCTTTGCTCATGATCTTAATGTATGCCTAGTCATGTGCTCACAATGTGGACACCGCTACAAGGGGGGTTTGCTGTAATAACAAAGAAATGTTAAATTGATATGTTTTATTATTATTGTTACAAGTATTTCATTAATTAAAAGAGCATTAGAGTGGTTATCTTTACCTGATGGGTCCACATCATGTTCCTAAACTTCTCTTATAGACTCATGTTCAACAAGTTGAATGCCCTTTAAATCCTGATTTGTAGTTGAAACATGAAAGGTTACATTAATTAATACAACAATTGAAATTAAATATGTTTAAAAGAACATTAGAGTGGTCCTCTTTACCTGATGGGGCCACATCATGTTCCTGATCTTCTCTAGCTTGATCATGCTCAACACATTGATTACACTCTATATGCTCTAAAGTTGAAACACGAAAGATTACATTAATTAATACACCAATTGCAATTAAATATATTTAAAAGAATATTAGAGTGGTCCTCTTTACTTGATGGGGCCACATCATGTTCTTGATCTTCTCTAGCCTAATCATGCTCAACATGTTGATCATGATCTACATGCTCTAAAGTTGAAGTTCACGAAAGGTTACATTAATTAATACACCAATTGCAATTAAAGATGTTTAATCATATTAATCCATACTATGTTTTGTATAGCACATGAATACATCCAGTACCAGGATGCACACCATAACCTTCATCTACAGGTTGTGCTCCACCCTCACCAAGTTGCATTCCAATGTCTTGTGTAGTATTATCATTGCTTTTATGTTTAAAACAAATAGGCATGTAATTAATTTATGGTGGAAATTAATATTGAATAGATTGCACAATTATTCAATTTTAAATAAACTTTATTGAGTTTATTTACTTGTGTGTTCGATGCATTGGAAGATTGTGTTTTCCAAGTCAAGACTCTTAGGCATTCAACCATGACTCCATAGCCATGCTGGAAGGAAATCTTCAAGTACTCTTCTGTGGGAACTCTATTGAATTCAAAGCCTTGCATTTTTTCATAAGATCATGAATTTTGCTTCTATGGTGTGATAAAACCAAAATTGTTTGCAATTTATTATTTGGATGTAATATTTTATTTATTGATACTTACAATTCATGCAGCTAATTTCATATAACCACCAGAGCCAAGTTTGTGTTGCCCATATTTTTCTAGTCTTTCCTTTGTTTCCTTTGATGTGTTGGGAAGCCTATGAAATGTTTGAAATACATTAGATTATGTAAAAAGAAAGATTAATCAGTATATAATTACATTGTTGATAGTATCACATACCTTCCTTGGCCTAGTGGTGTCTTTCCTTTTTTATTTTCAGCCTTCTCATTTCCATCTGACATCAGGTCCTTCCACTCCCTCTCTTGAATCATGGGGGGATGCTCATACTTTTTGTTCTTCTTTAAATGTGACCTATATTGGTCCCTCACATACTTTACATAGTTACCAGCTTTCTTAAGGACCTTGGTTTGGTTGAATGTTTTATCACCGAACAACACAACTAAATAGTTAATGAGCTCATCTTTTAAATCTTGATTTTGGGCATTCCACTATGTACATATGGTGGGTCCAAAGAGCTTCAATGTAATATCACTTAGATGTTTATAAAAAACATCATCTCCTACAAAATGATCACGGGATCAATAGTCTAAAAAGAGTGATCAATAAGTAAATTTCAATTGGATTATATATAATAATAATTAAAACATTTTAAAGTACCTGAGACCTTCTCTATCTTTATGGGAACAAAATCCTCGGTCACCACAAATGTGACTGACAATGTTCCCATACTAGTAATATGAGAAGATCCAGGAAATGTTGCTAAAGCATCACTAGTATAAGTGGCCTCTACATCCCCAGGTACATGTCCTGACACATGTTCTAGTATGTATTCACTGACAGAGGGTGCAGTAACGAATGTCTGCATGGTATGTGTTGCCAACATTTTAGACGACAATATAGGCACATATGATGTTAGATGATGTGATGTATGCATAGGAAGATCAGGATGAACACTTGTACTAATTGTAATGCCCCGTCTAAATAACCTAAGAATGTTGCAAAGGTGATATAAAAGTGTAATAATTTTTTTTTAAAGTATTAATACTATGTTAATTAGTTGCATACATTCTTAGGTTAATCGACGTTACACTACTTTAAGTTCTCCATAAGCGACTTATGTACTTCGCATTGCTCCCAATTTAAAAACATAACATAAAACAACCATTGTACATAATTTAAATTTCCATTCAAGATATATTAAAGTACATATACTTTTCCATACATTGCATTGATAAGATATTACATTGCTCATCCATCTGATGAGATAGATCAATAATAGTTAAAATTTTACAAAGAATCTCCTCTTATACAATTGAGGGATTTTTTTACATTACAAGTTACAATATACAATGATGAAGAATAAAAGAAGTCCATATACGAGCTCTCCATCCCTGAAGCGGTCAATGCTACAATCGAACATACTAGGGACCCAACGGAGTAAGGTGCACGTTCCACCCAACCATGTGGTACCCGTAGGTCCACCCCCCGTGCTAAGAGATAGTAATAAGGCTACCTAGACCAAATCTACTAACCCTAGACACTAGTACATACAATCTAAAGGTTACATTGCTTCTAGATTTTGACATTTGATTTGATACAAAAACACAAGGTTTAACTGTTATTCTAGGTGGAGTGTCATCACAACGATGCAATGGTTACCCTGGTGTTTCTTCCTAGGTCCCGGCCCCAATCCTTGGGTTACCCTGGTAACCTCTTACAAAACCCGGCCCCTATTGCATACAGTTGCGGAATCGATTGTCCCTTAAGGAAACGAGACAACGATTTGCCATTCCAGGCCTTCTCGACTTATACTCATAACTGTAGTAGCTTATGAGTCATAAACGAGGCATAAGCATCTTATTACATGTTTTAAATCTATCTACTGTGTTCTTTAGTTTTCACTGACTTACTTAACTAATTGTAAGTTACCCTAACACCTCTTTGTGTGTCGGCCCTTCTAACTAGCCACTCCCGTAAATATAACAAGGTTTCTAAGTTATCATGACTAGGGTTCACCAAATGCACAATTTACATCACATAATGATAATTAAATAATGACAATGCCAAACACCATGTTTAACTTTTGCACAAACCCAAATCGATAAATTATACTTTGAAAACAGAATACCCTCATTTATCCCAATTTTACTCTGGAAGACTTGAACGGTTATAACTTTCCCCATTCTGACCCATTACAAGAAAAATTAAACAAATTTAAAACAATATAATTCTATCAAATGGATATGCTAAATCCATGTGTCCAAAAATTTGAAATAATAGATCAATCATACAACACTATTATAATCAAATGATTTTTGTTTTCTTAAAATAAATAAACTTTCCTTTAAATCACAATTTAACATATTCTTTAATTTTCTAAATCTTAATCTACATATACATTATAAACATATTATCTTCCTTATTTAATAAATATAATTATTAGCATATAATTATATTTATTAAATTATAAATACATAGGTCAAAATGTCCATACATATATACAATTGTATATATATATTAGTAATAATAAAAGACCAATAAATAACCATTTTCGAATTTCCTTTTTATCAATATTAAACTCTTAAAGGAATTAATAAACTTAATTCATATCACATAAAAATGAAATACACGAATTTCATTGAAGAGTTTTATATGTTTAATGCAGGGGAAACCCTACACAGGGTCGACGGTGGCCATGGCCGCTCCCCATTGGGGCTCGGCTGTGCAGACCATGCCGACACTGCCGGTGAGGGCAGTGGCGAGCGCTGCCCTCACAACTGACTCCTTTTGGGACCGGCCGTGGGGGTAGCTCACCACTGCGTCGGCCATAAAATTTTCAAAGAAAAATTCCGCATTAGATTTTTTTTTAAAAACAAATAAACACTGCGGCTAAATTTCGTCCGCCATATGGGGTTTCAAACTGGAAAATTTTCACAATAAAGAAAATACCAGAGAATGTATATAGATTCTCTATCATATATATATATATGCATAATATATATATATATAACCTATATATATATATTATGTATAACTATATATATATATATATATAACATAAAACAAAAATCACAGTAACAGAATACAGGAAAAAGGAAAATATTTTTCTTTCTGTATAAAATTGATTCCAAGACATTATATACAGAAAATAATAACAGTACATTTCTTTTCAGCATGATTTTTCCAAAATTTTATTTTCTCAAAATATCTAAAAACAAATAAATTTCTATATAAACAGAACATTTAACTATTTTCTTTAAATTTTTCTTCAATATTTTTCCAGATTCTTGAATTCTTGAATCTCAAATAACATAACAAAGAATTTTTCTTCTTTTCTTTTTTTTAAAAAAACAAAATAATTCAATGTAAAACAAGAAGAATACCTAGTATCCAGTATTGGAAGATCAGTCTGTAGAAGTATAACCTCTGCCTGTTGAAAATCCCAAAAGCTTTTCCAAGAAGATCCCGAGATCCACAAGATTTCCAAACCACAAATCTCCCAAACAAAATAACTTCCACAAGAAAATAACAACCCCAAAATTTACAGAGAGATAACAACTTCTAAGAACTAAGAATTTTTTTAACAGAGAATGTATTTTTTTCCAGTGCCCAGAAAAATTTCCCCGAGGCAATAGAATAACCCCGTGCAATTTCCTGAGATCCTCAATATCCTCCGTGAAAATTTTTCAACAACCTTTGCCATTATGGCACTCATACACTTGTCGAGAAGTTGTTGAGAAAATATCTTCTCCACTTCTCGGCAAGTTTTGCCATTTCAATAATTTACATGCAAATTTAATTAATTTATTAAATTTAAATTTTAAAACTCAAATTTTTAAATCACATGCAATTATTTAAATTATATTTTATTTTCCAATTCACATGCAACTTATTTAATTTTTATTTTCTAATCTATTTAAACACAATATTATTTATGCACTTAATAATTTAATTTAATTAATTTATTTATTTAATTAAATAGTTAAATCCTTTTAAAGATCAACTATTTAACTAATTAAACTAACTAATATATTAAATAATTAAGTAAATAAATTTCAATTATATTTAAATATTAATTTTATAACAATAAATAAAACACAATAATTAACATTAAAAATAACCAACATTTACCTTTTCAAAACGATTTAACCAACATAACCCATTACTAAACAACCTATGACTCAAAACTGAAAACTGACATTGCACTAATACTAAGGTTAAAGATTGGACTAGGATAAACCTAACTACTATCTCCCATTCAACAATTTCGTTGAGTCTTGACACGCTCAGACCTGATTACACGGGTGGAGTCGGTGTCATGTACCTGCAAATCCTGCAACCAAGCAAACAATGTACATGCATGTATATATATATATAAAGCATTAAAACAAACACACCGTGCGGAGAAAATCACAGATATCGCAGGGCACTCGCAAGCGAGTGATGCAATTCTATTCTCCACACTAATACACTCACGGAAAACTGACTCAATACATGTTGTTAGTCCATCATAAACATGTGCATATCCATAAACAACTAAAAATAACCATCTACACTAAATCATATCAAGTCTGAAATCAATAAACATCACACAGAGTATCATCATGTCATACAATTATCCATCATCGCTCAAAATCAGCAATCCAAGTATCCAACAAAACAACAAAGTCTAACAGTATAAGAAAGTATCAACGGAAAGCATAAGCATAAATGGAGGGGTACTACATCCTCCCCCCCTAGGATCAGGCTTGCTCCTGAAAGCCTGCGAACAGATAGGGATAATGTTCCCTCGTGCATGTCGTATCCTCCCAGGTAGCCGAAGCCTCATGGCTAGGATCCCATTGGATCCTCACCTGATCAACGTCTCGACCCCTGAGACCGAGCATCCGGTGCTGAAGAATGGCCACGGGCTCCAAAGCCAGCTGCCCGTCCTCTACCTGTAACGCATTCCAATCAAGTACATGAGATATGTCGGGATGATATGGTCTAAGTACAGACACATAAAAAACATCATGAATACGAGACAAACTAGGTGGTAAGGCAAGTCGATATGCCACGGGACCAATTCTCTCTAAGATATTGAATGGTCCTATGAAACGAGGTGCAAGCTTAGAGCCTTTTCCATAACGGATTGGACTCTTTCGCGGTCGCACTCGAAGAAACACTCTATCACCAACAGCGAACTGTCGATCAATCCTATGCACAGCGGCATATTTCTTTTGCCTATCCTGAGCTACAATCAAATGCTCTCTAATACGGTCAACCTGTTGCTCCATATCACGAAGCATCTCAGGTCCAAGTAACACTCTATCCTCTAGTCGATCCCAACTAAGTGGAGTGCGACAAGGACGACCGTATAATGCCTGATATGGTGGCATACCTATGGCACTCTGATATCCATTGTTATAAGCAAATTCTACTAAGTACAAGTAATCCTCCCAACGTGATTGTTGATCCATTACGTACATCCTAAGCATATCCTCTAATATTTGGTTAACTCTTTTAGTTTGACCATCGGTTTGAGGATGATAGGCTGAACTAAAGTTCAACTATGTACCTAATGCACGTTGCAATGACGTCCATAAGGTTGAAGTGAATACAGGATCTCTATCTGATATGATCCTACGAGGAATTCCATGCAATCTAATGATGTCCTCCATGAATATCCTAGCTACAGATGAAGCATTATAAGATGAACGTACAGGTGAAAAGTGAGCTACTTTAGTCAAACGGTCAACAGTTACCATAATGGCATCATGTCGACGTGATGACGTAGGTAACCCGACAATAAAATCAATGGATATCCCATTTCCATTCGGGTATGAGATGTGGTTGCAATAATCCAGTAGGATGATGATGCTAAGCTTTAACTCGCTGGCATTCAAGACATCTCAATACATAATCAGCAATATCATATTTCATATCAGGCCAGAAATACAATTGCCTAAGATCGGCATGCATTTTCTTGACACCTGGATGAGCTGAATACGGAGCTCTATGAGCTTCAGTCATGATTAATGTACGAAGACTCTCTACATGAGGTACATAAATGCGACCTAAATGTTGTAATATACCATCCGATTCTAGGACATAACCTTCAAATCGACCTTCTAAAGGCCTACCCGATTCAATCTCTGACTTCACTTCCTAATATAATCTATCAGTAGGAAGTGCAGCTACTATTTGACCTCTCAAATCTACTTCAAGAGAATTAGCAGAGATCTCATGACGACGTCGGCTAAGAGCGTCAGCCACTACGTTCTCTTTGCCTTGAACATACTTTACTTCAAAATCGTACTCACACAAGAACTCCATCCACTGTCTTTGCCTTGCATTCAAGTTAGGTTGCGTAAAAATATATTGTAAACTACGGTGATCGGTATGAAGTTCAAAGTGACGACCTAATAGAAAATGTCTCCAATGAACTAATGCATGCACTACTGCAGCTAGTTCTAGGTCATGAGTAGGATAGCTTAATTCGTGGTCCTTGAGTTTGCGAGACTCATAAGCAACCACACGCCCATCTTGCATCAAAACTGCTCCCAAACCCTCTAAAGATGCATCCGCACAAACTACGAAATCCTTAGTAGGATCAGGAACAATAAGTATAGGCGCATTAGTTAACTTTTCTTTAAGAGTCTAAAAAGCTAACTGACACTGTTCCGTCCAAACAAACTTCTTCCCTTTCCTCTGAAGAGAAGTAATAGGATGACCGATCCTAGAAAAACCCTCTACAAAACGTCTATAATAGCCAGCTAACCCCATAAAACTATGAACTTCACCTACATTAGTAGGTGCGGGCAATCAACTATGGCTTGGATCTTTGAGGGATCCATAGCAATACCTTTTCCAGATATCACATGTCCAAGGTATTTAATTTCAGATTGAAAGAAGTCACACTTCTTCAGGTTTGCATACAATTGGTTTTCTCATAAACATTGCAACACCTGTCTCAAATGTTCTTCATGTTCCTTCATGTTCCTCGAATAGACTAAAATGTCATCGAGAAATACCAGGAAAAAGCGATCGAGGTATGTACGAAATACACCATTCATTAAACTCATGAATACCGAAGGTGCATTCGTTAACCCAAAGGGTACTACTGTGAATTCGTAATGCCCATAACGAGTTTGAAAAGCAGTTTTATGGATATCTGCTTCAGCTATACGCAATTCATGATAACCGGATTTTAAATCAATTTTAGAGAACACATTAGCTCCCTTAATTTGATAAAAAAGATCATTGATTCTAGGCAAAGGATAACGATTCTTAATCGTAACCTTGTTTAATTGACAATAGTCAATGCAAAGCCTAAGAGATCCGTCCTTCTTCTTAACGAAGATGACAGGTGCTCCCCAAGGGGAAACACTCGGATGAATGAAACCCTTTTCTAGAAGTTCCTCTAACTGAATACGAAGTTCCTCTAACTCCTGAGTCATCATTCTATAAGGAGCTCTAGATATAGGCTCAGCTCCAGGAACTAGGTCAACTCTAAAGTCGATATCCCTCTTCGGTGGCATTCCAGGAATGTCATCGGGAAACACATCTGCAAATTCCCTAAGAATAAGATGATCATCAAGAGATACCTCTCGACTCTCACCCTCATCTAAATCGGTAACTATTGTTGCAAACAGTTGACATCCTTGACGAAGACATCTCTTTAGTTGCATAGCAGATATCATCCGCAAAGAGATAGGTCTCTGAATACCTACGATTTCCACTTTCGCACCTAAATCATTAATGCAACTAACTGTCTTAAGTCGACAGTCAATTACAGCATGATGAGATGCTAGCAAATCCATACCTAAAACTATATCATACGATCCTAAGGGAGTAACATATAAATCTACTAAGGTAGTTAACGTACCTATTTTAAGTTCACAGTTATGTACTAAGTTATCTACTGCTACTTTCACCCCAGAGGCGAATTCAACTTGCCATTTACCACCTTGTTTAACTGCCACAAGACCACAACGGTCAACAATGGTCAGTGAAATAAAGGAGTCAGTGGCTCCAGAATCAAAAAGTATAGATACATTAACACCATTTAACTTACCTGAAGATTGGACCACCGTATTCTGGTGATTAGTTTGGCGGTCATTAACCGCTGCATATACTATATGTGCATGTCCTGTATCACCCACCGTAGGCTCTAAAACTATAGGTCGAGGCCCATAACCAGTAGAGCCTCTCATCGAACACTACCTAGCTATGAGCCCATGCTGCCCACAAGAATAAAAACCTGTGCCTGTGCCTCTACCAAATCCTCTACCACCCGAAGGTGCATTGGACTGCTGAAAACTACCCCTACTGACGGTAGACTGAGCACTCTGTGTAGGCTGATCCTGCCTATTGCGCTTGTTGCGCCACCAGTTACGACCCTTTCCTGACTGAGGACTGTTCTGTTGTTGAGGTTGAGGGTTATTGTACGTTTGAGGTGTTTTATGTTGCTGCCCACCCTTTGTGGGTGTTTGTTGGTTCTTGGAAGAACCACTTGTCTGTACCTGTCCACCCCGTGGACTAAATCCTGCTGCAGGAGCACTCCCAATCTGCACTCCTGTATGCCCACCTAAAGCCATAATAAGGTTTTCCTCAACTATGCGAGCCTTCTCCACTGCGACTTCCATAGTCTTTGGCTAAAAGACTCGGACACCACCACTGATACGGGCATTTAAGCCCCTGATAAAATGTTGTACTAGGATAGGCTCATCATCGCCAATACCAGCATACTGCTTGAGTTCATAGAACCTACGTTCGTATTGCTCTACAGAAAGAGCTAACTGGCGTAGATCATGGAACTCGTCAGCCCTACACTGCCTCCAGTGTTCTGAAAGGAACCGAGCTCTGAACCTCTCGAGAAACATCTCCCAAGACACAGAACCAATATCTATGTGGAGCTTCTGCTCCTCAAGGCGCCACCATGTAGAGGCGAATCCTCTCAAGTGCATAATAGCGCATCTGGCACGGGTATTACTATCGTAGGGGTGCATGGCAAAGCATCTACCCAAATCAAGTAGCCAGGTCTCCGCCTCTAGTCCTCCTCTAGAACCATCAAAGGTAGGAGGACGTGCTCTCAGTAAATCCCTGATGTGACCAGCAATAATAGAATCCTGATGTGTTGTGTCATCTACTCTCCTAGGGGATCTGTCCCTCTCTCTCACAACCTCCTGCTCATCTACCTGTCTAGGTCCAAGACGAGTTAGGACCTCCTCTAAAAGTGGACGTATCTGAGAACCCTCTACTGTTGACTGTTCAGGATTCTGCCCCTCATTTCTCTGACCCATATGATCTGCTTGGTCACTATGGTGAGGGCTAGGAGGGGGAGTAACCTGAGGGATTGGCCCACAGCCTCCACCTCTACCTCTACCACGACCTCTTCCTCCTCGTCTAGGCATGTTCCTAAACAAGACAATTTACGAGTCTTAGATACTATTCAACCAAGGTTATCAGTTGCGACACTACGTACTAGGTTAACTTAATGGGCTCTAGATTACCCAGAGCGTCCAGTGTTTGTAACCTTGGCTCTGATACCAATCTGTAATGCCCCATCTAAATAACCTAAGAATGTTGCAAAGGTGATATAAAAGTGTAATAATTTTTTTTTAAAGTATTAATACTATGTTAATTAGGTGCATACATTCTTAGGTTAATCGATGTTACACTACTTTAAGTTCTCCATAAGCGACTTATGTACTTCGCATTGCTCCCAATTTAAAAACATAACATAAAACAACCATTGTACATAATTTAAATTTCCATTCAAGATATATTAAAGTACATATACTTTTCCATACATTGCATTGATAAGATATTACATTGCTCATCCATCTGATGAGATAGATCAATAACAGTTACAATTTTACAAAGAATCTCCTCTTATACAATTGAGGGATGTTTTTACATTACAAGTTACAATATACAATGATGAAGAATAAAAGAAGTCCATATGCGAGCTCTCCATCCCTGAAGCACTCAATGCTACAATCGAACATACTGGGGACCCAACGGAGTAAGGTGCACGTTCCACCCAACCATGTGGTACCCGTAGGTCCACCCCCCGTGCTAGGAGATAGTAATAAGGCTACCTAGACCAAATCTACTAACCCTAGACACTAGTACATACAATCTAAAGGTTACATTGCTTCCAGATTTTGACATTTGATTTGATACACAAACACAAGGTTTAACTGTTATTCTAGGTGGAGTGTCATCACAACGATGCAATGGTTACCCTGGTGTTTCTTCCTAGGTCCCGGCCCCAAATCCTTGGGTTACCTTGGTAACCTCTTACGAAACCCGGCCCCTATTGCATACAGTTGCGAAATCGATTGTCCCTTAAGGAAAAGAGACAATGATTTTCCATTCCAGGCCTTCTCGACTTATACTCATAACTGTAGTAGCTTATGAGTCATAAACGAGGCATAAGCATCTTATTACATGTTTTAAATCTATCTACTGTGTTCTTTAGATTTCACTGACTTACTTAACTAATTGTAAGTTACCCTGACACCTCTTTGTGTGTCGGCCCTTACAACTAGCCACTCCCCTAAATATAACAAGGTTTCTAAGTTATCATGACTAGGGTTCACCAAATGCACAATTTACATCACATAATGATAATTAAATAATGACAATGCCAAACACCATGTTTAACTTTTGCACAAACCCAAATCGATAAATTATACTTTGAAAACAGAATACCCTCATTTATCCCAATTTTACTCTGGAAGACTTGAACGGTTATAACTTTCCCCATTTTGACCCATTACAAGAAAAATTAAACAAATTTAAAACAATATAATTCTATCAAATGGATATGCTAAATCCATGTGTCCAAAAATTTGAAATAATAGATCAATCATACAACACTATTATAATCAAATGATTTTTGTTTTCTTAAAATAAATAAACTTTCCTTTAAATCACAATTTAACATATTCTTTAATTTTCTAAATCTTAATCTACATATACATTATAAACATATTATCTTCCTTATTTAATAAATATAATTATTAGCATATAATTATATTTATTAAATTATAAATACATAGGTCAAAATGTCCATACATATATACAAGTGTATATATATATCTTACTAATAATAAAAGACCAATAAATAACCATTTTCAAATTTCCTTTTTATCAATATTAAACTCTTAAAGGAATTAATAAACTTAATTCATATCACATAAAAATGAAATACATGAATTTCATTGAAGAGTTTTATATGTTTAATGCAGGGGAAACCCTACACAGGGCCGACGGCGGCCATGGCCGCTCCCCATTGGGGCTCGGCTGTGCAGGCCGCGCTGGCACTGCTGGCGAGGGCAGTGCCGAGTGCTGCCCTCACAACCGACTCCTTTTGGGACCGGCCGTGGGGGTAGCTCCCCACTGCGTCGGCCATAAAATTTTCAAAGAAAAATTACGCATTAGATTTTTTTTTAAAAACAAATTAACACTGCGGCTAAATTTCGTCCGCCATATGGGGCTTCAAACTGGAAAATTTTCACAATAAAGAAAATACTAGAGAATGTATATAGATTCTCTATCATATATATATATGCATAATATATATATATATATAACCTATATATATATATTATGTATAACTATATATATATATATAACAAAAAACGAAAATCACAGTAACAAAATACAGGAAAAAGGAAAATATTTTTCTTTCTGTATAAAATTGATTCCAAGACATTATATACAGAAAATAATAACAGTACATTTCTTTTCAGCGTGATTTTTCCAAAATTTTATTTTCTCAAAATATCTAAAAACAAATAAATTTCTATATAAATAGAACATTTAACTATTTTCTTTAAATTTTTCTTCAATATTTTTCCAGATTCTTGAATTCTTGAATCTCAAATAACATAACAAAGAATTTTTCTTCTTTTCTTTTAAAAAAAAAAACAAAAGAATTCAATGTAAAACAAGAAGAATACCTAGTATCCAGTATTGGAAGATCAGTCTGTAGAAGTATAACCTCTGCCTGTTGAAAATCCCAAAAGCTTTTCCATGAAGATCCCGAGATCCACAAGATTTCCAAACCACAAATCTCCCAAACAAAATAACTTCCACAAGAAAATAACAACCCCAAAATTTACAGAGAGATAACAACTTCTAAGAACTGAGAATTTTTTTAACAGAGAATGTATTTTTTTCTAGTGCCCAGAAAAATTTCCCCGAGGCAATAGAATAACCCCGTGCAATTTCCCGAGATCCTCAATATCCTCCGTGAAAATTTTTCAACAACCTTTGCCATTATGGCACTCATACACTTGTCGAGAAGTTGTTGAGAAAATATCTTCTCCACTTCTCAGCAAGTTTTGCCATTTCAATAATTTACATGCAAATTTAATTAATTTATTAAATTTAAATTTTAAAACTCAAATTTTTAAATCACATGCAATTATTTAAATTATATTTTATTTTCCAATTCACATGCAACTTATTTAATTTTTATTTTCTAATCTATTTAAACACAATATTATTTATGCACTTAATAATTTAATTTAATTAATTAATTTATTTAATTAAATAGTTAAATCCTTTTAAAGATCAACTATTTAACTAATTAAACTAACTAATATATTAAATAATTAAGTAAATAAATTTCAATTATATTTAAATATTAATTTTATAACAATAAATAAAACACAATAATTAACATTAAAAATAACCAACATTTACCTTTTCAAAACGATTTAACCAACAAAACGCATTACAAAACAACCTATGACTCAAAACTGAAAATTGACATTGCACTAATACTAAGGTTAAAGATTGGACTAGGATAAACCTAACTACTATCTCCCATTCAACAATTCCGTTGACTCTTGACACGCTCAGACCTGATTACACAGGTGGAGTCAGTGTCATGTACCTGCAAATCCTGCAATGAAGCAAACAATGTACATGCATGTATATATATATAAAGCATTAAAACAAACACACCGTGCGGAGAAAATCACAGATATCGCAGGGCACTCGCAAGCGAGTGATGCGATTCTGTTCTCCACACCAATACACTCACGGAAAACTGACTCAATACATGTTGTTAGTCCATCATAAACATGTGCATATCCATAAACAACTAAAAATAACCATCTACACTAAATCATATCATGTCTGAAATCAATAAACATCACACAGAGTATCATCATGTCATACAATTATCCATCATCGCTCAAAATCAGCAATCCAAGTATCCAACAAAACAACAAAGTCTAACAGTATAAGAAAGTATCAACGGAAAGCATAAGCATAAACGGAGGGGTACTACATCCTCCCCCCTAGGATCAGGCTTGCTCCTGAAAGCCTGCGAACATATAGGGATAAAGTTCCCTCATGCATGTCGCATCCTCCTAGGTAGCCGAAGCCTCATGGCTAGGATCCCATTGGATCCTCACCTGATCAACGTCTCGACCCCTGAGACCGAGCCTCTGGTGCTGAAGAATGGCCACGGGCTCCAAAGCCAGCTGCCCGTCCTCTACCTGTAACGCATTCTAATCAAGTACATGACATATGTCGGGATGATATGGTCTAAGTACAGACACATGAAGAACATCATGAATACGAGACAAACTGGGTGGTAAGGCGAGTCGATATGCCATGGGACCAATTCTCTCTAAGATCACGAATGGTCCTATGAAACGAGGTGCAAGCTTAGAGCCTTTTCCATAACGGATTGGACTCTTTCGCGGTCGCACTCGAAGAAACACTCTATCACCAACAGCGAACTGTCGATCAATCCTATGCACATCGGCGTATTTCTTTTGCCTATCCTGAGCTGCAATCAAATGCTCTCTAATACAGTCAACCTGTTGCTCCATATCACGAAGCATCTCAGGTCCAAGTAACACTCTATCCTCTAGTCGATCCCAACTAAGTGGAGTGCGACAAGGACAACCGTATAATGCCTGATATGGTGGCATACCTATGGAACTCTGATATCCATTATTATAAGCAAATTCTACTAAGTACAAGTAATCCTCCCAACGTGATTGTTGATCCATTACGTACATCCTAAGCATATCCTCTAATATTTGGTTAACTCTTTCAGTTTGACCATCAGTTTGAGGATGATAGGCTGAACTAAAGTTCAACTATGTACCTAATGCACGTTGCAATGACGTCCATAAGGCTGAAGTGAATACAAGATATCTATCTAATATGATCCTACGAGGAATTCCATGCAATCTAACGATGTCCTCCATGAATATCCTAGCTACAGATGAAGCATTATAAGATGAACGTACAGGTGAAAAGTGAGCTACTTTAGTCAAACGGTCAACAGTTACCATAATGGCATCATGTCGACGTGATGATATAGGTAACCCGACAATAAAATCAATGCATATAATATCCCATTTCCATTCGGGTATGAGATGTGGTTGCAATAATCCAGTAGGATGATGATGCTCAGCTTTAACTCGCTGGCATTCAAGACATCTCAATACATAATCAGCAATATCATATTTCATATCAGGCCAGAAATACAATTGCCTAAGATCGGCATGCATTTTCTTGACACCTGGATGAGCTGAATACGGAGCTCTATGAGCTTCAGTCATGATTAATGTACGAAGACTCTCTACATGAGGTACATAAATGCGACCTAAATGTTGTAATATACCATCCGATTCTAGGACATAACCTTCAAATCGACCTTCTAAAGGCCTACCCGATTCAATCTCTGACTTCACTTCCTAATATAATCTATCAGTAGGAAGTGCAGCTACTATTTGACCTCTCAAATCTACTTCAAGAGAATTAGCAGAGATCTCATGACGACGTCGGCTAAGAGCGTCAGCCACTACGTTCTCTTTGCCTTGAACATACTTTACTTCAAAATCGTACTCACACAAGAACTCCATCCACTGTCTTTGCCTTGCATTCAAGTTAGGTTGCGTAAAAATATATTGTAAACTACGGTGATCGGTATGAAGTTCAAAGTGACGACCTAATAGAAAATGTCTCCAATGAACTAATGCATGCACTACTGCAGCTAGTTCTAGGTCATGAGTAGGATAGCTTAATTCGTGGTCCTTGAGTTTGCGAGACTCATAAGCAACCACACGCCCATCTTGCATCAAAACTGCTCCCAAACCCTCTAAAGATGCATCCGCACAAACTACGAAATCCTTAGTAGGATCAGGAACAATAAGTATAGGCGCATTAGTTAACTTTTCTTTAAGAGTCTGAAAAGCTAACTGACACTGTTCCGTCCAAACAAACTTCTTCCCTTTCCTCTGAAGAGAAGTAATAGGATGACCGATCCTAGAAAAACCCTCTACAAAACGTCTATAATAGCCAGCTAACCCCATAAAACTATGAACTTCACCTACATTAGTAGGTGCGGGGCAATCAACTATGGCTTGGATCTTTGAGGGATCCATAGCAATACCTTTTCCAGATATCACATGTCCAAGGTATTTAATTTCAGATTGAAAGAAGTCACACTTCTTCAGGTTTGCATACAATTGGTTTTCTCATAAACATTGCAACACCTGTCTCAAATGTTCTTCATGTTCCTTCATGTTCCTCGAATAGACTAAAATGTCATCGAGAAATACCAGGAAAAAGCGATCGAGGTATGTACGAAATACACCATTCATTAAACTCATGAATACCGAAGGTGCATTCGTTAACCCAAAGGGTACTACTGTGAATTCGTAATGCCCATAACGAGTTTGAAAAGCAGTTTTATGGATATCTGCTTCAGCTATACGCAATTCATGATAACCGGATTTTAAATCAATTTTAGAGAACACATTAGCTCCCTTAATTTGATAAAAAAGATCATTGATTCTAGGCAAAGGATAACGATTCTTAATCGTAACCTTGTTTAATTGACAATAGTCAATGCAAAGCCTAAGAGATCCGTCCTTCTTCTTAACGAAGATGACAGGTGCTCCCCAAGGGGAAACACTCGGATGAATGAAACCCTTTTCTAGAAGTTCCTCTAACTGAATACGAAGTTCCTCTAACTCCTGAGTCGTCATTCTATAAGGAGCTCTAGATATAGGCTCAGCTCCAGGAACTAGGTCAACTCTAAAGTCGATATCCCTCTTCGGTGGCATTCCAGGAATGTCATCGGGAAACACATCCGCAAATTCCCTAAGAATAGGATGATCATCAAGAGATACCTCTCGACTCTCACCCTCATCTAAATCGGTAACTATTGTTGCAAACAGTTGACATCCCTGACGAAGACATCTCTTTAGTTGCATAGCAGATATCATCCACAAAGAGATAGGTCTTTGAATACCTACGATTTCCACTTTCGCACCTAAATCATTAATGCAACTAACTGTCTTAAGTCGACAGTCAATTACAGCATGATGAGATGCTAGCCAATCCATACCTAAAACTATATCATACGATCCTAAGGGAGTAACATATAAATCTACTAAGGTAGTTAACGTACCTATTTTAAGTTCACAGTTATGTACTAAGTTATCTACTGCTACTTTCACCCCAAAGGTGAATTCAACTTGCCATTTACCACCTTGTTTAACCGCCACAAGACCACAACGGTCAACAATGGTCGGTGAAATAAAGGAGTCAGTGGCTCCAGAATCAAAAAGTATAGATACATTAACACCATTTAACTTACCTGAAGATTGGACCATCGTATTCTGGTGATCAGCTTGGCGGTCATTAACCGCTGCATATACTATATGTGCACGTCCTGTATCACCCACTGTAGGCTCTGAAACTATAGGTCGAGGCCCATAACCAGTAGAGCCTCTCATCAAACACTACCTAGCTATGAGCCCATGCTGCCCACAAGAATAACAACCTGTGCCTGGGCCTCTACCAAATCCTCTGCCACCCGAAGGTGCATTGGATTGCTGAAAACTACCCCTACTAACGGTAGACTGAGCACTCTATGCAGGCTGATCCTGCCTATTGCGCTTGTTGCAACACCAGTTATGACCCTTTCCTAACTGAGGACTGTTCTGTTGTTGAGGTTGAGGGTTATTGTTCTTTTGAGGTGTTTTCTGTTGCTGCCCACCCTTTGTGGGTGTCTGTTGGTTCTTGGAAGAACCACCTGTCTGTACCTGTCCACCACGTGGACTAAATCCTGCTGCAAGAGCACTCCCAATCTGCACTCCTATATGCCCACCTAAAGCCATAATAAGGTTTTCCTCAACTATGCGAGCCTTCTCCACTGCGACTTCCATAGTCTTTGGCTCAAAGACTCGGACACCACCACTGATACGGGCATTTAAGCCCCTGATAAAATGTTGTACTAGCATAGGCTCATCATCGCCAATACCAGCATACTGCTTGAGTTCATAGAACCTACATTCGTATTGCTCTACAGAAAGAGCTAACTGGCGTAGATCATGGAACTCGTCAGCCCTATGCTGCCTCCAGTGTTCTGAAAGGAACCGAGCTCTGAACCTCTCGAGAAACATCTCCCAAGACACATAACCAATATCTATGTGGAGCTTCTGCTCCTCAAGGCGCCACCATGTAGAGGCGAATCCTCTCGAGTGCATAATAGCGCATCTGGCACGGGTATTACTACCGTAGGGGTGCATGGCAAAGCATCTACCCAAATCAAGTAGCCAGGTCTCCGCCTCTAGTCCTCCTCCAGAACCATCAAAGGTAGGAGGACGTGCTCTCAGTAAATCCCTCATGTGACCAGCAATAATAGAATCCTGATGTGCTGTGTCATCTACTCTCCTAGGGGATCTATCCCTCTCTCTCACAACCTCCTGCTCATCTACCTATCTAGGTCCAAGATGAGTTAGGACCTCCTCTAAAAGTGGACATATCTGAGAACCCTCTACTGCTGACTGTTCGGGATTCTGACCCTCATTTCTCTGACCCATCTGATCTGCTTGGTCACTATGGTGAGGGCTAGGAGGGGGAGTAACCTGAGGGATTGGCCCACGCCTCCACCTCTACCTCTACCATGACCTCTTCCTCCTCGCCTAGGCATGTTCCTACACAAGACAATTTACGATTCTTAGATACTATTCAACCAAGGTTATCAGTTGCGACACTACGTACTAGGTCAACCTAATGGGCTCTAGATTACCCAGAGCGTCTAGTGTTTGTAACCTTGGCTGTGATACCAATTTGTAATGCCCCGTCTAAATAACCTAAGAATGTTGCAAAGGTGATATAAAAGTGTAATAATTTTTTTTTAAAGTATTAATACTATGTTAATTAGTTGCATACATTCTTAGGTTAATCGACGTTACACTACTTTAAGTTCTCCATAAGTGACTTATGTACTTTGCATTGCTCCCAATTTAAAAACATAACATAAAACAACCATTGTACATAATTTAAATTTCCATTCAAGATATATTAAATTACATATACTTTTCCATACATTGCATTGATAAGATATTACATTGCTCATCCATCTGATGAGATAGATCAATAACAGTTACAATTTTACAAAGAATCTCCTCTTATACAATTGAGGGATGTTTTTACATTACAAGTTACAATATACAATGATGAAGAATAAAAGAAGTCCATATGCGAGCTCTCCATCCCTGAAGCGCTCAATGCTACAATCGAACATACTGGGGACCCAACGGAGTAAGGTGCACGTTCCACCCAACCATGTGGTACCCGTAGGTCCACCCCTCGTGCTAAGAGATAGTAATAAGGCTACCTAGACCAAATCTACTAACCCTAGACACTAGTACATACAATCTAAAGGTTACATTGCTTCCAGATTTTGACATTTGATTTGATACACAAACACAAGGTTTAACTGTTATTCTAGGTGGAGTGTCATCACAACGATGCAATGGTTACCCTGGTGTTTCTTCCTAGGTCCCGGCCCCAATCCTTGGGTTACCCTGGTAACCTCTTACGAAACCCGGCCCCTATTGCATACAGTTGCGGAATCGATTGTCCCTTAAGGAAACGAGACAACGATTTGCCATTCCAGGCCTTCTCGACTTATACTCATAACTGTAGTAGCTTATGAGTCATAAATGAGGCATAAGCATCTTATTACATGTTTTAAATCTATCTACTGTGTTCTTTAGTTTTCACTGACTTACTTAACTAATTGTAAGTTACCCTGACACCTCTTTGTGTGTCGGCCCTTCCAACTAGCCACTCCCATAAATATAACAAGGTTTCTAAGTTATCATGACTAGGGTTCACCAAATGCACAATTTACATCACATAATGATAATTAAATAATGACAATGCCAAACACCATGTTTAACTTTTGCACAAACCCAAATCGATAAATTATACTTTGAAAACAGAATACCCTCATTTATCCCAATTTTACTCTGGAAGACTTGAACGGTTATAACTTTCCCCATTCTGACCCATTACAAGAAAAATTAAACAAATTTAAAACAATATAATTCTATCAAATGGATATGCTAAATCCATGTGTCCAAAAATTTGAAATAATAGATCAATCATACAACACTATTATAATCAAATGATTTTTGTTTTCTTAAAATAAATAAACTTTCCTTTAAATCACAATTTAACATATTCTTTAATTTTCTAAATCTTAATCTACATATACATTATAAACATATTATCTTCCTTATTTAATAAATATAATTATTAGCATATAATTATATTTATTAAATTATAAATACATAGGTCAAAATGTCCATACATATATACAAGTGTATATATATATATATATATTACTAATAATAAAAGACCAATAAATAACCATTTTCGAATTTCCTTTTTATCAATATTAAACTCTTAAAGGAATTAATAAACTTAATTCATATCACATAAAAATGAAATACACGAATTTCATTGAAGAGTTTTATATGTTTAATGCAGGGGAAACCCTACACAGGGCCGACGGCGGCCATGGCCGCTCCCCATTGGGGCTCGGCTGTGCAGGCCACGCCGGCACTGCCGGTGAGGGTAGTGCCGAGCGCTGCCCTCATAGCCAACTCCTTTTGGGACTGGCCGTGGGGGTAGCTCCCCACTGCGTCGGCCATAAAATTTTCAAAGAAAAATTCTGCATTAGATTTTTTTTTTAAAACAAATAAACACTGCGGCTAAATTTCGTCCGCCATATGGGGTTTCAAACTGGAAAATTTTCACAATAAAGAAAATACCAGAGAATGTATATAGATTCTCTATCATATATATATATGCATAATATATATATATATATATATATATAACCTATATATATTATGTATAACTATATATATATATATATATAACAAAAAACGAAAATCATAGTAACAGAATATAGGAAAAAGGAAAATATTTTTCTTTCTGTATAAAATTGATTCCAAGACATTATATACAGAAAATAATAACAGTACATTTATTTTCAGCATGATTTTTCCAAAATTTTATTTTCTCAAAATATCTAAAAACAAATAAATTTCTATATAAACAGAACATTTAACTGTTTTCTTTAAATTTTTCTTCAATATTTTTCTAGATTCTTGAATTCTTGAATCTCAAATAACATAACAAAGAATTTTTCTTCTTTTCTTTTTTAAAAAAAAACAAAAGAATTCAATGTAAAACAAGAAGAATACCTAGTATCTAGTATTGGAAGATCAGTCTGTAGAAGTATAACCTCTGCCTGTTGAAAATCCCAAAAGCTTTTCCAAGAAGATCCCGAGATCCACAAGATTTCCAAACCACAAATCTCCCAAACAAAATAACTTCCACAAGAAAATAACAACCCCAAAATTTACAGAGAGATAACAACTTCTAAGAACTGAGAATTTTTTTAACAGAGAATGTATTTTTTTGTAGTGCCCAGAAAAATTTCCCCGAGGCAATAGAATAACCCCGTGCAATTTCCCGAGATCCTCAATATCCTCCGTGAAAAATTTTCAACAACCTTTGCCATTATGGCACTCATACACTTGTCGAGAAGTTGTTGAGAAAATATCTTCTCCACTTCTCGGCAAGTTTTGCCATTTCAATAATTTACATGCAAATTTAATTAATTTATTAAATTTAAATTTTAAAACTCAAATTTTTAAATCACATGCAATTATTTAAATTATATTTTATTTTCCAATTCACATGCAACTTATTTAATTTTTATTTTCTAATCTATTTAAACACAATATTATTTATGCACTTAATAATTTAATTTAATTAATTAATTTATTTAATTAAATAGTTAAATCCTTTTAAAGATCAACTATTTAACTAATTAAACTAACTAATATATTAAATAATTAAGTAAATAAATTTCAATTATATTTAAATATTAATTTTATAACAATAAATAAAACACAATAATTAACATTAAAAATAACCAACATTTACCTTTTCAAAATGATTTAACCAACAGAACCCATTACAAAACAACCTATGACTCAAAACTGAAAACTGACATTGCACTAATACTAAGGTTAAAGATTGGACTAGGATAAACCTAACTACTATCTCCCATTCAACAATTCCGTTGACTCTTGACACGCTCAGACCTGATTACACAGGTGGAGTCAGTGTCATGTACCTGCAAATCCTGCAACCAAGCAAACAATGTACATGCATGTATATATATATATATAAAGCATTAAAACAAACACACCGTGCGGAGAAAATCACAGATATCGCAGGGCACTCACAAGCGAGTGATGCGATTCTATTCTCCACACCAATACACTCACAGAAAACTGACTCAATACATGTTGTTAGTCCATCATAAACATGTGCATATCCATAAACAACTGAAAATAACCATCTACACTAAATCATATCAAGTCTGAAATCAATAAACATCACACAGAGTATCATCATGTCATACAATTATCCATCATCGCTCAAAATCAGCAATCCAAGTATCTAACAAAACAACAAAGTCTAACAGTATAAGAAAGTATCAACGGAAAGCATAAGCATAAACGGAGGGGTAGTACACTAACCCCTACTCCTCTTGCAACACTTGCAGTACCTTGATCATGGCTAGGGGCATCATGGGGATGCAAAAAATCTTGTAAAAAAACACATATTTTAGTTTATGACATAAAAGAGTAAAAAATATAAAACCATGAATGAATTTATGTTATAATTAAAGACCTCATGACAGCTTACTTGCAAGTTTTGTTCTCTCTTAGTCAATATTTTAACCCTCTCTCTTATCTCATCTACTTGAAGCACTATGAATAACAACTTAAGGATTTCTTCATTGCATTTTTTGTAGGTCTTCCTTATCATATCGAGAGGGTTTGTTGAATAAGTGATGCCATCATCACATAATATTGACTGCACCTCCCTATGGATGCTCTCGTCTATGGGTATGTGCAGGATCATCATGGAAAAAATAGGACCTTAAGTGGTAAAAAATTCAAAAAAATTAGAGTTAGACAACTTGATGTAAAAATTTGAATAAGTTATCTATATTATTTCAAAAATATGTAAAAATAGAATCTCTAGAAAATTGAATGTAGTTTCTAAACTACTAGGTTTTTTTTAATCTATATTTGGTGAAAATTTGAAATTTCAATGTAGTAGTACTTAAATTTCGGAAAAAATAAGTAGGTGTCTATCCGACCACCCTAACCACAATAAAATGATAATATTTTTTTATAATATTTTAGACATAAGTAGAGGACTCATGTCTGGATGTGATGCATATTTTTTCGTAATTTTTTTCCAAGTAAATAATTAATTAAATGAATTTTTTATTGCAACTTTTAAAAAATATAAAAACTCGCCTGTCTGACCACCTTAACTTGGTCAAAACTTCATGAAATTCATTTTTTTTTTTAATCCTATAGTATGCAAAGCATAGAATGTGGTGCATATTTTGGATTCAAAAAATGTTATATCGTTTGAATGCTATAGATGTTTTTCAATCAGCATATCAATTAACACTTTATTCATAATTCAAGTAGAAAATGAATAATAATTATTTATTAAATGCAAAGTACAACATAATTTATATTGTTAGAAAGCTAAGAATCTCCTTTAAAACCCCTTTTCATTTCATCAATTTTGGGTAAGAAAAAAGTCATTAGCCACATATGCTACAAATACCCATCATATTGCCACTTTTTAGCCCACCATGATCCTGCACATACCCCTACTATTGGTGCCTTTCCCCGATCAGTCGACTGCAACAAGAATATTAAAAAAATTATTAAAATTAACCCAATAAACTTATAAAAAAAAATAATAAAACATTTTTCCCGTATCTAATTTGTACAATTACAATGAGGTAAACTTGTTAGGTAGAAGTGCTTGAAGATGGATCATGATCTATGCTCTGGGCCAAAGACTTCCTTGTACGATCAATGTCCCATTGTGATAAAAATTAAATATAAAAAATATTAATGAAATGAAACCATTAGACTTATGAAAAAAAGAAGAAGAATAAAATGGTATATTGGAATCATTAATTGGAGGTTGGGTAAAATGGTACATAGTACGTACCACCCCTTTAGTAACTATGTTTGTAACTAAGTGATTCAAATTTTAATCGATTAGCATCTCTTCCCTTGTAGTTATTGATTTTATCACACATACGAATACATGGTTTCCCTCATGTGCCTCGAATATGCAATTGGGTTTCTTATTTGTTGACTCAGGTCATGTATTGTTTATAAACCCTGCAATATTGCTTGATGCTTTTGGCCTTCCGTCAATGTACATAGCCACTCCTTTATTTTGATCCTTATCTTTTAGTTGTATATAATTTGTTGACAATGCATACCTATGCATACTTCATGTATATTGAACCAACTGCATCCAATCTTTGTAACTCTAGGAGGGTTCGACATACTCCATCAATTCAATAACTTTGGCATAATAGAACTTTATGTCATCCATGCAAAATAGGCCCAAACCATGTAATGACGATGGTGCTATGTGATACATCCTCTAATTGACACAAAAATCAGTGTTTATTGGAGGAAGTTCCTTGGGTACCTATTGTTTTCGTAGATGTTTGTACCTCAAGGGCACCTCGATGCTGCCTATGCTCTCATCATCATAAGAACATGGCCCCCCTTTAGCAAGAAAAAATTCCATGCTTTTACGGATTTTTCTTCTAATCTTTTGACCTCTAGTTGATCTCGCTCTTTTAGACCTACTACATGTCTCGCTTTCCTCTTCTCTTCTTGAATTTCCCTCGCTCGAGGAAGATAGATCTGACAAATACCTATTTGGTGGTACCTGCACTAATAAGGATGTTGGATGAAGTTCTTTCATGGTGATGTGATCCCAAGGTGACATTATGATTAATCTATCATTTCATTGCTAGAATTTCATAGGTTATAAGGTAATCAAGTCTTGATAGATTGCGAGTTATTGTTACTACCACCCAAATGTATCCATCACAAATCAAATCTACTTAACGTTTTAACTTCCAAAATTTGTAACAAGTGTTAAATGTGACTATGGTATACCAGTTACAGAACCAAGGCCTCAAATGTATTCTCTAATTATAATCAAAGGACTTTTTCTCTTCATTCAAGTAAATAAAAATGAAGGGAAACACCACCAAGTGGTTTATTGGACACCTACATGACTAAAAATAGCAGAAAATTTACATTTAATTTTCATATGTCTAAGTAGTTAATGAAGAGGGAGTGTGTACTATGCCTGGTTAAGTCATCATAAGTTTAGGGTTTAGGGTTTTTTTAAGTCATCTTAAATCTTCCTATGTCTAATTGCTAGGATACTTTTGGTATGTTTTAAGGTAGGATGAGTGGTTGCATCAATGTTCTAGTGCTCTATGACAAGGTTTCAACATCTTCAAATAGTGAAAGTTAGTGCTCATAGCCATTTGAAACAACAACATTTTGATTATGTCTAATGGTAGGATTTGATAACTTAAAATATCTCTACTTTGAAACAAAATTATCTCTAACAACTGTAAGAGCTATAATGGGATGACCACCATCATAGAAAAGATTCTTCATTCTCACTTTTATGTGTTAAAATTTAAAAATACCTTGATTGATGAAAGAGCCCAAAGAGCCTTTCTCCATGGTATCCAAGTACACATAGCAGTGGTCTTCTCTTATACGGTTGGACATGATTTAAAGAACTTAGCTAGGAATTATTCATTTAACCTAATTTTTTCTCATAATGCCATCATTGGAAAAGTATGATCAAATTCTTCCATTATGAAGAATTTTTCTATGTGCCTCTAGTACTCACTATAAATTTTTGTAAGGATAAAATGACTAATTGCATCAAGTAGGAGATAATCAACTTTGAGTTCTTCAAAGATTATATTCCTCTATTCATAATTTTTAAGGGTTGTGTGTGGAGGAGGTTATCACTACCAAGAAGGGAGGAGACCTTTCCTTGCATATGTTTGTGGTGGAGGTATTAAAGAAGAATTATATGCCTCTATTTCCATTCATTAGATCTTTCTTAGCCTAGCATATACTTGGGCTAAGTCTACAATTGATTCAAACTCATGTGATGAAGGCTATGTGTGATGAAATCCTAGACTTGAACCAAGATGTGGGTAGATTATGGGAGTTTTACCAAGACTTGAGGCTAGTCAATAAAAATGTGAAAGACTAAGCTATTTTATTTTTTATCTTACCTTATACCATTTTATGAGAATGGGGGTGCCAATGTACGAGAAGATATTTGGAAACTAGGCATGAAAATTGTAGGTTAAAGAGAATGGGGGTGCCAAACTTACAGTACTCATTGTCCCTTGGTCATCAATTTTCCCTAAGTTCCCTCAACCTCATCCTCGACGCTAGTATTGACATTGTTTTCACTCCTCCAAGATCTTCCTCAATGATGATATTGACCTTATTTTCACTCCTCCAAATTCTTTGTCGGCACTGGTATTGACCTTTTTTCCACTCCAAACTCTTCCTCAGCACTGGCATTGACCTTTTTTTCACTACTCCAAACTCTTCGTCGGCACTGGTATTGACCTTTCACTTCTCCAATTTGATGAGCTACAACCTGGTTTCGTTAGGTTTTAGAGTATGCTAATTAAATTGAAAATTATGGAGCCATTTAGCTAGGTTTTAATATTCTACAATATAGTTAAGTATATATTAGCTATATTTTCCATAATAAGTAATATAATTATTCAACTTATTATAGTTATATATTATATTCTTTAACAAAATTATTAAATACGTATAAAATTATTATAATTAATAATTAATAATAAGTATATTTTTATATAATACAAAATATAATTAATATAATATATATTAATATGAGAGAGAGAAACTAAATTTTGATTGGTTGTTTCATGTCAACAATCCAAGGATGGCATGTGTCCTGGGAGTTATGCTCAAGGTAGCATGCCATTTGATTAAAGATATGATAATTCTCCTTTAAGACCTCTTCAATGTACCCATTGCACACTTAAGGAGACAAAGATAAATATAGGGAAGAAAATATAGAGAGAGAGGGATATAATGACAAACATACAAATATGAAGGGAGAAAAGGAGATAGAGAGAGGTAGAGAGATAAAGAGATAAGGATGAATAGATAGAGATATAGGGAGGGTGATTGATATATCTCTCCTTGTCGCTCTCTATCTCTCTCTATCTCCCACTATCTATGTCACTCCCTCTTCCCCCCTCTCTCTATTAAGCTATCTCTCCCTCTCCCCTCTTTCTCTCTCATTCACTCCATCTATCCCTCCATATGTCCTACTCTATATCTCTATCTCTATTTCTCTTTTTATCTCCCTCTCACTCCTCTCTCTATCTCTTTCTATCCATATCTTTCTCTACCTCTCATGGCCATCGGATTCATCTCTATCTCTCCATATATTAACTAAGCCATGCAAGCATACAATAGTATATGTTGGTAAAACTATAATAGTGTTTTATTAAACTATAAGTAACACTTATCTTTCTAATGTCAAGCCTTCTTATAAAAATAGTGTTTTATTAAACTATAAGTAGATTATTTTCACCACTCTTCATTCAACATGAAATGCCAAATGTAGCAATTGTTTTGTTGCTCTTGTCAAGTTTCATTAACCAAGCTATTTACTAGGTTGAATAAATTTTTTCTATGACCCTCTGTCTCTTTAGAATAATTAGACAATATTAGTGAGATCAGGAAGGGGAGAAAACTAAACTCCTTCAAAATAGGGGTAGTTGTGGTTTTATTTATTTTCTTTGCATACTATATACTTAGTTCCTCTAGGATAAATAAGTCACTTTAGATAATTTTATTAGTTGTGTATCCTAATTAATATAGAGTAAGATTTTTCATTTTAATTGACTACTACATAATAGTTTATGCTTTGAAAGAATTGTTTCCATTCTTTGTAGTTTTTACATTGGAATACAAATCATATTTAATTTGATGCCAGTATACTTCTTTCATAAAGATATTTGTTTGAAATAAGTGCTTCATAACCCATCTAATCAAATCATAATCCATCAAAAAGGCAATAGGATTTTTCTAAAGAAAAGAACACTTGACCCAATCATAAGTGTATGGCCTTCACAGAAAGGAGTGATCCACCTTAGCAATAACAACTTCCTGATTTAGAACTAGTAGGTTCAACTCAACCAATCTATCAACCTTCCTTTAAGAGGCTTACAAAAAGTTTAGAATGACCAATTTAAAAAATACAAACAACTCTCAAAGCTTGACAAAGAACAAAAGTCAGATTTCACACTTTGACTCCTTGAATCCTTGTAATAGGGTATATGTAGGATCATGATGGGCCAAAAAATGGTAATATTATGGGTATTTGTAGGGTATGTGGCTGATGACTTTTTTTTTACCCAAAATTGATGAAATGAAAAGGGTTTTTAGAGGAGATTCTCAACTTTCTACCAATATAAATTATGCTTTAACTTGAATTTAATAAATAATAATTATTTATTTTCTATTAGAATTATGACTAAAGTCCTAATCGATAGGCTGATTGAAAAACATCTATAACTTTCAAACGAAATCACATTTTTTGAATCTGAAACATGCATCACATTCTATGCTTCACATACTATAGGATTAAAAAAATAAAAAATAAATTTCATGAATTTTTGACCAAGTTAAGGTGGTCAGACACGAAGTTTTTATATTTTTAAAAGTTGTAATAAAAATTCATAACTAATTATTTACTTAGAAAAAATTAGAAAAAAAATGCATCACATTTGGACATGATTCCTCTACTTATATATAAAATATTATAAAAATTATTGTCATTTTATTATGGTTAGGTGGTCATGACATCTACTTCTTATTTTTCCTTGAAATTTAAGTACTAGCATTGAAATTTCAAATTTTCACCAAATAGATTTTATTTATTTTTAAATAAACCTAGTAGTTTAGAAACTACATTCAATTTTCTATAGATTCTATTCTTACACATTTTTGAAATAATATAGATACCTTATTCAAATTTTTATGTCAAGTTGCCTAACACTGATTTTTCTAAATTTTTTGCCACTTAAGGGCCTATTTTTTCGATGATGATCCTACACATACCCAATAGTGCAAACCTAGTTTTTTCCCAATAACTCAAAACTTTCCCAAAACATGAGAGAAACCCTTGATGGTTCTAGACACCCATTTTGGAGTTATTAAACATACTTCAAGGGAAAGTACAAGTGATTTTGCAAATTTTACAATGATTTTGCACTCGTTGATTCCCTAAAGAAAACCTTATCTTGAGTATAATCCATCATAGTCACATATGATCACATCATTCTTTACCATTTGATATCATGAAAAACCTCCAAAATCTAGTATTCAAATAACCCATATCGGCAAGAATTTGTGCAGGTCTCTCTGATTCATAAATCATTATATTCTCATTTTCAACATATCGAAGAAAGAACAAAAATGTCACACTAATCATATTACATAAGAAGATACACATCGGGATGACACATTCCACGGTCTCACTGATAAAGATTTTTGTCAGCAAGACAAGTTCCATTGGGGTGAAATGAAAAGGTCATACTAAGCATATAGGTCTCACCGATGAAGTTCCATTGGAAATAAACCTATCTTGTCTCACTGATCAAAGCACTATAAGGAGTTGTATCAGAAGGAGTCTTAGAAACATGAGATCAAAGGATAATCATTGGGGAGACTTATAACATTGGGTAAATTACTGAATGTCGTAGTGATACACCATGTCTTGCATTTGAAGACAAAAACAGATCAAGATAGTCATCGAGGTGACTCTTGGCAACATTTATATGAATCAGATGGATAGATTATGTGATTTCGGCATAATTTCTCCCCAACCAAAAGAATGTTTAATGAATGTTAGTCAAGCCTGAATAAAATGATTGCCTAAATTTTGAATTGTCTTTTCGATAGAACATTTGATGTGACAGTGGGTAAATTCGAAGGTCACCTATGCTTGTATTCAAAGCTAGGATTACTAAAGAAGACATATCAGAGGGATTGGCTTATGGTCTCATCAATGAAGGGAATCTATCGACAAGACAAGTCATTAGTGTGACATTGGATCTATCTTTCTGACATAAGTCATCGACAAGACATGGACTATCGGAGTGAGTTTTCTATCCTATGCCGATGATTGATCTCTCACTGATGGGTTGGCTTTAGTGGTCATCACCAAGATTCTCCATGATGACATGGTGTAGGTTTATTTAAAACTCTAGCAGAGGTCAGATCGGTGTGACATTGGATCTGTCTTGTTGACAGAAGTCATCGACAAGACATGAACTATCGGAGTGAGTTTTCTATCATGTGCTGATGATTGATCTCTCACCGATGGGTTGGCTTCAGTGGTCATCACCAATCATATCTGTGATGACATTGTGTAGGTCTATTTAAAACTCCTAAAGAGGTTAGATCGATGTGACATTAGATCTATCTTTCTGACAGAAGTCATCAACAAGACATAAGCTATTAGAGTGAGTTTTCTATCCTGTGCCAATGATTGATCTCTCACCAATGGGTTGGGTTCGGTGATCATCACCAAGAGTCTCACCGATGAAGTTTCATCTACGAGACCATCATTTCTTTCACTGAAAGGAGCACTAGGAATATATCAGCGAGACATGTGCCATCAGTGTAAATCTTGAATGTTCACCTGAACCGCTAAGTTACACCAACAAGAGGATATCGGCAGGAGTTATGGCAACATATTCAAGACTAAAAGAAAAGTTATTGATGAGACTTATAACACTGGAGGAACCACTGAATGTGTTAGCGATATTAAAACTCAAGCTAATGAGGAAGCAAATGAACCAAAATGATTGTCAGGGTGACTCTTGGTGATGTATATGGGACAAATGTTAACATCGATCAGATGTGTAGAGTGTTACCCCGATCATCAAAGTATTCAGTGAACATTGGTTGGGGTCTAATGTATAGATCGGCCAAGTTTGAAGGTGTCTTGCCGACCAGTTCATTTGATGTGATAGTAAGGAATTGGAAAATATGTTACATTCATGCCTAGAGTTAAAACATTAATGGTGCCACGGAGTACAGGTAATTTCATAAATTGAAAGGAAATCATTGCAAATGAACATTATTTCAAATTGGTAACGAAGGAAATGAGGAGACAAACAAAGGGCCAGAGAATTTTTTCAATTGAAAGACCTCAATCAAAACCAATAAGTCCTCTGCATTTTAAGTTTTTCATTTTTGCAATTTTAAGTGAGTAATATGGAAGGCACCAGCTCGAGGAAATTGAAAGGTAGAAAAAAAGGTGAGAGTAGTCACCCTAAGAGTAAGAAGTAGAAAGTTGAGTATGGAATTGAGCTGGAGGGTGTTGAACAAAAGCTAAATCAGGATTTAATTGACCAATTACCTGGCTCTAGGTCTAGAGGTAGGTACTCCACACAACTGAGGGTGAAAATGGATAAATTGGACGACAAGTGCAAGCACATAGGATATATTTGGACCCCAATAAGAGGCTATGAATTTTTTAGATTCCACTTTCAATGAAGAGATCATTTTGAGCCAGTTTGTAATATGTGGTGTCTAAATTTGGGAAAAATGGTTTTCCCTAATGTTTTGTCAATATATAGCTGGTAAAATTTTTGGCCACCCACTATGACTTAAAACTTAAGGCCATATGTGAACCATCTAGGAAACCATTTGTATACATATTAGAGGCTTTAATATGTGAGGTTTTTAAGTTGGAAGGGTGGTGTAATGAGAAAATTGTGAATGAAGAGTTGGAAAAGGAGTTTTGGAGAATGGACACCACTTACAAGGGTTGGAGGTTACCCTTACATAGAATTAAAAAAGATGGTAAAACTATCCCACTTGATGATGGCGATGTCCATGTGGACTTATTCTAGCCCTATATGAGATATACCTATTTCTCGGTAGGACAAGTGTTGGGTATGGAAGTTCCTGAGTAAATGTCCATTGTTCCCATGGTAATTGTAGTTGACATTCAATGTCATAATTCTAGGTTATTTGACTATGCTTAATTTGTCTCCAAGGAGCTTGACTTAGCATTGGTGGCAATCAAGAATAAATCCCCTATTCTACAACTTAGGCATTATTCTCTTTTAATGCATCTAGTATTGTACTTCGGATAAGAGTTAGGGATTTGGCTAGAAAATTTGAAGGTTTCACAGTTTGATAAAGAGGGAAAATTGTTACCCATTCAATTGTGGACTGCCATTTGGGACAGTAGGTTTGCTAGTTCCAGTTTCTTGTATTTTGTAGAATATTTTTTAAAGCTAGTATATGAATTCTACAGTTGTCCCTATGCACACTCATTTTCTAATGAAATAAAATGCTTCCTCAGACCTAAGGACTTTAAAGGACCAACTGATCACAATTGGGGAGTATTTCTTGGAAGATGCTACTATGGTAAGGGTGTTTGGTTTTGAGGATTCTCCATTCATTTTGCCTAAAATAGTCCTGGATAGGATTGCATATTTGGAAATTGTAAGACAAATGGATTTTTCTAGTTTCATGAATTTTGGTTCATTTGGAAAATAGGCATCTATGCCTACTAATCTATGCTTTGGTGATTTTACTGTGCTTGCAAAGGAAGGATATGATTTGATCCTTGACAAATTAATGCAATATAATATGAATAAGGGTCCACCAAGAGAAGGTTTTGATCTAGAGGGATATATCAATTCTTGCAAACAAAGGATAAAATTTGGACGAAATGATCATGTGCCTTATCAGTTTGATGACATCATTAGAAATTTGGAGGCAGAGGAAGCAAAGAGAGTGGTGGAGGAATACAACCAAGTTTTTCCAAATATAGGGTTCCCTTTTTCTGGAGATGAGGAAACTGGAGAAGATATGCCACAAGACCTACCCAGTAGAATTTCCAGATTAAAAACTCAAGATTACAACTTCCCTCTTAGAGAACTAAGTGTTGAACAGAGCCAAGATACAAACATCAAATAGATGGAATATAGGTTATTTGTAGAAGACAATGAATTTGTGAATTCTTCAAACTTCAGATCTTTCTTGTATAAGCAAAAGCACAAGCAGATAAGGGAGACAGTTGATAATATTACACTAAAAAATGATGAGCAACTACTAAATAATTTGAAATTAACTGTGGATAGAGAAATGGTTAATATGACCCTTGACAAAGGAAGGAAAATGTTAGAAGATTCTGGAGTTATGATCTTTCTAGGGCTCGATTTGAATTCTCCATTGGTGTTTTCTAGCTTCTTAAAGGATAATAGTGCCAAAAACAAGCTTAGTCCGAAGGGGGTGACATAAATATATGCTGGATCAAAATATAACCCAGATGAAGGATCACTCATAATATGGGCCTTGTATCCACCTCATAGAAATTCAGTGGTGATTTATACTAAGAAAGCATTTGGACATGTCATGACTCGAAAGGTTGGAGAGCTAGATCTTGTGGTGACTTTAGACATTGGGATTAATGTGGCAAAACTAAATAAAGCACAAATAAAAATGTTGATAAAAGAAAAGGAAATGTACAAAATGAATAATGAAAGGATCATGAGAGAAAATGATCATTTGAAGGACATGCTAGGAGTCACAATGGGACCTCCTAAATTAATAACACATGGTGAAAGCTCATGCGAGGTAAAAGATCACTAGGAGGAATCAACTGCATATTAACAAGGTAAATATGATACACTCGCTATAGTAATTAGAAAAAGGAAGGCCAACTTAATGATTTGGTTGAATAAGCTATGGGGAGCATATTCAAAGAACCATGTTACAGGGTAGGAACACAAGAGAATTGATGGAAGGATTCAAGAAAAGTTCTAAGAATTAAATGAAAGAGATGTTCTTGATAGTGTGGCCATTGGTATGGGTAACCAAATTATAAAGAGACACAGGGACTATTATGAGGAACTACGAGAAGATGCAAAGGGGCTGGTTGATGTTACAAATATGGGATTTCCTACACTATTTGAAGATGGAGAAAAGTTGAAAGAGAAAGCCAAGTGGATCGAAGAATTTGAATTGATGTTGTAGGGAATTATGGAAAATGCTACAGGGAAGGATTTGACATTGGACAAGAGCTGCGAGCACAACAAAAGGATGATAAAGGTGGAAATATCAGCCAAGAATGCATTAGGAGATGTTGATACTCATGAACGACAAAATTATCTAGACCATTTATCAAATGTTCATCTATGGCTAAATAGAGCCTAATCTCTTGTTTTAATTAGTTAAGTAAAATAGAACATTTGTGAAGGAACATGTCCCTTCCAAGTTTTGTTGTATTTATATCTATTCCATAGTAATGCAATAGATATAGGTGCTAGGAGATATTTAGTAGATAGCTTTCTAGCAAAATGCTTTCATATATAGAGACTCAGATGCATGTATTTTGATGGAGTAAATGAAGATATCTAAGTTATGGATTAAGATTTTTGTATCATCTGTTTGTTAAATTTATGTAGTTATTTCATTGTCTCCATTCTGATGCTTCTCTATTTTTTAAATTGATATAACAAGTTTATAGTCAGTTTATCATTGTACATTTTCTATATATGTGTGATTTGGTTATTCAGTTCTCTCAAGTAGGGATTAAAATATTTTAATCAATCAAAACAATTGGGAAGTGTTAGTTGGATTAATAAGAAGAATCCCATAACTAGAATTTCCATTCTATCTCAAGAAGATTTTTTCAATTATTCACTTGCAAGTTTACAGAAGTTGTAAACAATTTCTGTGCCTAACAGTTTGAATTATTGCCATTATTGAAATCCATATTTGCAGATATTCATTAGACTGCATATGTACCCAATAAGGCACTGGTCTCCCCTTGTATTCTTTAATAATTTTCATTATTCTTATTTATTTTACACTTACATTTACAAATACACATACATATGCATTTACTATTTTCATTTATTTCTCATGTAGTTTAATACTTTGATAGATTTCATATTATATGTGTTGAAGACTTTAGAATTTCAATTACATTAATTTATGGATATTTTGTATCTATAACACTACAAAACCATATGCTCTTTTCATTTACACTTGCATTTAGAAACACATTTATATACATAAATATAGATTTCTTTAATGATATGTTGCATTTATTGTTCTAGGAGAGCATCTAGTAATTGCATTTACATTTACATTTAAAAATACAAATACATACATACATACATATTTATGCATCCTACGCCTTATTCATGCATCCTACAATCACAAAAGTATCCATGGGACCTCTTACATAGGCTACAGTAATCATAAAAAGTGTAAGAGCCCCTTTATATCATGTTTGGACTACAAGACCCTCAAAAATAGGGTAACCAGGCTGTATGCAAAGAAATGAAGCTTTCTAACTCAAATCAATGCCTTAAACCCTCAAATCATATTCAAATCAAATCTAACACATATTTTCACGACATGGAATTGATTTCACATCAAAATATGGCTGCATGTGATAGTACAATGCTGCATAATAGGAAAAATACAAAAAATTTAAAGAAAAACACTAGTTTTTGAATGTCAAGAGCTTGTATTTTAAATCCTCAACCATCAACAACCATTACAATGATCACTTTGTTCCTTTTAAAGGACTTTACATGTCAACCACTGAACAACCACCTCTACAACTCACTTTTTAATCTTTTATGATCACATGAAACCTAAAACACACTAATTTCAAGGTTGTTAACATCAGTATTGAAATGTTTTAATTTTTTAACCTTTCAAACATTCAAAAATACATCATTAAATTAATTATGTAACAGAATAAAAATTAAAAACATCATGAATTAATTATGTAACCAAATAAGTCAAATATAATTCTATCAAGAAATTAATATCAAATAGATAATATAATCGCATAAATCATGCATTTCAATGCCATTGATCTTCTTCTTCATCCAACTCTTTGTTTATATCATCCAATCCAGATTCGACAATGTAAGGATCATCATCATCATTGATATCAATTTCAATAATTTCATCATCCACACAGATATCATCTTCATGAACATTAACTCCTACATCATCATGATCTAGTTCCTCCTCTTCGACATCTTCATTAGGGACATCATCAACTAACTGTTGATCTTGATCATCATCTACATCATCTTCTACATCTTTGGTATCTTCTTCTTCCACCACATTATAATTTACTGGCCTTCCTCCTAGATCATGTCTAACAACAAATGACCAACTTGATTTACCTAGAACCTCTGAGTAATATACTTGCTCACATTGGCTTGGAAGAACATAGGGCTCATTTCCAGCTCACTCGATCAACCTTGTATTAACCATGGTAAATCCATTATCATGTTCAATAACAGTTCTCTCGGGATCATTTTCATTCAATCGTAGCCTATGCCATAGGATGACAAACAAAATTAATCTGAAGGACTTAAAGTCACACTTAAGTATATCATCCAAAATCCCATAGTATCAATTTTTTGAGACTTCTGGATGTATGTCGCTTCTAGATGAAACATTAGTCACCTAAAAGACTATAGTTATACCAGAATCACAAGTTTTCTTCATGTCATCCAAATTTTTGATTCAAAATTTATGACTATTGCACCACATAGCCTTGTGGTGTTTCACCTGCAATATGTCAAACATGTAAAAATTATTGCAATATCATTAGTTGATAAACATATTTATTCTTGGCTAAATGTATGCAAAGAAAACAATCTCAACATATAAATACATCAATATAATTGAAAATAATTAAATAATATGGGTGATTAATATATTTATACATACCTGTTTATATCTTAAACCATATGCTAAATCAATTTCCCTTTGTGTAACATTGGAATCTCCATTACGATGAGGTTCTTTAACCAATGAAGCCACACCTTCCCATGTTAATGAGCGACCAAATTATTGAAATTGTTCAATCCATACCATCATCCAGTCAAGATTGTTTGCAACATACAATTGAAGTGTATCCCACTTTCGGCCAACAGTATAATTTTTTTTTGAAATTCACAAATGACGTATAATTAGTTAAATACCACGGTATACGACCTTAATTTATAATTGATACATATTGAAGATTAATAATTAAATAAGTAAAATATACATAAAAACCATATGTAAAATGTATTCTAATTAATCTCCATGACCATCTTATAATTACCTCTCACTTTTCTCAATCTACCTTTCCCCATCAGGTACTCCCCTTCAAATTTGTTAATGGAGTTGCAATCCCAAATGCGATCTACATGGATCTTTGTTGTAAACTTAGGAAGATATTCACTAATGTACACCATGGTCTAGTATACCATATATCCCTCCACCACAGAACCCTCAAGATATGCTCTTTGTCTAACCAAAGCCTTCAAAATTTTCAAGTGCCTCTCAACCATCCACATTGACCTTGTGTGTATAGGTCTAGACAATTCAATCTCCTCAACCTAGTGTATGAGGTAGTGTTCTTGTGCATTGAAAATGTCGAAGGGAGACACTTTTGTATTTCACACATTAGACGAAGAATTTTCCTCTTCCAATAATTTATTTCTTTAGATGATAGTCATCTACAAGTGATTCAAGGCACAAATATATTAACGAGATTTAACAAAAATATATAGTATATTACATAACAAGTAAAACAAATGACAATTATAAGATCTATACAACGAATTGAAAAAATATCGCTACTTACCTCATGTATTTTCTAAGACCATATATAACTTGCTTGACATTGTTGTCAAAGTTGTCTGAGAGAAATAGAGGTAGAACATACTGCAACAACTATAAAATGATCTTTTCATTATTTTTCCAAAAGTAGTAACATAATACATTGAAAATTACATGCATTATACAAGTGTATATAATATACTGGAATAATTACCTTAATGAAGGTATGCCAATCATGCATTTTCATCCCTAACCCAAATTCACCTTTCTTTGTTATTATATTGTTTATGTTTGCAACAAATCCTGTGGGAATTTTTTTTTTTTGTATGACTTCTTTTATAGCATTGCTTTGCTGCTTCGTTAATAACCAAGGAAGGGAACTTATATTAATTTCTAACATATCTCTTCACATGAGAAATGTTATAGTGAATCTCCTTTTATCTTGTAATTCACATTGCAATCACCTCATTGTAGTTCCTTCGGAAAAAATAAAGTAAAAATGAGGTGATTGCAATGATGTGAAACTCTATTAATTCACACACATAGTTCTTGTTCTTTAGAAGACTTGGAATTAATCTCCCACAATTATAATCTTTTATGGTTCTATGGATTTGTAAATTGTTCACGTGCATCTCCTAGTACATGGGTTCTTATGTGAGTTCCATATTCAATATCAACATTTCTTCATTCACGAAATCAATATTTAAACAAATATCGGTAAAGAACACTGTAGTTCCAGCGCATCAAGAATTTAGCCTAATGATGCAACAACTCAAAAGTAAGGTTATTTGAACAAATCCAATATTAATGTCACTATTTAATTGAATGACATTTTTCATTACATGATTGGCTTCCTGAATGTCACTACAAATTTTGATAATTTTTTCTTTGTCATGTCTTCGATCCAATATTTTCCATAGCATTTCTGTTATATTCTTTTTGATGTGCATTGTATCAAAAAAATGCACCATTTTTAGCTACTCATAGTAGGGCAACCTACTAAATTTTCTAGGATAAATTTTCAGTCCCTGTGGAAGCTAGCCATTAATGCCTTGATGACCTTCATGAAGCATATATATTAAAAAAATTAACGACAATCATTGTCAATTATAGCATGAGTAAACACAACACAATATAAAAATATAAATTCAAAAAATATCATATATGATAGATAAACAATTTGATCCAATGTATAACTTGACGATTAATTCTATTATATTCCAACTTCCATAAGCGAGGTGTCATTCTTCGTGGTTTTGATGTAGTATCTTATTTCCCATTGAGAAGATGTTTTCCAGTAGTTCGATACTTATGGTTTTTATGAAGTGCCTATACTCATCAAACACCTACTTTCCTAAACTTGTTGAACGATGAGATTTCATCTTTGGACCACAAATTGGACATGCAAATTTTCCCTTTGTTTGAAGACCTACAAGATCATATATAATTGGATTAAATATTACAATTTTTATAATTATATATAATGAATAGATTATTTAAAAAACATGCATGATATATACTTCATAAAATTAAATATTGTTAAAGTGCAGTCAAATGTTATAACATACCACAAAAATGTGTTAGCCCTAGGGCATCATGAATTGTCCATACAAGCATTGCATGGAATTGAAATTATCTTTGTCCTACTGGTCTAGAGATGTCATGCATAGTGACACCATTCCATAACTTTAGTAACTCGTCGATAAGAGGATCGATATATACATTCATATCTTTAACTTGGTACTTGCCTAGTTGAATGAAATAAACATTACATAATTATTATAACCATTTTACTGCAATATATATAAATTAATGTACATGACTATTGAATGAAAAAAATATGTCATTATGCAACAAATAAGACAAATGAGATGCTACTACGTTAAAGAAAATTGATGTAAACAAATACCTGGAACAATCATTGACAACATTATGTGCTCCCTCTTTATTGACATCCATGGAGGAATGTTATTGTTGATAACAAAAACAAACCACACTGAGTAAATAGATCTCAACTCTCCAAATGGATTGACACCGTCCACTACCAATGAAAGCCTAAGATTACGAGGTTTTTCTTTAAAGTGTGGTCATTTTTCCTTCATGTCCCTAAATGCAGAACCATCCGTAGACATTCAAAGAATGTCATCTCCACTTCTATTCCATGCATGGTAATCCATAAATTGCACTAAGCTTTCACACCTAAATAATCGTTGCATACGTGGAATAATGGGAATATAACAAAGAAGCTTGTGAGGAACCTTTTTTTTTAGTTGATTTGTTCGATATCTACTGATATGACATTCCAAGCATTCTATTGCAAATTCATGTAGTTTATGGTATATAATACAATCATTGGGACATGCATCTATTGCTTGATATTCCATTCTAATATCTTTCATAATGCTAGATAAATCTCGGTATGAGTGAGGTAAATATTCAATGGTGGTAAGAAAATTTCACTGATCAATCTACAACAAAAAATAATTTATTAATATAAAGAATATTAATGGTACATATTTCATCCTTTATTTACTAGTGATGAACTAACAACAATTAAAATAGATGAAAAAAGATGACATACCCTAACATCCATGAGATTGTTATGTTTGATAAACCATTCATAACCTTCAAGTTCAACAACAACAATACAACAAAGAGAAGAGTTGTTTGGGAGCCTTCATAAAGGGGCTCATATGCCTTCTCAAGTACAGGTAAATCATGAACATCATCAAAGTCATCTCAATCATCATGATCAGCTCTGCCACTAAATGTGTCATAGATCAACGTATTTGTACCATCATCTTCAATTATGTTTTCTGGTGCATGATCATCTTCTTCCATAGAATCATTAACTTCATCTTTGATATTCACAACTCCATGTTCATCCACTTGCAAAACCATATTCTTCGGGCCATGATAATCCATATCATGTGCCCTAGGGTGCCCCACCTTTATAATAATGATAGTCAAAAATAAACCATGATCATGATCAAGTGACTTTTTATATATATATAAAATGTTAAAGGATATAAACATTTACAAATTCAATCAATATAAACACATATAATGAACAACTTACCAATGGATGATAATCATGCCCCCTTTCAATGTGACCATGTTGCCTACAATTTTTCTCAGTTGTTGTGATTAAAATTCATCTCGTCTTTAAGCCCTTGCAATTATTGCAAGGACAATAACATTTCCCATCACCCTTTCTTTTCAATCTATCCCATAATCTATCAAGTGTCTCTTCATTTTTCTCTAGGCTAATATTATCTGACATGATTTTTCTTTACCAAGCTTGAATATTTAGATCCTCAAAAAATATCAAACTCACATTCCAATAATTTGTATTCATAGACAGGTAACAAAATCTAATATTTTTGATATTTTACACCAAAAAAATTTGGCATGCAACCACCCTTACAAAAGAGAAGATAGTCTAAAGTTAATGACCCCAAAAAATACTTTAAAATGCTAATTTCAAAACTTATTAAATTATGATTTTACTATGATTTCCAACTATTAGACTCCTAAAATCAGAATATTGAACTTGCACAACAAAATCTTAAAATGTAACTCTGAAAATGCACAAATCTAAAAATGAAATCTGATGAGATGTTGCTTTAAAATAGGATTTTCAAACCTGGAAGTACAAATATGAATTCACAAATGAATTTAGGGAAAGGACAATGATTACCCTCAACTTGGTGATAGCTTCTTCAAATTTTTCTGATTTTTCCTAAGAAAATTGTCCTTAGTTCTCCACAAACTGTCATAAGTATAGCAAATTCGCAAGTAGAGCAAATTTGTAAGTATCGAAAATGTTGTCACAATAAATAGTTGAGCTCACTTTTTATTTATGCTGGTCTCAATTTTGACTTCACATGTTCATCAAAATTTTGATGAAAACTTTGTCACAATTTTTACAAAAAAATAGGTTCATCAAAATTTTGACGAACGTCGAAGATAAAATTAGAAAAAAATGAAAATTACAGATTAAATATCACTAGTACCTGACAATACATCTAATTATCCATCTTTCGTTGTAAATTTTTGTCATATTTTGTAGTCAAATGAGTTAGTGAGGTGATTTTCATAGCAATTTAGCATTTGCAGTGCATAGCATTCTTATAAGCTAGACTTAGGTGCTTTGCAAGGATAGTCTTTAGGTATTTGCAAAAAGTCTGACAAGATGAATACTCCAATTAGGTTAGTGTCACACAAGTCCCAGACTACCTTCCTAGGAGAGATTTCTACCATGTGAATAAAGAGAATGGCAAAGAACAAGCATTCACTGTCCATCATAGCCATAAAATGGGTCTTAGGACAGGACTGCCTCAAGTACGAGGAAAAGTATCGAGTTAACACTAACGTGTGCTCACAATTTGTGGCCTCCATGTTAGATATAGGAATTCCCAATTCATTAATTCTTCATCTAGTGAAGGATATTTTCTCCAAGAAATACCTAAACATCCTCAGTGAGGTCATTGCAAATGTTGCATATGGTGAGGGAATTCCAACTACGAGTAACCTCCAAAGGTTTATAGAAGAGGATGCATTCATGTTGTGACTATCATTTCTGAGTGGCTTCCACCTCTAGATGTGATATGAACACCATCAAAGGGTCACTCAAGCCTGCCACTTCCTTTTCTGCATCTACAACATGGTGTCATTCTATGACATTGACTGGTATACAGACTTTAGGAACTTGGTGTTCTCTTCTCCTTCCTTTGCTCCGTTGGATGATGTTTTTTCTAATAATGCCCCTGTTGACGAGAATGTTGTGGACACCACCATTGAATCATCTATTGTTGTTGCTCACATCATGAACTAAAGACTTCCAGACTTGTGCTTTTCTTTTGTTTTTCAAAACTCATCTTAATTAGCTCATTTTTTGTATACATGCCTGAAAAAGGCTCTTCGTGAAAAATATAAAAGAAGCAAAATAGACATATATACTTTTGGAAACGTGGCCTTATGAGAATTTTAAAAATGTAAATATCAAGCATATATAATGAAAATATATCGTTATATAATCATCTTGTTGTCTCTTTTTTTTTTTCTGCAACTAGTTTATTTTTTCCTTTTTCAACATGTATGTATGAATTCAATTTTGCATGTGGGTGCTTAATTTTTCACTCTGTTCAGCTATGAGTTTATTTCCCTTATTCTTTGCAATAATAGGTCACTTGTTTCTTTCTTCCATGAACCATAGAATAGAATAAAAATACCAAACAACAAAACAAAAAGGGAAAGAAGGGAAAATCATACTTACATATTTTACATGGGTATGAAAAGCAAGCTTAATTGAATAATTTCAAGTGAATTCCATTGATCAAAATTCCCAACACTTTATCCATAGTTTCTAACTCATATGCAATTTTCTCCTTGCATTAAGTTATTATAAATGGGCCTTCCCAAAGGTTTTCAAACTTCTCACACTAGCCTAGCTTTGCGACCCTTTCGTTATATTTTAGTACCAAGTCTCCACACTTTAGGCCTTGGTTGGACGCTCTTTTGTCAAACCACCTTTTAACCACTTGTTGGCGGTTGGTCATGGCTGTTAGGGACTTTTCCCTTTTCTCTTGTATTTTTAGTGACTCATCTAATCACACCCCCATTGCATCATTCTATTCTACTTCGAGGGATTTTAGCAATTGCAATGCCAGAATCTCCATAGAGATAGGCAATAATGCCTCTTTTCCATAAATTAGCTCATATGGCAAAGTCTTGAGGACTAGCTTTGAATTTATGTGATCTACCTAGAATGTTGTTCAAAGATATTTGTGTCACTCTCTTTGATATTCTGACCCAATTCTTTTAAGAATTTGGACCAGATTCTTGTTTGTTGATTTAGCTAAGCCATTCCCTTGCGGGTAAGAATTTGACGATGTTTTAAAGAATATGTCATGTGTAAGTGTGAATTGACTTACCTTGGAGCCTAGGAAAAAAATAGCATTGTTAGAAATGATAGTTTTGGGTGGGCCAAATCTTGTCACCAATCCCTCTAGGAAATCCACTATCTCCACCTCTGTCGCATTCATGAGTGGCATGACCTTGGTCCATCTTGTGAAGTAGTCTTTGGCCATTAAGATTCATTTATGTCCTATGCTGGAGGTTGGGTTGATCATTCTAATGAAGTCTAAACCCCATTGTGCAAATGGCTCATCAACCACTATCGAATTGAGAGGCATTATGGAATTCTTTCTTCTTCCAGTGAAGAACTAACATTCCTTGCAAGTTTTCACCAAGGAGTAGGAATCATTGAATAGTGTCGGCCAAAAGTACCCCATGTGCATGATTTTGATGGTGGTGGTTTTTGCAGAGAAATACCTGCCTGCAAGACTACTGTGGTAAGTATCGAGGATTCTTCTTTCTTTCTCTATGGTAACATGTCGCAATAGAATGCTGTTGAAATTTCTCTTGAAAAGAATCCCTTCGATGAGCACAAATCTATTATTTTGCAGCCGGTAGAATCTCCTCATCTAAGAAGGAAGGCCTGGTGGATACTTTCCTATATGCATAAACCTTATTCTATCTGCTAGCCAACAACCTTCAAACTCTAACTCATTTGTTAGGACTAGTTCCTATTGCTCTTCTTCAGGGGTCATTTCTTCCTCGTGTGCAAGATAGTCGCATAGTCCTCTTCCCCAAATAGTCTTTGTAGGCTTGACCTCTATGTCACACTCAAGGATCTTGGTGATCTAGTTGGCTCTTTTCTCGGTGATTTCCCCTTCCATGATATATTCATGCACACTAGAATGTGCAACGTATAAAATCACCGTATTGCAATAGATTAGTTGTCTAAACTTCTTGAGCCCCTTAACTATGGCAAACACTTACCTCTCTACAAATTTTTAGTTTGTTTCATATTCTTTTAGGATCTAGGAATGAAATGCTATTGGATTCTCTTCCTTTCCCTTATTGTCTTTATGAGTTAAGACTATAGCAATGCTTTACTTACTACTAAATACATACATTATGAAGTCCTTTGATAAGTCTAGGTTAACTAGAATAGGTGTGAAAGAGATAGCATCCTTGAATTTCTTAAAAGCTTCTTTGGCTTCTTTTTTCCATTTAAATATTTGATCTTTCTTCAGCATTAGAGTAATTGGCTTGATTAATCCTACAAAATCAGAAATAAATTTGCTAACAAAATTCACCTTCCCTGAGAAGGATTGGACACCCTTCTTGTTGACCGGGAGAGAAAGCTCTTTGATTGCTTTCACCCACTCAGGATATATTGAAATTCCTTCTTTGGACACTACATGCCCCAGTAGTTTTCCTTGCGGTACTCTGAAGACACATTTTTTGGGGTTCAGGGATATCCCAAACTCCTAAAATTTCTTGAACACCATCTCTAGATGATCAAAGTGATCATCCTTGGATTTAGAGAACACCGTAAAATAATCCAAATACATTAGGATAATCTTGTTGATTAGTGTGCTAAAAGCGATATCCATTGCCCACTGGAAGGTAGCTCTTGCATTTGAGAGGAAAATCGACATCTTGGCATATGCAAACATTCCCCACTTGGTAGTGAAAATTGTCTTATGTTAATCCTCCTCTTTCACCTAGATCTAATTGTAACCAAATAATCCATCTAATAGGGAAAACATCTCGGATCCTACCATTGTTTGTAGGATTGACTCCTTTGAGGGTAGTGGGTAATGATCCTTCAGGGATGCTCTGTTTAGGTCTCAAAAGTCCACACATAAGTGAATATCCCCATTCTTCTTCTAGACTGAAACCAAATTGGATACCCACTTGTTATGCTTGATTGAGAAAACAATCTGTGATTGGATTAGCTTTGTTAATTCTTGTGCCATTAGTGCTTTAATCTTGGGATTGATTGGCCTTTTTTTTTGGCAGACAGGCTTTGCACCTTCCGCTAACTCTATTGTGTGCTAAATGATATCGATATCATATCCCTTGAGGTCATCATATGACCAGGCCACCACTCATTCATATTTATTACAAAAGTCGATGAGCCTTTCTTTATCACGATGTGGGACATCCTTCCTGACCTTGAGCTTTCTTCCATCTCCAACTTGTGGGTTTTCATAGTCACCTTTTTCCGCTACAAACTTCCATTTGTCATTCCTTGCATCATCACAATCAAAAATATTTTTGAGAGTGACCAATCCTTTTGGAAGCTTGTTGGATTTCAGCTAGATGATATGTCCTTCATAGGCTTTGGTGATCTTTAGTTGGAGCTTATCAGAAAATTCACCTGACTACTAGATGAATGAGGCAATGTGTTCATCGCTATCAAACACTTACCAGCTTTGGTCATTGTCTAGAATCTCCAGTCGGACTATTAATCATATAGAGTGCTTGTTGTGAATGACATCAAAGGTAGGATCAAATTGATATCCAATTGATGTCATGCAATCCAAATTTTCATTATGTTCTTGTGGCATTTTTTGAATGTTGAAGGCTTCAAAACCCTCAATTAGGGCCCAAACTTAGTGTTTGTGGGATCACATGTAGACATTCTTGGCCGCGAAGGTTCCCTAGACTTAATTGAGTACTAGTTCTGAATCTCTGAACACCATTAATTGCTTAATGACCATCCATTTTGCAAGGCTAATACCTTACACTAGCTCTTCGTATTCAACTTCATTGTTTGAGTAGACAAACTAGAAGTTGAAAGACCTCAGCTTCTTTCCATTCTATGGGGATATTAAACATATCTTGGCTCTTGCACCATTCTTGCATTTTGCTTCATCGAAGTGCAATGTCCACAGTTCAGAGGCTTGATCACCTTTGGATTCCTTGACAACCTTTGGGAGCACTTGATCTTCATCGTAGATGACATAGGTTCCCAACCCGGTAGTTACTCAAAGGTTTGGTATCTATATGTTTGCTCAGGAGAACATCTTCTTGATCATTCTAGTCTTTGGTCACTTTTTCATCTTCTAAAAGTTTAGCACAATACATTTCTTGCTTGGTGACAGAGGTATGCATAGCTTCAAAATTGATAATGGCTTCATTGGCTACATGTTTTGAATATAAAGCTTCAGATTCTATCTTCATCTTTTCCCCATGCTTGGTTCTAAGGATCAAATGCAACCAATCCAGGGACAAATATCTACCCACCTTTGAAGTAAATTATCAGGATAGGTAGAGGCCAAACATGGGGGGAACATTTATGATCATATTGTCATGTGGCACTGTGATACTAGGGCAAGTGAATAAGGTCAAGGGGAGTACTTTGATGATGCCTACAGTTTCAACTCTGTTTCCATCAAGCTGCATCACTCCTCTTTTTAAGGGTTCATAGCTGAGTCCTAATGCTTTAGCTATTTGTTTAGGCATAACTATGGTGCTAGCACCATAATCAATCATGACATTGTGTAATAATTTATCCCCTATAATGAGAGTTAAGAATAAGGATTGAGGCTTCAACTTACCTCTTACTTTAGTAGGGGCTCCCGCTGTGTTTTTTATAAGACCTTTGGCAAAAGATGTTTGATCAAAAACCCTTACTTTTGGAGACTATTCTATTGGTGTTGCACTTACATCCTCCTGGAGAGCCTTTTGTAATTGTGTCTTCTATTTTGAGATTGCTAGAATATCCTATAGAGACACATTAGTGGATGATATCTTCAATTGTTCCACCAAATTGAAAGGTGGTAGATTTAGAGGTTTCTGATCCTTTGCTTTTGTTATCATAATATCCTTTCATGGCTGACATTATGGAACTGCTACGAAGGTGCTAGGTATTTGATCAAGAGAACCTTTAGGTTGCAAATTGACTAGTTGTGGGGTAACTAGCTCACCCATAAATCTCCTCTTTGAGCAAGTATTGTAGTCAAATTGTACTTGAAGTTTCTTAGATGTGGATGCATCAATGACAAACACCGCTTCTTCTTCTTCCATCCATGAGAAGAGTGCATGGTTGGGAGTGATATTCGCTTCTTACTCTAGTGACATCCCTTGCTTTTGTGTGGTTAGCACTGTATTGTCCATTTGTAAAAAGATATACACATAGCTTCTAGGATATGATGTCATAGCTTGGTTGCACTGTTTCACTACCTTTTGTTGTAGGTTGCCACGTGAGAAATTACAGGGCATATGTGAATAGCCACAAGGGAAGCACTAGGGATTGGTGTCATCTACTAGGTTTTTTTGTCTCACGGTCAACTCTCTGCTCGAGCTTAAGTTAGCACTCTGTATTGGAGAAGGTACCAGTACCATTTCATTTGTTGTTTGTGCTTGTGGATTTGTGTGAGTGCCTCCTCAAAACTAGTTTTGTTGGTAAGAGGATCTTCCACATTGTTAATTCTGATAAGCAAGCTTCAGAGGTATGGCCTAGTTGTGCTTGATAACGGTTATCTCGTTGACAATAGTTCAAAACATATCCTTGAATTCACTCATCTACTCCTTTGAAGAGATGGATGTAGAAACAACATTATGTGGTGCGCTCGAATATGTGTACATGGATTGAGGAGGAGTTGGTGCACTGGTAGAAGGAATCTCCTAAGTAGGAACTGATATTTCAGGGAATATAGGAATGATGGGTTGGGGCGGTAATTTCTTGACATCTATCAAATTGTTCTCTACTTTAAAAATGATGCTATATGCACCTGGTACTATGGTTCCCCTGAGAGATTGGATCATCATTGAGATGTTAGGATTGATGGCTTTCTAGTAGAAAATGAATGCTAGATCCGATGGCAGGCGGATATCAACTTGGATTCTCTCCCATCTCATATGGAACCGAGCATTGAATTCAACCATGGCTTCATGCAAGGCCCACTTTATGACTGATAACTAATAATATAGTGATAATCAGTCTCCTTCATTTGAGAACCTCTAATAGAAAGGCTCCCCAAGCTCATCCCAGGTACTGATAGTATTTGATTGTAATGTGTGGTACCAATCCAGTGCCTTTCCCTTGAAGGAGGTGGCAAGTAGACTTAACGCCATATTTTGGGTTGTTGCCCCATGTACTAAGTACACATCCACAATGTCTTGCAAATGTTTGGATGGTGTTCTTGAGTTGTCTCTAGTGAACTTAGGTATAACCTTTAGGGCAGAAACTAGGATAATGGCCCAAATGATAGGTGCTACTAGTGCGACAAGAGGGCTTCCAACATCCCATGCCACACAATTTTTGTTAGCGATAGACAACATGGCTAGTGGAAAGGGAGGAGGAAGTAGAATGCTTAGTAATTGGGTTGCGGGTTGTACTATCCCTAATGATGGTACTAATAAACCAGGATTATTTGTTGTTTGGGACCTAGTAATAAGCTGATGGCTCATACACCCTTTTGAAAATTTGATTCATTAAGCTTAGTCCCACCAGGCGTGCTAGGAAAAAAAAAATTGTTGATGCCAAAAATTGGCAAGGTAACAACCCTTTTGTGGGAAACTCAGTTTATGGGGGACTTATTGCACTAAACAGAGTGACCTCTAGATTTTTAAAGAAGTTGGATTCTTCTATGAATGGGGTTTTGGAATGGGAAATGGAATCAAATGTAAAATAAAGAATCTAACTAAGGTGATACACCAAAATTGATATGATAGGAATGATAAATCTATCTTTTGGATACAATCTAAGGGCTTGCTTAGCAATTTACCATGTCATAAAATAACATAAATTAAGGATTGTAGTATAAAAAACTCATTCAATGAAAAAATAATAATCACGCTCATTTACTAAAAAGAAGATTCGAAAGACATGATCTAACACAACAAAATTGCATTCAAATTATAGAAGTACAACAAATAAACCATTCAAAAAATAATGGCATAGCATAAAGTTTATCAATAGCATAAGAAATAGAGAGGCCAAACAATGGCATAGTCTGTGAGTTCTTGCAGTAATATAAACAATACAAAGGCCTGGTCTCTCCAAAAATCCTATAATTCTAAAACTAGTGAAATAGCATATGGTAACCTAAAATATTGGAACCCCTAGAATGGAAACATAGAAATGGGAACTCCTTTCCTGAAGCAAAGAGCAATATTTATAGGAAGCCCTCCACCACTTGGCAAGCAACAACTGAAAAGATTCAGAATCTGAGCAATGATGTTGAGGCAATAATCACCCTTGACCATTGTAATAGAAAATATTCAAGACACAACATTTGGTCTCCCTCCATTTAGGTGCATCCCCTATGAATGATGGTAGTGGTCCAACAAAGTCTTGTGTAGAAAAGTGTTACGCTTTAGGATAGGCGTTTAGAAAATGTGGCAACATCTTGTAGCTCATAGTCCGCTTCATCCTCTGCATTGAAGAAGTGTGTACCAAAAAGATGTATGGTAGTATTTCACTTCCCACGGTTGGTATTTCCTTCCTTTGCCAAAATCTTGTGCAGAGAGGACACGTAGCAAAAATTTTTAGTACAGACGCTACTTGTAGGGCCCACCAAATCCTTATGCGAATGGGAGCTACATGGCATGTGAGCAGGGGTTGATAAAAGAGAAAGGAGGAAAATACTTCAGAGAGTGATGAGATGATTTACAATATTTGTAAGGTCCATCACATATCACTGATATAAGACTTTACATTCAAAACATATACGTGATCAAGCAATATCACATCATATTGCTCATCGTTAATTCAAAACTGAACTTCTAAAACAAATCCACGATGAGTGATGAGAACATAAGACCAGGCCATTTTTCATTGCTAATATAAGTTTGAAGGCTCAAAGGCCATTGGTGATGAGCGATGTTAAATCAAAACATCATTCCATTGCTTCTCACTAATTCAGGGTGTGAACCTATGAATAAATCAATGATGAGCAATACATCTATGAGGGCCATCGGGACTTAAGTGAGAACTTTTAATCACATGCTCATTAGTTGTTCTAAAAGAGGGGAATTCTCTAGGTGACATGAGAATAGTAGGCTCAAGACTTGTGAATCATGTCATACAAAATATGTAAAAGTCACGTGATTCAGACCTAGACACGAGAAAGGCCAGTCACATTGGGTAACAAAGTCAAAAGGCCATCTCTACCACTAATTGCTTTGGCTTGACAAGTCAAACCATATCTAATGGTCCAAGGCCACCAAAAACTATAGGCCTTCTCTTACCTCTTTCATAGACAAAGTTTTCATCACACCTCATTGAATCCAATCTAAAGACATTACTAGAATATGCCCACTTAAACATGTTGGTAGCTCTCAATAACTTAGCAATTACAATATTATCAACAAATTCATAACTACCTTGCATTAGAGAATCAAGTATAACCTTAAAATATGGATTATTATGTGGCAATGACTCATAAACTTTGTCATTCAAAATATTGTGAAGTTGAAAACAACTTTCCTTAATGTCTTGCTCATTACCACACTATAAGAAAATTCCATCCAGCTAAAAAATTTGGCACTCATACTCCACCACATAGCTGGGATTATCAAGCATAATCTGATTAGTAGTTTGCATGTCAAAGGTGAAACAATTATAAGGACCAATCGAAATATTATGCACATCATGTAAACTATCTCCAAGTGTATGTAGAGAAATACACTCATACATTGGCACACCCTGTAATTGTGCCTCAACATGTTGGTGTAGAGAATCATCTAGACACTAATACATTTGACTACAAAATACGACGAAACTGACTAACCAAATATGTAAAATATGATGTTCATCGGGTGCTTGTAAAATTTGATGTGTAATTTCCAATTTTTTGAAAGTTTATTCCCGACGTTCGTCGAAATTTTGATGAACCTGAGGTTCATCAAAATGTCAGTTATCATTTTAGTCGAGTTTTTGACAGACACGAAAAATAAAAAAAAATAAAATTGTGGCCAACATAAAGAAAAGTGAGTTCGCGCCTGATTTATTGCGATAGTGTTTTGCTCTACTTGAGACAATTTGTGAGAACTAAGGACGATTTTCTTAGGAAAAATTAGAAAAAATTCAAGAAGATATCACTAGATTGAGGGTAGTCCTTGTCTTTTTGCAGAATTCAGTTGTGAAGTCAGATTTGTAGTTCCAGCTTTGAAAATCATATTTTAAAGCAACATCTCATCAAATTTCACTTTTAGAGGTTAAGGGTTTTGAGAATTTCATGTCCAAATTTTGTTGTGTGGAATCACCATAAGATCACAACCGAGGAAAAAATTCTTGTGACTGTAATTATGTGATCCATAACTGTATTGGTCATGTGGCATAGTTGTTCTATAACAAATACAAGATGCATTCATGTGTGACCCAAGTTTAATGTGGATATGTTGTGATAGAAATGGAGGCACTCATATAATGTAGTTAATTTAGGTTATATAATGTAGGTGTCAATCATCATTGGGTGCATTTTGTTGTCTCAAGTTTAACAGGTTAGGATGTAATTATAGCATGATCAAAGAGTGATTACTTCTTGCTGCAATAAAGAGCCTATAACTCTGGTTGATATGCAGAGTGGTTATGTTATATCAATTATGTAGTGCATTCAAGCATAACCCATGTTTAATGGGTTATTCTAGAGAGTGATCGAGATTTTCTAAACCTTATGAATGTTACTTGACACATATATTTGCATAATCTCAAATTCCTTCAGAGGATTTTGAAGTATCAATGTATCCTATATACGGTTTAGAATGATTTCTTTTAATTAAAAAAATAAATAAATGATGTATTTCCCTATAATTAGATAAAAGGATAAATTCGTATTAACATTAGCAATGATGATTCTGACTCGTTGCTCCTTAGGAATGGGTCACTTGCTCTTACTAGCTCACTACCTCCATTGTTGTAGGAATTTTGTGATTAAGTTCAATATTCTAATTTTAGGAGTCTTAACGGTTGGAAATCATAGTAAAATTAGAATTTAATAAGTTTTGGAATTAGCATTGTAAAGTGTTTTTTGGGGTCATTAACTTCAGACTATCTTCTCTTTTGCAGGGGTGGTTGCATGCCAAACTTTTTTGGTGTAAAATATCAGAATTATTAGATTATGTTATCTATCTATGAATAAAAATTATTGGAGTGTGAGTTTGATATTTTTTGAAGATCTAAATAGTCAATCTTGGTAAAGAAAAATCATGTCAGATAATATTAGTCCAGAACAAAATGAAGAGACACTTGATAGATTGTGGGCTAAATTGAAAAGAAAGGGTGATGGGAAATGTTATTGTCCTTGCAATAATTGCAAGGGCTTAAAGACAAGACAACTTTTAATCACAACAGCTAAGAAACATTGTAGGCAGCAAGGTCACGTTAAAGGGGGGCATGATTATCGTCCATTGGTAAGTTGTTCATTATATGTGTTTATATTGATTGAATTTGTAAATGTTTATATTGTTTTAATATTTTATATATATATAATCACTTGATCATGATCATGGTTTACTTGTGTCTATCATTATTATAAAGGTGGGGCACCCTAGGGTAGATGATATGGATTATCACAGCCCAGAGAATGTGGTATTGCAAGTGGATGAACATAGAGTTGTGAATATCAAAGATGAAGCTAATGATCCTATGGAAGAAGATGATCATGTGCCAGAAAACATAGCTGAAGATGATGGTACGAATACATTGATCCATACCACATTTAGTGGCAGAGCTAATCATGATGATCAAGATGACTTTGATGATGTTCATGATTTACCTGTACTTGACAAGGCATATGAGCCCCTTTATAAAGGCTCTAAAACAACTCTTCTCTCTGATGTATTGTTGCTGTTGAACTTGAAGGTTATGAATGGTTTATCAAACATAGCAATCTCACGGATGTTAAGGTATGTCATTTATGTCATCCTTTTTCATCTATTTTAATTGTTGTTAGTTTATCACTAGTAAATAAAGGATGAAATATGTACCATTAATATTCTTTATATGAACAAACTATTTTTTGTTGTAGATTGATTGGTGAATTTTTGTTACCACCATCAAATATTTTACCTCGCTCATACCGAGATTTATGTGCCATTATGAAAGATATCAGAATGGAGTATCAAACAATAGATGCATGTCCCAATGATCATATTAAATATATTATAAACAATAGGAATTTGCAACAAAATGCCCGGAATGTCATATCAAAAGATATTGAACAAATCAACTAACAAAAAAGGTGTCTCACAAGGTTCTTCGTTATATTCTCATTATTCCACATATGCAACGATTATTTAGGTGCGAAAGCTTAGCAATTGATGGATTACCATGCACGGAATAGAAGTGGAGATGACATTCTTTGAATGCCTGAGATGGTTTTGCATTTAGGGACATGGGACAAAAAATGGCCACACTTTAAAAGAAGAACCTTGTAATCTCAGGCTTTCATTGGGAGCCGGACGTGTCAATCCATTTGCAGAGCTAAGATCTATTTACTGTGGCCTATTTTTGTTATCAACAATAACATTCCTCCATGGATGTCAATAAAGAGGGAGCACATAATGTTGTCAATGATTGTTCCAGGTATTTGTTTACATCAATTTTCTTTAACGTAGTAGCATCTCATTTGTCTTATTTGTTGCATAATGACTTATATCTTTTTCATTCAATAGTCATGTACATTAATTTATATATATTGCAGTAAAATGGTTATAATAATTATGTAATTTTTATGTTCATTCAACTAGGTAAGTACCAAGTTAAAGATATGAATGTATATATCGATCCTCTTATTCACGAGTTACTAAAGTTATGGAATGGTGTCACTATGTATGACGTCTCTAGACCAATAGGACAAAGACAATTTCAATTCAATGCAATGCTTGTATGGAAAATTCATGATGCCCCAGCACTAACACATTTTTGTGGTATGTTATAACGTTCGACTACACTTTAACAATATTTAATTTGATGAAGTAGATATTATGAATGTTTTTAAAATAATCTATTCATTATATATAATTATAAAAATTGACATATTTAATCCAATTATATATCATCTTGCAGGTCTTCAAACAAAAGGAAAATTTGTATGTCCAATTTGTGGTCCGAAAATGAAATCTCGTCGTTCAACAAGTTTAGGAAAGTAGGTGTTTGATGAGTATAGGCACTTCATCCATAGAAATCATAAGTATCGAACTACTAAAAAACATCTTTTCAATGGGAAAGAGGAGACTACATCAAAACCACAAAGAATGTCACCTCGCCTATGGAAGTTGGAATATAATAGAAATAATCGTCAAGGTTATACATGGGATCAAATTGTTTATCTATCATATATGATATGTTTTGAATTTATATTTTTATATTGTGTTGTGTTTACTCATGTTGTAATTGACAATGTCGATTGTCATCATTAATTTTTTTTAACTTATATGCTTCATGAAGGTTGTCAAGGCATTAATGGCCGGCTTCCATAGGGACTAAAAAGTTATCCTAGACAATTTAGTAGGTTGCCCTACTATGAGCAGCTACAAATTGTGCATTTGTTTGATACAATGCATATTGAAAAGAATATAACAGAAACGTTATGGAAAATATTAGATGGAAGGCATGACAAAGAAAAAATTGTCAAAGTTTGTAGTGACATTCAAGAAGCCAATCATGCAATGAAAAATGTCATTCAATTAAATAGTGATGGAGACAAAATTAATATGAGTGCCCTTCCTTGGTTATTAACAGAGCAGCAAAGCAATGCTATAAAAGAAGTCATACAAAAAATTCTATTTCCCACAGGATTTGCTGCAAACATAAACAATATAATAACAAAGAAAGGTGAATTTGGGTCAGGGATGAAAATGCATGATTGGCATACCTTCATTAAGGTAATTATTCTAGAATATTATATACACTTGTATATTGCATGTACTTTTCAGTGTATTGTGTTTACTACTTTTGAAAAAATAATGAAAAGATCATTTTATAATTGTTGCAGTACGTTCTACCTCTATCTCTCCCAGACAACTTTGACGACAATGTCAAGCAAGTTATATATGATCTTGGAAAATACATGAGGTAAGTAGCGAGATTTGTTCAATTCGCTGTATACATCTTATAATTGCCATTTGTTTTACTTGTTATGTAATATACTGGCACCTTGAATCACTTGTAGATGGATATCATCTAAAGAAATCCATAAAGAAGATATAAATTATTGGAAGAGAAAAATTCCTCGTCTAATGTGTGAAATGCAAAAATGTCTACCTTCAACATTTTTCAATGCACAAGAACACTACCTTATACACCAAGTTGAGGAGATTGAATTGTGTGGACCTGTACACACAAGGTCAATGTGGATGGTTGAGAGGCACTTGAAATTTTTGAAGGCTTTGGTTAGACAAAGAGCACATCTTGAGGGTTCTATGGTGGAGGGATATATGATATACTAGACCATGGTGTACATTAGTGAATATCTTGCTAAGTTTGCAACAAAGATCCATTTAGATCACATTTGGGATCCCAACTCCATTAAAAAATTCAAAGGGGAGTACCTGTTGGGGAATGGTAGATTGAGGAAAGTGAGAGGTAATTATAAGATGGTCATGGAGATTAATTGGAATACATTTTTTTATGTATATTGTACTTAATTAATTTTTAATCTTCAATATACATCAATTATAAATTAAGGTCATATACTGTGGTATTTAACTAATTATATGTCATTTGTGAATTTCAATTTATTTTGGTACAGTTGGTCAAGAGTGGGATGCACTACATTTGTACGTTGCCAACAATCCTGATTGGATGACGGTATGGATTGAACGATGTCAACAATCTAATCGCGCATTAACATGGAAAGGTGTGGCTTCATTGGTTAAAGAAACTCATCGTAATGGAGATTCCAATGTTACACAAAGGGAAATTGATTTAGCATATGGTCTAAGAGAGAAACAGGTATGTATAAATATATTAATCACCCATATTATTTAATTATTTTCAAGTATATTGATGTATATATATCTTGAGATTGTTTTCTTTGCATACATTCGGCCAAGAATATATGTTTATCAACTGACGATATTGCAATAATTTTTACATGTTTGACATATTGCAGGTGAAACACCACAAGGCTATGTGGTGCAATTTGTTTTAAATTTCAAATCAAAATGTTTGATGACATGAAGAAAACTTGTGATTTTGGTATAACTGCAGTCTTTCAAGTGACTAATGTTTTATCTAGAAGTGACATACATCCAGAAGTCTCAGAAAATTGATACAATGGGACTTTGGATGATATACTTAAGTATTACTTTAAGTCCTTCAAATTAATTTTGTTCTTCGTCCTATGGTACAAGCTACGATTGAATGAAAATGATCCTGAGAGAACTATTATTGAACATGATAATGGATTTACCATGGTTAATACAAGGTTGATCGAGTGAGTTGGAAATGAGCCCTATGTTCTTCCAAGACAATGTGAGCAGGTATTTTACTTAGAGGTTCCAGGTAAACCAGGTTGGTCATTTGTTGTTAGACATGATCCAAGAGGAAGGCCGGTAAAGTATAATGTGGTGGAAGAAGAAGATACCAAGAACTAGAAGATGATGTAGATGATGATAGGATCAACAGTTAGTTGATGATGTCCCTGACGAAGATGTCGAAGAGGAGGAACTAGATGATGATGATGTAGGAGTTAATGTTCATGAAGATGACATCCGTGTGGATGATGACATTATTGAAACTGATATCGATGACAATAATGATGATATGACCAATCCTTACAATGTCGAATCTAGATTGGATGATCAGAAAAGAGTTGGATGAAGAAGAAGATCAATGACATTGAAATGTAGAAGTTATGCGATTATATTATCTATTTGATATTAATTTCTTGATAGAATTATATTTGACTTATGTGGTTACATAATTAATTCATGATGTTTTTAATTTTTATGCCATTACATAATTAATTTAATGATGTACTTTTTAATGTTTGAAAGGTCAAAAAATTAAAACATTTCAATAGTAATGTTAACAACCTTGAAATTAGTGTGTTTTATGTTCATGTGATGATAAAAGATTAAAAAGTCAGTTGTAGAGGTGGTTGTTTAGTGGTTGACGTGTATGTTGGTTATTTTTACAATATAACCAGGTTTGTCTTCTAATATACCTATGGAATTGCCAATTCCAATTGAAGACAGCTCGAAGGACCTGGACCAACTGACGAGGACTTTAAAAGCCTCGTACATTTCAGGCGCTGCAAGACTTGGGAGGGTGATCCCTTAATGTGTTTACAAACTCTACACCATTATTATCTAAGTTACTAGTTCGGTTTGGGGTTCGGGTTCAGGTTCGAGAACCTGGTTCGCCGGTTCAGTAAAAAAATTTTTTTGGTGTTGGGTTCGTTTTGGGTTCGGTAATACAAAAACATATAAAAATCATAAATATATAGATATTTGCAGTAGTAATTAAGTTTAGAATACACCACCATACTAATAGTCAAATAACATAGCAAAAATACACCACCACTTTATACTCAAATGTCATGATATAGATTCATTTGGCATATTTTATTGCTTCCTCTTCAAACATAGGATTTGAGAAGAATGTATCCAAATTTTGGATCAAAGAATGTGTTTTGCATTTGTTTGAGCTATCAAAAGTAGGTATGCACAACTTGCCTAACCTTCATTGTAAATCCTAGTTGTGGGTTCCTTTCTCTTTCTTGGGTCTGTTTCTTAGCTTCAATTGGCAAAAATTGGTAAGAGACATTATTTCATGAGATTATTCCTAACATATCTATACTCATTTAGGTAGTCCAAATAGCTCTATCCTACATTCTTCTATCCCTCTAACCATCTAGGTCTTCTGCTCTATCCAAAATTTAGGCATTGGGGGTCTAGTTACTGATCCTATTATTGTTCTGGTATTATTATTGTTGTTGTTGTTTGCAAAGTTAATTGCATCACTGTTCATATTTTCAACATTTGTGTCAATAACTTGGTCAACTGTTGTCGTCCCTGTATAAGTGCATTTAGTTGCTGCTCTATATTAATGTTCTCATGTGAATTTCTTTTATCTTTGTTTGCCATGATTTCTTCTACTTCCAAATTTGCAAATGAAAATCCTTCTGTATTTTCCAAACATTGAAATTGTGGCCTTTTTAGTTTTATCTGATAGCACTTGTTTATTTTATCACTTGTATTTTATCACTTGGATGCATATGGAGTGTATTTCTACATCAATTTGTTAGTGACCCAACAAGCTAGTAGGAAAACTAGCTTAGATACCAGTAAAATATCCCTAACTAATTTTTTCGTATTTTTGACAAATGTTTGACAAAATACTTATGAACTAAATAAATGCAAGAAATTGATTTACTTTGGTCTAACCATAATTCACGCAGCTATAAAAATGAAATATTAATGGTATTCAATTGAAATTTATCTCAACATAGCTACACACAAAGACAACACATATCTATTTCATGTGTTAGAGGCAAATATTAGGGTTAGAGGGAATAAATAGTCTTTAAAAGTCAACAAAAGGTCAAAAAATTAATTAAAAATTGCAAAAACACGTTGAAAAAGTCTTCCTGGGCACAAATTCTACCTGGGTTCAAAAAAATGAACCTTGGCCAAACCCACAGTTAGGGTTTCGAACCCTAGTTGAACCCACAGTCAATTTTTTGAACCCACAGCGAATTTGATCAAACAAGACCCAAATTTCGAACCCGAACCTTGAAACCCGTATCGTACCCAAGCTTCCCAGGGGTGAACCCCGTAATTTAGATTATTATAAACAACATTAAAAATAGCATATGATCTCACTTAATAGCTCAACATGATAAGATAATATCAACTAGAATTGGCTATTCATAGACAATATCAACTATTTAGAGCGTGAGATAACTAAACACAATCCATTGTATAAGATAGTCAATTATTTGCAATTTGTAGCAAGCTCTAGGAAAGGACAAACAAATATTGAACTACATGAATAATTACAACTTAGATCAGTGCCATATATCCATTGCAGGAGTCAAATTCATAAGCATCTAGAGGTTTATAATAAATTTAATACATCACATATAAGATCCCTGACAATATTGCATTACAATTTCATCAATATGCATTCTAACCTAGGACTACTTATCAAATCCTTATACAGCACATATCCGCCTATAATCCCATTCAAGCATTTTGATTAATTTCTTGAATTAAAGCTAAAATAGAATCATACACACCACAATAGTGAGATGGATAAAACAACCCTTAGTTATTTCATTGAAAGTTCAGATATGCATGTACAAAGGAAAGACATGAGCTCAAATTTTCATTTCAACTCAAATGCTAGTACTCTTATACAACATTAAATCTCTATGAACTAAAACCTGTTTTTGAAAAGGAAAAAACAAGTTTTATAGGGACCTAAAACCACAAAGTCAGAACAAACAAAGATAGAGCAAATAAAGTCCAAACAAACACACAGCTGTCCCAAAAAGGAAATGACAGCAAAAAAGAGACAACAGGGTCCAAAAAAGGACCGCCAAAAATCCAGAAACGATCACAGCAGCATTACTCCAAGGTGTTCATCAGCTCTTCAGCTTCTTTTTCAACTTCACTCATATCATATGACCCTTGCTTGAGAATTTGAACCGTATGTGGAGAAGTAGGGGCCTTCCTCTTCGTGTTAGCCCGGGTGCGAGTCGAAATCCCTTTAATACCAGCTCTGCTACAACCTCTGTCTACATCCAAATCCATGACCAGCGAGCCCTTTTGATTTTTTTCTAACTTTTCCACCATAGCATTAATGATAATGGCGTTGTGCCTAGCAATTTTATGATTATTCACCACAGTGGGCCTAATATTTTGGCCTATCTTGGACATATTGCTCTCCAGCCTAGTCAATCTTTCCTCTTGCAACTGTTGTCTTTTCTCCGTTAAGAGGGTGTACTGTCCATCATTCTCATTATGGCTCCAGCTAACCTTATGCTCTAACTCCATGACTCTGTTGCTGAGATCTCTATTACGGCCATACAAATCACAAACTTTCTTCTGGGCCCACTTAAGAACAGTGAAAAGGCCATCAGTACTTTTTTCAGCCACACTCATAATGTCCTCAGGCCTGAAGTTACTTGGGACAGAATTAATTTTGTCCTGATTAGGGGATCTTTTAGGGGCATTCACAAATCTTCCAGACATAGGGGCACAAGGGGCCGACTCTTTACTGACCATAGGTTTATCAAAATGAATTTCCAAAGAATTCCCAGAGTACGAAACCAATTTCGTAATTGAGGTTCCTTTAAAACCAGAGACCAAACCCAGGGTAGGGAAACCAGGAGACAGCTAAGGGTTAAAACAAGAAGGCGAAGCAAAACCTAGGATAGGGTAACCAGGCGAAGGCTGGGGATTAGGACAAGAAGGCAGAGTAGAACCCACAAGGACATTCTGACAAGAAAGGGACTAGGGAACAATGGTTTTAGTACCTACAAGAGCAAAAGCAAGAGGGGCCAGAGGATCGTTCTCCCTACTACTCTCTGTATCCTCATCGTCCAACTCCCCTTCAGCAACATTTTTAGGCAGAGTAGGTAAATTTTGAAAATGCTCAAAGATGAGCCTAACAAGACCCTAGTGAATAATAGAAATCCGCTTAGGGTTTCTTTCAACTTCATCAAGGCAATTCTTCAGAGAAGAGAATAAATAAAAAGGAAAAGAGATACGAACCTTGTGATGGAGGTGGTTCAAAATGGAAAAGTGATAACCATACGCCCTGGTGAAGCACCCATCAACCGTGATGTACTCCATAATGACTCTCAAAACTTTCCTCCAGATCGATTTAATGGACTCCACATCAAAGTAGCTATTGGCAACCTTAACCAGCTTAGCCTTCTTATCTTTTTTAGGAAATTTGATAACTGCTTCATTAGAGAATCGGCGGTCCCGATAAAATTTCACTCCCTCAGTCGAAAGACCAGTAATCTCACCAATGAGTTGCTCATTCAGCTTAACACTCCTGCCAAACAACACAATCTCACCATTTTTCCAATTTTTGGCGAAATAGTCCAGCATCTTCTCATTAGTTCCATGGAGCTTTTCCAAAAACAAGACTAAACCTCCCTTTTCAATTTTTTCCAAGCTTTAACATTCTTTTTGTGCTCTTGAAAGCAGCTTGGCTCAACACATTTTCTCTCTCCTCCTATCTTCAAAGCTTTGCTATACCATACCCTACAGTTTCTCTGGGTCCCGTTTAAGCATATTTTCCCAGACACCCAAAAAGCGTGCCGAAAACTCTTCTTGAAAAGGAAAATGACGTCGGTCCCATCAAATCTAATGAGATCGATGTACTTAATCTTTATCCATCTCATCATGGCAAAGACACCCTTCTCTTCCATGCATTGAATCAAAACCTGTTACATAATGACTCAAAACCTAAATTGCATTTCTCTAAAACCATTGAACTTTACAATTCGCTCTGTAACTTCACCTAGACTCGACAAAAATTATCTAACTTGCTAACCCATACTTCTGGCCTTGAAATCATTCTTATAGAAAATGAAGGAGCAAACAAGCACTAGGCCAGAAAGTACACCTGTCAGCAGTCAATTGGAGCACCTGGTGATATTCCAAAATTTGTTACAACAACCACCACCTTGAAAAATATTCTTGTTCAAAAATCATTACAACAACAATCATCCTGGAGAATATTCTCATTCATCATGTTGGTGGAGGAAGGTTGATGCAATAACAAAAAACCACGCGAAACCCACACTAAGAAAGTCATCCATACAAAACTGGAAACGTTGTAACCATAGCATCTGATTTGCCACCTGTCAGTAGCCCACTCTTTTTACTCATCATAATTCAAATACTTAGCCACCCACATCTAGTATTCTTCATCAATTGGCCAATCAAAATTAATCACCTCTTTTACCTTTGTACTATAAGGCAAATACTTTATAGCTACCTGATTAGCATCTCTTTCAAAAGATTCCAAAAATGAGCCGGTACCAATAATCTTATCCATACAATTTACCAACAAATCATAATCTGAGTCATGAAAAATTATTTTAATTTGATTATTGATGGCTTTACTTGCTTGATCCTGCCTTTGTTGGAGTGTTCTAATTTCCCCCTGCTCATCAGTTATATCAAGTAACAATGTGTTACCCCAATCATTGAAGTTATTTACCAATTCCCTAATCTTCCTACTTAGATCATTTGGTAAGGTCTGAAAACCTTGCAATGATTTAACTAATATATAAGTAGGATTCAATGATTGGGGCCTGTTATTTACATCAAACCTTGAGGCTTTATTCATATCATCTAGATTATTCACCCTAGGGATCCAATTTTGAATTATTGGAATCACTATCCCCTGATCCCTATCAATATTATTTATTGCTTCAAATAGCAAAGAATACAAAGAATGTATAGAGGGCAGTTTATTATCCACCTTTTTCATTTAAATGCTCCAAAACAAGAGTAACAATTTCTTTTTATTTTGAAAGAAAACCCTCCTATTTTACCCTTAGTCATATCTGTAATTGATCAATTTTATGCACGAGCTGCCTCTTTGTTGGATCAACAGAGCACTTTGTTTCTTCATCAACTTTTTCTAGAGGAGGGGTAAGAGCAGGATTTTGAATGGAAGACCTTAGTGTAGAAACATTTGGAGAAGCAGGAGACATTGACCCTACTTTGGGAGGTGATGTGCTGGTTCCTGGAGCATTGGATGTTTCCCTAGTATGTCTATACTTGAACCTTTCTACTTTAGTTTGTAGCTCAACATTCCTTTGTTGCATTTTACTATATTCTTCAATTAAAATGTTATACTTCTCCATTAGGCTCTTTCTCTCAGCCTCCTCCCTTTCAACAGTCTTTTGGGCCAACTTGGCCACATTCATAGTTAAACTAGTGGCTTCAGTTGTTGTAGTATCTGAAGCCCTCTTTATTATTAATCCTCCTTTGAAATTTGGATTAATATCAGCAATATCTGGCTTTCTTCCTTATGGAGCCAATGCCCAAATTGCCAAGGTCTCATATTCTTCACTGAAGATAAAGTTTTGTAATGCTGCCTTAACTTCTTTTTCAAAATCCTAAAAAGGATTCTTGGACTTTATAATGGCATTGAAAGCCACTGCATCTGCGATGTCCCATTCAGGAAAAATCAAAACACTAGCCCGATTCACTAGTTGTCTTCCTTCTTCAGGAGTGATATTTTTGAACTCTTCCATTAGTTCACCTTTCACTTCTTCATCATTCTCCTGATTTGACCTATCAGGCCTTAGTTCTCTTCTCTCCTTGCATTTATTTTGATATTCCTCAAATTTCATCCTCCATGCCAATTGCAAGAATACAAGAGTCTTTACAAATGCATTGTCATCTAAGAACTCTTTGCAAGCCTCCATTCTTGCATCCTGCACACTCTTACCCTTCATATCTAAATCAGATTTCATCTATGATATCTTCAAGTAGGTGATCGGTTCTTTGCCTCTTAGGGCTTGGCTCAGGTGGTGGTGATGGGGGACTACACTCTGGTGAAGATCCTAATTCAATGATTTTGACAGCCCCAGGTACTTTGAATTTTGGGCCTGGTCATGAAGGTGTCTTCATTATTTTCTTCCCTTTTATGTCTACTTCTTCCTCATCACTACCAGTATCCATTTTTCTCCTATAGATGGGTCGCCTTTCTGTAGGCTGATATACTAACCTTGTTTCAATTGGCATATCACTTTGTCCTTGCATGTCTAGACTTAGCCTTAAATTTATCTTTTTGGTGTTCAAGGTGTCCATTATCTCCTTGAAATTCTTCATTAAAAAATCAATTCTCTTGTAGTATGGAGTGAATTCTATCAATGGATCATACGTTGGATCCATTTTATGTGCAATATCCAGTAGCTTACTATAAGCTATCCACTTTTCCTTGTTCAATTCTTGTCTATTTAAATCAAAAACATTCTTGATCAGGTCCTCGGGGAAATTGAACTCATGTGAAAATTTTCCACCTTTTATTCTTTGTCTGAAAAGAGCAAAGAAACCTTTAGGATCATAGTGTCACCTTGGACTAAATCTCAAATGGTAATCAACAAATAATTTGTCAAAATGTGTCTAGTCTCCCTTTGAAAATGTAAAGTCAGACACTACTGTATAATCAGGCAATAATGTTCCCTTCCCCTTTCCAGTTAGGTTATCTTCATGAATACACCCCATCTGCCACATAACTTCTGCAAACCCTAGTCTCGGTGGCACAGTATGGTAGTATGTGAGGGGTTCCTTGAAATCCATATATTCTCAAGACAGTGCTCACTAGATATGGGATAATGTCACCCCAGTTATGTAAAACCCTCAATTCTGGTTTCCTCTCCTTTGGCCTAAGGAAATCATGCACTTCCTCAGGGATCCTAGGTACATTTACCATCAATCTAACCCTCAATCTTGTAGCAAAAAAATTATCAAATTGCACATAACTGGTGCTTTCCTTATTACAAGACAAATCTGCAGTCCATATATGTATTGGCAATCTTTGTCCATTAATTGATTGTCTTAAGTTCATCTTCTCAGAAAAGAAATCAACATTCCTAAACAAGAACATATGCATCAATATGGAATACTAAAAGAATTGAGTACCAGTATCACCATTCTACAGCTTCGACAATCCTTCATGTATCCTCTCCACCAAAAAAGAAGCAAAGTCATATGTTACAGAGAAGTTAGGGTGTTGTATTTGCACCCCCATAAACATGTATGCAATCGACATTACTGCACCAGGGTTGAAACCCAAAATCTGACATAGTGAATAGAAAGTAGCCAGGAAAGGTTTTTCAAAACAATTCAATCTGAAGGGTTCCTGGTCACTAGGGCTGATGTGAAATTGTGAATTCCCTACCTTAACCAGATGAGGTGGAGGCAACCTAACCCTAAAAAGAGATTTCAATTTTGTATACTCCTGCTTCATTTCTTCAAGATTAATAGGAACCAAGTCATCACTTGGCTCACTCAAATCAAAAGTCTGTTGGATAACATCTTTGTTAATTTGTAATAGAATCCCTCCATCATTATCTCTGATTACCCATGTGATAGGGTCATATCTTTTGGCCATTGCTCTAAGTAAGTCCACATCAGGGAACACATTTGGAACAACCAGCTTTCCCATGTCGTACATCCATCCATTTGAAAAAGGATGAGGAAAATTCCTCTGTCCATACCATAATCTAAACATTTCTAAGCCTGTGCGTGGAACCCTAGCATCAACAATGTTGGAATTATTACACACCAACCCCTCCCCTAGGATTTTCCCTTGCATCAACACCAAACCTTTCCTTCTCTCATTTGTTGATAATGGAAATTGATCTAGGAAATTATTGTACAAGTTTTTTTTCAAATACTCAATGTGGCCCTGGAGTGCTGCTTGGTTGGTGCCATTTTAGACAAACTAGGGCCTCACTACAATGTTACACTTCAAGTGGCTATGACTAAGCAGAGATGGGAAATTACAAAGTAAAAATATCGCAATTCCTCACAATTTATGATTAAACAATAGCCCTAACAAAATATTTTAATGAACTCAGTGATAAGCATAGCAAACCACCCCCCCTTCCCAAATTTAAGTGCAGAATGACTGGGAAATAGAGAAAATTAACTCATTGCTTTTTTCGCACAAACTCCAATTTCTAGTTGCAGCTGCTCATAATTTCACCTTTGGCTCTGAAACTATTTTCATGAAATACTTGGATGCTTTGTGATATAAATGAGATGAGTAAATTGATTTTATGTCGATGAAATCCTACTAGTGGATGTCTCATCTGCCATTAAAGCCCACTCGCGCACTACACGAAGGGCTCCAACCATAATTTAATACATATTTAAATTTGAGCCGTTGATCCTTCAGTTTAATCAAATCATCGATGACCATCTTCAAAATAGGATGAGGAAGGAATGCCATGTGGTAGTTGCCCGTGATATCACGGTCCTTTGATTTACCATCGCAAGATGGCAGGCACCATCGATCTTTTTACCATAAATCCTGCTCCTTCAAAAATGGTCGCCGTCCTTTCCTTTAACTATCGAGTAGCTTTTCCCTTAAAATCATAACTTCTATGTTGAAATAAAACACGTGCATCTTACAAGTGCATTAGCAATCTGCCCCATAATATATTTAAAACTGTGAATGCTTTTTTCACTCCTTAGGTTTCATTGGATGAGACACGTGGCAGGCACCCGCGACATCGCGATCCCAAAATTCTTATTTGCGAGATGGTGGGCACCGTCAATCTTGAAGAGACAGCTCATCAACGGTCATGTAGATTTCATCCTTTAGGAAGGGCACATGGCACCCGCTCGTGATATCACTATCCCTGTAATCCTTGATCGCGAGATAGCGGGCACCGTTGATCTTGTTCCTTTAACACAGTCGCCAACCATTTTGTTAACCTTCGAGAAGCTTTTCTAGCAAGATTATAACATATCCATCGATTTAGAACATGTGCATGTGGAGAACACTTTAGTAATCCGCCCCTTAATACATTTAAAGCTGGTTAGTGTTTATTTTATTATTGAGGCTTGAATAGATGAGACAGGTGGCGCTCGCCCGTGATTTCACAATCAACCCAAGCACCATCGCAGGATGGTGGGGAATGACTCAGATCAAATGGTAGTTGGTCAGCGATAGCTCAAATTTTATCTCCCAGATAGGACACGTTGTGCCCACCCTTGATTTCGTGATCCTTCAATTCTCGATCACAAGATGACGGGCACCATTGATATCTGTAGGAAATAGATCAATGGTAGCACTAAATCAACCCTTGCAAAATAAAAGATTCATTAAAAGAAGAAGTGGGCATTACTAGGCAGACGACAAATTAAAAAATTATATTTATAGAAGAAAAATAAAATAGATTTACAATTTGTTTTATAATTTCACTTTTAACTTTAAATGTATGTTCACTCATTGTAAGGAAAATTAGATGCGGAATTTTTTTTTCCTAACACCAATACCTCAAGAAAGAATGCAGATACACTTTAAAATGTTTATAGTTATAGTCAAGTTAAGATGCACAATGAAATAGATTACAAAAACAGAGTATTTGACAATCACACATGAACACCAGATATAAGTGGGAAAACCCTTAAGGGAGAAAAACCCACCACACCAAGAGAAATCACTTTGTATTTTAGTAATAAAGATTACATACAATTTCTAGATTTATCTTTCTGGTGTTTGATTATAGCAACATTCAATTTTGATTCAGAAAACTTCACGTTACAACCCACAGAACATATTTCTTTCACACTGATACAATTTGAACTCTTCACACTTCTCTATTAATCGAACCACTATCCAACCCCCAAGCATCTGCAACTTGCAACTATATCCATGCCAAATTTTATCTGTAGAACTTCCTTATAGAACTGTCGCAACTGACTGTCTTCCAACTATTCCCCTTCGGCTCCTTCTATTCGTCCACGAGACTCCACATAGGACGGTCAACCGATCAACAAAATTCGTATTGTATTGGCATCTTGGTGAGACACTAACAGTGTCTCACTGATGCCACAAATACTTCTCATTGATGTCGTCAAGAGCCTCTGAAGTCACCAAGATGTTATATCGAGCTCCAAGAGATACACCGAGTCATCACGTAGTCACCCTGATCTAACGCTCTCGCCAGAAGGTCATAGCGAATCACTAAAGTTATACCGAAGACACAAGTCATATCGAGCACCAAGTAGAAGTTGGCAAGACACATCTATCGCAAAGAGATCTTATAGAACAACTTTGAGTTACAGCAAAAACATACACTTATCGACCTGACAATCGGCTTTCGCCAAGACATCATATCGAGATACATATGTTTCACTGATGACCAACTATCACCAAGAGCTACCCCGATAGCCATCGGCTATTGGTAAGACATTCACCATCGCTAAGAGGTTTCTCTAATAGCTTTAAGTTATACCAAAAGGATTCCAACACAACAAGCTGTCGGCGAGACATTTAACTCTCACTAAGACTTCTCACCGAGTCTTCCGAGTCACTCTGATGATCTACCTTTGAGTCTCTGTTGGTAAGACATTCACTATTTGATAAGACATCTTCCTGAAACATTAGAGTTATCTGAAGACATCAATACATACACTGTCGGAGAAAGAATAACACTTCGCAGAGACATCTTAGCGAGAACCTTCAGTTACCCCGAAGCCCGTAGTCGTGAAGAGTCTAGCCGATAAACGATTGAAGGGCCTTTCAGCTAGAGGACTCCCAAGCGCTATAAAGTCATAACGAATACAACTTGTCACAGCGATAGCTACACAATATACCTTTTGACAAGACTTCTTCAAGGTCACAGCGACCTGCCCAAAACATGATGATACACACTGCTTGTCAGCCAGAAAAATGGGATGTCACACCGACTTGGCTCTAATGGAGGTTTCAGCCTGTAATGTTTGAGGAACTTTTTCCAACAATCTCCCACTTGATGAAGATCATTCAGGAACCTCCAGAGCACAAATAATACTCATTGAAAATCATGGGCACTAAGGCCCATTGAACTGGCACACCACCTGAACTTGTATGTGCTCACTGGCTTGGTCAATGCATCTGCAACATTCTCCAAAGTATCAACCTTTTCCAAATTGACCTTTCCATCCTCAATCATATCTCATACAAAATGGTACTGTACGTCAATATGTTTCATCCTGGCATGGAAGGTTGGGTTCTTTTCCAGACAAATGGCACTCTGACTATCACATAAAATTGTTATTTCCCCTACATCAAAACTAATATTAGAACACAGACGTTTCAACCATACAACTTCTTTACAAGCATGAGTAGCTGCCATGTATTCAACCTCTGTAGTGGACAAAGCGACTACAGCTTGCCACTTGCTCATCCAACTCACTGCACCACCATTCAACATAAAAATGTATCCACTGGTGGATCTCCTACTGTCAATGTCCCCTGCCCAATCATAATCTACATAGCCATGAATTCTGAGAGTCCTTTGTGACTCAATCAAGTTCCCATGATAACACAACGTAAAATATGAAGTTCCCTTCAAATACCTAAACACTCTCTTCACAACATCCTAATGTATTCTTCTTGGATTAGCCATAAATCGACTAAGTACTCCCATTGCTTGGGCAATGTCTAGTCTTGTATAGACCATTGCATACATAAGACTACCTACAACACTAGCATAGGGCGCACTAGTCATGTCCTCCATCTCAGTAGGATATTTTGGATAGTCCTCAATAGATAGCTTTTTTTCCTGCATGACTGGAACAACTAACTACTTGCAATCATTCATACAAAATCTCTCAAGAACAGTCCTGATATACTTACTCTGACTGAGCCAGAGCTTTCTATTCTTCCTGTCCCTAGTTATCTCCATCCCTAGAATATACCTTGCTGCACCAAGATCCTTCATTTCAAACTTAGCAGACAACTGAGACTTAAGATTAGAAATCATAAGCTTGGTATTTCCTATGAATAGCATATCATCAACAAGGGAGCAATAACAAGTACTTGATCACTTTCAGCTTTATAGTATACATAGTGATCAGATTTTGATCTCACAAAGCCTAAAGATAATACATACGTATCAAATTTATGGTACCACATTCTAGGTGACTGCTTTAACCCATACAGAGACTTCTTTAATTTGCATACCAATTTTTCTTTACCTTTCTCAACAAAGTGCTCAGATTGGGACATATAGATTTCTTCTTCAAGATCTCCATGAAGAAATGTTGTCTTCACATCCATTTGTTCAACCTCTAAGTCATACACAGCTACAAGTGACAATAGAAATCTAATGGATGTCAACTTAGCTACAAGAGAAAAAATTTCCCCATAATAAATTCCCTCTACCTAGTAATAACCTCTTGCAACCAGTCTTGCCTTGTAATTTTCTACACTGCCATCCAGACCAATCTTTTTCTTAAATACCCATTTGCAACCCAAAGGTTTTCTGCCTTTAGGCAAGGACACCAAACTCCAAGTTTCATTTTTATCCAATGATGCCATCTCTTCTTCCATGGCTTCTAACCAAGAGTCTGAATCAGACATTTTAAATGCCTCTTTCACAGTCCTAGGCTCATCAGTACTAGAAATCAAAGCATAGGCACAAGTAGTATCAATCAATGAGAACCCATACCTATCTGGTTGTTTCCTTTCTCGGGTTGACCTCCTCACTAGCTGAGGCTGAGGTTCTTCTTCTTCAGAACTTTCAGAACTGCTTGAGCTTTCCTTAGTTTTAGGTACATTTTGAATCTTCAATTCCTCTTTCTCTGGTGTAGGAGGAATTACTGCTACATCCTTACTATTTTTTGATTTTGTCTCTGACTGCAGATCCAAGGTGGAAGATTTCAGCTCATGAAAGATTACACTTCTACTATATACAACCTTCTTTGTAACAGGATTCCAAAGCTTGTATCCTTTAATGTTAGCACTATAGCCAATAAAAATACACTTGATAGCCTTGTTCTCCAATTTAGATCTTTTTATATCTGACACATGTGCATATGCCTCACAGCCAAAGACTCAAATATGTCTAAGAGAGGGCATCTTACTAGACCATGCTTCCAAAGGTGTCTTATCAACAAGAGTAGAGTTTGGAGACCGATTAACCAAGTAACATGCAGTAGCAGTGGCTTCAACCCAAAACTTCTCCTCCAAACCAGCACTACTAAGCATACTCCGTGCTCTCTCCATCACTGTCCTATTGAACCTTTCTGCAACTCCATTCTGTTGTGGAGTATAAGGTGTAGTCTTGTGTCTTTTGATTCCATGGTTTTTATAGTAGATCTTTCAAATTCATCAGAACAGAACTCGCCGCCATTATCAGTCCTTAAGCATTTTATTGTTTTACCAGTTTGATTTTCAACAAGATTTTTAAACTCCTTAAATCGATTGAACACTTCTGATTTACTTTTCAAAAAATATATAAATGCTCTTCTTGAATAATCATCAATAAATGTCACATAGTATCTTGATTTAGACAAAGAAGGAACATATACTAGACCAATACATTCAAATGAATATAATTTAACAAACCAGAAGATTTATGAGGACTATCATAAAATGAAACACGATGTTGTTTTCCATTTATACAGTGTTCACATAATTCAAATTCTAGATTACAATCTTCAAGCCCCTCAACCAGGTTTTTGTTTTTCAAAGTTTTTAAACCTTTTTCTCCTATGTGGCCTAACCTATGATGCCAAAGCATAGTCTTTTCTGCAGGAAGTTTTACTTCCATAGAATTTACATAATTAGGGATATTTCCCTCTTTACCTCCATGAGCAGCTTTCAGTGACTTCAAGGAGACATTGTTACATTGAACTTGTGCATCCAGCTTGTACAGGGTACCAATTCAAGCACCTCTAGCCAGCACCATTGAACCCCTAGTCATCTTGCAGCCATTTCCAGAGAATGTAACTTGTACACCAATATCATTTATCATACTTACAGACAATAGATTTTGAACTAGACCTGGTATGTACATAACATTATTAATTCCCTTTACTCTTCCATCAAGGAATTGTATCCTGACTCTTCCATGGCCAACTATCTTCAAAGTTGAATCACTCGCTAAGTACACGTTTCCACCATCATATTCTTCATACTTTGTAAACCATTCTCTGTGAGATGTCATGTGGAATGATGCTCCAAAATCAATCAACCAGACATCATCTAATGCCTATATAGTCAAGGCTACAATGAAGGCATCACCATCACTATGAGAAGAACCATTATCAAAAGAGCCCTTCTTCTTCTTTTTCTCCTCTTTACAATCCTTTCGGACATGACCAGGTTGCCCATAGTTCCAGCACTTCACCTTGGACTTCTTGCCAGGAGACTTTGATCTCCCCTCTGATTTTGATTTGGACTTCTTATCCTTCTTCTTACCTTTCTCCTTTGACCTTCTTCTGACAAAAAGAGCCTCCTTCGCCATCTCAGAAGACTTCCTTCTCATCTCTTCTAACAACAAAGAACCAACAACATCTTCCATCTTGAAACTGGATGTTGTACTCCCAATAGCCATCACCAGATGATCCCAAGAGTCTGGTAAAGAACATAACAGAAGCATATAGTGATCTTCTTCTTCAATCTTTACAACAACATATGTTAATTGTGCAAGTAGCACATTAAATGCATTCAAATGATCAGCTACAGACCCTCCTTCCTGCATTCTCAAAGAGTAGAGCTTCTTTCTTAGAAATAGCTTATTCACCAAGGTTTTCCCCTGATAAATGGATGCCAGTCTCTTCCACAAGAGAGAAGCAGTCTTCTCTTCATGCACATTAAGAAGAACTAAGTCTACTAGATAGAGCCTTATAAGCCCCTTAGCTTTTCTATCTGCAAAGTCCCATTCTTCTTGCTTCATGCCTGTAGGTTTAGTTCCAGACACAAAAATCCAAAGGTCTCGATCTACTAAAAGATCCTCCATCTTGAGTTTCCACAATTCAAAGTTACTGCCATTGAATTTCTCTATTTCAATCTTCCCAGATGAGCTAGAAATCTTAATCTATAAATAGAAAATGACAATCTCTACAAAACTCCCATTGAATAGTATTGACACAAAAAACCCCAATGTACCCCCAAGGATAACACAACTAGCTAGGCTTTGATACCACTTGTAAGGAAAATTAGATGCGGAAAATAATTTTCCTAATGTCAATACTTCAGGAAAGAATGTAGATACACTTTAAAATGTTTACAGTTACAATCAAGTTAAGATGCACAATGAAACAGATTACAGAAACAGAGTATTTGACAATCACACATGAACACCAGATATACATGGGAAAACCCTTAAGGGAGAAAAACCCACCACACCAAGAGAAATCACTTTGTATTTCAGTAATAAAGATTACATACAATTTCTAGACTTATCTTTCTGGTGTCTTATTATAGCAACATTCAATTTTGATTCAAAAAACTTCACGTTATAGCCCACATAATAGAATTCTTTCACACTGATACAATTTGAACTCTTCACACTTCTCTGTTAATTGAACCACTATCCAACCCCCAAGCGTCTACAACTTGCAACTATATCCATGCCGAATTCTATCTGTAGAACTTCCTTACAGAACCATCGCAACTGACTGTCTTCCAACTATTCCCCTTCGGCTCCTTCTATTCGTCCATGAGACTCCACATAGGATGATCAACCAGTCAATAGAATTCATATTGTATTGGCATCTCGGTGAGACACTAATAGTGTCTTGCCGATGCCACAAATACTTCTCATCAATGTCGTCAAGAGCCTCTAAAGTCACCAAGATGTTATATCGAGCTCCAAGAGATACACCAAGTCATCACATAGTCACCCTGATCTAATGCTCTGGCCAGAAGGTCATAGCGAATCACTAAAGTTATACCGAAGACACAAGTCATATCCAGCACCAAGTAGAAGTTAGCAAGACTCACATCTATTGCCAAGAGATCTCATAGAACAACTTTGAGTTACACCAAAAACATACACTTATCGACCAGACAATCGACTTTCACCGAGACATCATACCGAGATACATATGTTTCACCAATGACCAACTATCACCAAGAGCTACCCCGATAGCCATCGGCTATTGACAAGACATTCACCATCGCTAAGAGGTTTCTCCAATAGCTTTAAGTTATACCAAAAGGCTTCCAACACAACGAGCTGTCGGCGAGACATTTAACTCTCGCTAAGACTTCTCACCGAGTCTGTCGAGTCACTCCGATGATCTACCTTTGAGTCTCTGTTGGTAAGACATTCACTATTTGATAAGATGTCTTCCTGAAACATTAGAGTTATCCTGAAGAAATTAATACATACACTGTCGGTGAAAGAATAACACTTCACAAAGACATCTTAGCGAGAACCTTCAGTTATCTTGAAGCCCGTAGTCATCAAGAGTCTCACCGATACACGATTGAATGGCCTTTCAGCCAGAGGACTCCCGAGCACTATAAAGTCATAATGAATACACCTTGTCACAGCGATAGCTACATAGTATACCTTTTCGCAAGACTTCTTCAGGGTCACAGCGACCTGTCCAAAACATGATGATACACACTGCTTGTCGGCTAGAAAAATGGGATGCCACACCAACTTGGCTCTAATGGAGGTTTCAGCCTATAATGTTTGAAGCACTTTTTCCAACACTCATCAAGTTGTATTTTTTTTACAATCACATTTTTATTTTAGATGTTTGTTTATAAAATATAAAGATGCATTAAAAATATATTAGAAATATCTTTCTTTATATTATATAGCATTGATAACATTAAATTAACATAGAATAATTTCACAATATCACTTAACCAATCAAGAAAAAATTAATCATTACTATGCAACATTATTCTCACATCAAACTAACAAATAAACATTGAAAACAATTTTTTTTTTTATATTATAACATTCATAACTTAAACCTTTTATACATAATATCAAGTTAATTATAAAAAACACATAAAATTATTTATAAGCAACTTAAATTTTTAAACAATTTAATAAAATATAATTTAATATAATTAAGAAAAATTAAATAAGAATTATAGATAAATTTATGAAATATTGATTTACTTATCAAGAAAAAATCAATGATAAATTTACTTACCAATCTATTTTAACCATCAAGAAAAAATTAATCATTAGTGATTGCAACATTATCAACACATCTTTTAAACTGACAAATAAACATTGAAAACACATTTATTTTTTATATTATAACATTCATAACTTAAACCTTTTTATTGAATTAATTTATAGAAGATTATTTTTATTAAAGTGATAGAATCTAATCACAATACTAACATTAATTATAAGTCTAACCATAACCTCAACCCTAAAACTAACACTAATTAACTTCAAACCTAACTCTAATTTTATATCCAACCCTAAACATAACTATGATTCTAAAACTAACATTAATGAAACCCTAATTGAACCATAACCCTAACCCTAATACTAACCCTTGCCCCAATTGAACCCTAACACTAACCCCAATCTCTATTATAGAACCTTAATCTTTACCCAACCCCAATCCTAATCCTAATTGAATCCTATAACTAATTTTAATTAAAGTCTAACCCTATTTGAACCTTAAACTTAATTGAACTCATGTTTAGGTTAGGGTTCAATTAAGGTTAGGGTTGAATTATGGTTATGATTAGGTCAAAATTCAAATAGGATTATGGTTGGACTTTAATTAAGGTTGCTATTCACTTAGGGTTAAGGCTCAATTAGAATTCAATTTGGGTTAGGGATCAAGGGTTATAATTCAATAAGGGTTTAATTAAGGTTAGGGTTAAGGTTAGTCTTAAATTAGGGCTAGGATTGGAGTTAGGGTTCAATTAAGGTAAGGGTTATTGTCTATTTTAGGGTTAGGGTTCAATTAGAGTTCTCTAGGGTTTTGATACAATTAGGGTTAGGTTTCAACAATACCTAGGGTTATGATTACAATTCAATTAGTGTTAGAGTTAGGGTTATAATACGAGTTCAATCAAGTTAGGGTCAAGGTTTAATTAGTGTTAGAGTTAGGGTTGCAATAATAAAATTTTCCATAATGATATGGAAAGGCATTCAATTGGATTGATATACAAATGCACAAATAAGAATTGGTAATTAAGAATTCTCTAGAACTAAAGTTATAACAACAAATGCAATCCTTAGCTTAATCATTTGTTCTTTGTTAGGGTTGGGATAAGAATTTAATGGGGCCAACCGAGACTTAGGAAATAAAATCCTATAGAGGAATTAAAGTATTAAAATCAAAGTCGGGTTTTAATTTTAATTCGATGACATAAGCGTAAGCCATTAACTCCAGTGGTCATGTCACCGACGGCTTAGCCAAAGCCTTTCATTAAATACTAACCATGCAATGTGTAAGTTTTCTAGATTCGAAGATATGGGAGAAGATCCTGATCGTACCCCACCAACTTGTAGACCTAAGGTGTCGCCCTGTTATTTGGTGCGAGGTTAGCAAAAGGAAGATGTATGTCCTATATGGAATGTGGGGCCCAATCTCCACTATTGAGCTCATAACCTATGGTTTTAGATGGACAACGAAGATCAAAAGCTAATGTAAATCTCTGTTGTTCCCTGCTAGCTCACAGGAGGAAGATGAAGGTTGGTGAAGCATTAATGAATTATTCCTTACTAGATAGTTTCCATTTTGATGTTTTGTTTTCAATAAATTCCAAGGTATCATTCATACTATCAATTCTGAGTTACAGAAGCTACTCATGATCCTAGTTTTTTAGTGACTCCATGTCCAGGGATAGGTCTAGGCAACTGGTCGGGATGTTTAGCAGGCAAACACTCCATAGAGGTCACCAAAAATGTTACTAGATTTTAACTCATAGGATCAATCAGTTAGAGTTTGTTGATTTTAAACTAACAAAATGAGGTACATTTTATTATCTTACATTACATTCAATTGTACAGAACAATCTAGAAAATATTACAATTACAAATTACTGCATTCATACACATGCATGTAACAAAAGAAATATTTTGATCTTTTCATAAAAGAGTAATCTTTATTGAATGTATAAGTGCACATTATCTCACACAAGCCATGAGATTGACTTAACTTATTCAATACAAATTATGAAAAATATATACATGAATAAGTAAGGAAAAAAAATGAATGTGCATAGAAGGAAAGTAACCAGCCATTTTCTATGAATGACTAGTTCTGATGTGTCTTTTTGTCCTGTTGTTGTTTCGAGCCTCATCTATTGTTCCTAATTCCTATTCCTGAAAAGAAGTAACAATGGTATTAGAGCATGCTCTAAGCAATGATTGATTACAAAAATTATATATACATTCACCCTATGCATGTATAAACTGATCATAATGTGCAATAAATAAGCTATATGTACATTTTAGGTCTCCCAGAAAATCATTGGAGTCATCAAACACTCCTAAAATATACATTTTTTTTCTAACTTGTCTACTTCATGTGCAACTATAGGTGTAATCATGTCTTTTTTTTATTCATCTTAATTTAGCATGTGGGGTAAAATGAGGCTCCTATAAGAGTTGAGCCCAACATGCTTGAGGAAATGAGATATTCAGGGTGGTTCTTTACTTATACCTTGTTTTTGATATGCATATGACCAATACCAGGTATGTGTCACAGTTATGCTTTTGATGCCTCATCATATAATTTTATCTTGACATTGGCTACCTTTCCTCTAGAGATTCACAATCTTCGATTTTAGTGCCAATAGAAGGAAATATCTCTAAGGAAAAATGCAACAAATGCCAAAATAAATTGTATCATCTTTAAACATTGGCATAATTCCCAAATGAGGTGATATACTTGGGAGTCAAATGTTTTGTATTAGAGAGGCATGAGGAAAGATGAATATTCCATAGGTATGAAATGTATAATGACTTCACATATTTCAGTATAAGAATCAAAAACCCAAAATTACAAAGAAAGGTATTCCAATATACTAGAGTTTTTAATATAAATGAAGCTATGTTTCAAATTACATAAATAAATAAAGGCAGTTTCGTGAGTTAAAAGTTATTCAATATTTCATGAAATTCAATTCCTTATTAGTTTTTCCAAGATATAGCTACAGTGCCCATTTTATAAAAGTATGGCATTTTACATTTTCTTAGAAATAAGAAAAACTAGAGAGTGAAGGAAGAAACTCGGGTTTTACTCCAATAAACCCTTGGTCATGGAAACAAACTTTCCTTTTTTGTTTTGTAAAAATAAAAAAATGAAATCTCCACAAAGGAAATGTTTAAGACAACAGAATGTCTGGAAGCTGGACAAAGAAAGTCCCTCACCAGTTTTCTATAGAGGGGTTCAAAACATACAAAGTTTCTTTGTGGTCATGTGGAAAAGCTTGAAAATGTGGGCACGCCAATGACAAATGCAGGGGACAAACCTAAAAATTGTAAATAGAGTTAACCTGTGAAGGGTTTCCAACAAAAATATGAGAGCCAAGTTTGAATAAGCTACAACCTATAGAGGGAAAATATACAAAATCTACAGAGAGAAAAATACAAAAAATGAAAGTTTCAAAACTTCAAGCTACAGAGGAAAAAATAGAGAAATACCCAGAAGCATAAAAGGTGAGCTACAGGAAAGAAAACCTAGAATCTTATTTTTGTTGTCTTTAGATTTTGTATGAAAGAATGGAAAGATTCCAATGTTTCATGCATGAGAGAAACTTACCCATGCATTCATTATGCAAGTGATCTTTTAGGAAAGCAAGCAAATTGACCCTGAGATTGTGAAACTCATCATGAAATTTGTAAGAAAGTTCTATAAACCCCTCATGGTGGTGCAACCCTCAGCAATGAAGAAATCACATAAATAAAAGAGAACATTAAAAAATGAGTGAGGAAATCTAGATAGGTCATGGCCATAGAAGGCCAATATGAGCAAAAATAGAAGTAATTTGTCAAAAAAAATTCAAAAGAAATAAATTACTTACCAATATGTCTCTATGGAGAAAACAACAGTTTGTATGAAAAAATTCTCCTGTAAGTTGGAAAAAAACCCACACTGGGAGTGTATGGCAAAGAAAGGAGACCCTAGTGGTGGTGTAGCTTCTTAAAAAATGAATTAATGGAGCTACCTTCCTTTTGTTTAGGGTTTGATACCCTATTACATATGTCAATGAAAGATTTCCATTTTTCCATTTCTTTTATTTTTTTAAAAATGTCAACTAATACCATCGTGGGTTTTTCCTTTTCAAATATGTATTATGACTTAGGCATTTCTCACATTTTGAATACATGGGAGGTGGGGATTTTTATTGTTGCATTACTTTATATTTTAAATTTTTTGAATTTAAATGATTCCTTTTAAATAATTTAATTTAAGCATTATCTTTAAATGCAAGAAAATAGAGTCATATGTCAATCTGACTAAGTCATGGAATTTTTTCCAACATATGACATTGAAAAGAGGAGATATGCTTGATTTATGACTTGGAGAGCATATAGGGGTGTTGGATTTTTTTTGCCAACACATGGAGGAGATTTAGGAGGTTGTTTTTACTTTTTGAAAGTACATTTGGGAGCATATAGGGGTATTTTATTATGCCTTTATATTTGGCATGGTCAAATTTGACCTTTTCCACACATTGGAGCTTATTTGGATGAAATCTAGTTACTATATTTTAGGCCTTATGGTTTCATCCAACACATAGAGCTTCTAGGTCGTATTTTGGTGGAACCACTTAGGCTTGGCTACTTATGGATTTTGTAACTCATTTTAACTTAGTTCTTCTTATGCAATTTATGGAGATTGTTACTTTTGCAGTCCTTTGCTAGTTTGAACATGCTTTGTAATTCATTCAGAGTATGATATACAGATCTATATGATATATAGAATATAACTTGGATACCATTGGTGATCTTATTTTTCCTACTTTTTCTTGCAAGCATTATGTATTATCAGGTGATTGATCAAGTTATTTGTGAAATCTTTCAATTTCCCTATAACTTTGCCTCATGTATCATGCCTTTTCTGCAAAAGTGAGGTTATGCAGGTTGTAAATTGTGTTTTAAAATTGCATATGAACCTTTTGAATTGTGAATGTTACCTTTCCTTCTTAAACGTGTATGCAAATCAAACCATTTTATAAAATATTCATGCATAAACTTACAGTAACATGTTGTGCAGTTTAGTATTTATCATCAACATTCAAGTATATGTCAATCTAAATGTTTCATAGCTCTTGTTAGTTATGTGTATCACCCAATTTTTCCACTTTCAATATTTCATTTTCAGCAATCCTTCTTCCCTTTTCCCTTCAAAAAAGTTAGTAGTTTAGGTGATATTACCAGCTAGGAAGCCGGCCAATCTAGAGATTCACTTCATAATTAGTTTCCCCATAGTCTTGAACTATTTTCATGTTTCTCTAGCTAACTAATTTTTACAACTCAATTCGAGTGAAAGATTAGGAGATAAGAGTTCTAAAAGAGGGGACTTCTCTAGGACGACATGAGAGTAGTAGGCTCAAGACTATTGAATCATGCCATACAAAAGATGTAAAAGTCAGACGATTCAAACCTAGACATGAGAAAGGCTAGTCACATGATGAAACTAATAAGCATGAAAAAAAAATTGTGTGACTGACAGTTGTTGGATTCTACAATAACTAAGATAGGATCTGTTGTCATTATTAGATCATATACACTCCACTCAACAAATGATTTAAAATCAAAATAGTATAATGGAGAAGAAATCTGAAAGAGAGAAAGAGATAAAATAGAGACAACACTGCAAGAGAATTTTGAGAAGACTCTTGTCACTCTCACAAAATGATCACCAAACTAGCTGAACTAGTTGAACTTGTGAAGGTTAGAGGAGAGTTCCCAATATATAAAAGAATAAGGGAAAATACATCCAAGAGGTGCATTAACTCCTACTACCCATAAAAGGTGGGAGGTTATCACCTACTTGGTAAATGACAAGACATGTGGCATAACCTCCTCAAGTGAAGATAGGAGAGAGGTGGCACACAAATCCAAAAGAGGGTGAGGAATCAAACTAACTGATAAACTACTTAGGTAAAAACAAAATAGTGATTATGAGAGGTGGCACAACAGGCCAAAAGAGGATGTGTAACTCAACTACCCATGTGTGGGGAGAGAGTGACACATGTAGCTGTTGTATTTTTCCACATGTCCTCATATTACCACATCTAATAAACCTAAGAAAGCTTAAATAATATGTGTTAGAAAAAATAAATACTCCAAACATAAAGAAAATAAAAAAAACCTACACTAACATCCCCCTTTAAGCATAGCCTAGGTGGGTGAAAAGATGGGTCTCAACAAATGAGGCCATGTTAGGTACCCATGTACATAAAGATCCCCCCCAAAAGAAGAAACCCCCCATAAGAGGAATAGCTCACCTTAAATAGAAAGAGAAATGAAGTGGAAGGACAAAGATTCCCCCCCAAAGAGATCCAATGGTAGATGTTCGAAACCAAATGTAGAAGATGGTCCACAAACATCAAACAATATTCCTCCCTTTAGGAAGAAACACAATGAAAGGTGTATGCACACTTTCTCCCAAGTCTTAAAAGGAATATGTAGGAAGAAAGTGCAGAATGAATGAAGTCTTTGAAGTCAACTCAAGTATCCCCATGTCGATGTTGAAATTTGTCACAATCAAATTAGGTATTCTAGGCCACATTGCAGAAGATGAAAATCCAAAACCTAGTGGAAATGGAAGTAGAAAAAAATTTGAAGACAAAGGTACCTCCTCAAAATGGTGCTCAATAGAAACCACAGTCATGTACAATTGTGATGAATGATCATGTGGGTAAAGAACAAGAGGGTTAGAGTGATCCCTCACAACATCTAAAGAAAATTTGACTTCATTGTAGAGAAGATGAATATCATCAATAGTGTCTCCCAAATATGTAATATGTGTCTCCATAAACAAGTTTGAAATACTTGTTAAGAGATCATCACTTAATGCTGAAATTGAAAGACTATGCATATCCTGATGTAAGGAATAACTGGAAGCTCTTGATGAAGCAACTTTGAACTTTGAAGTCTCAATAGATGAAAGAGGATGTAAAGTGTACTCAAATGTAGATGTGGTATCAATGTATTCTAACCATATAAATTGATCATCCAATGAAGATATTTCCACTTGAGAAGAGGCATCATGAATCTCAGTAGGTGCTTGGTCATCTAAGGAAGCATCACTTTCAGATGAAGATTCAATGTCTGCATACAACAACTAGATGATGGTCCATGTAGTGAAAGGGCACTCAGTATGCTCAATATGATGTAAAATATCCTTAGATATAGTATGAAATATTAGTCCATAGACCATGTCATTATTGTTGAACTATGTATTCTTTTATTCATAGGCAATTGGTTTTGGAACAAGTACTAGGAGATAGGGTAGTAGATCATGCTCAAGGCATTGATTCTTTATCCCTTTCTTCCAAGAAAAATAGTTCTATGAATTTATCCTTACAATAGATTTATAAAATTCATTACTAATATCCATGATTAAACCCCAACAGTGGAACTTTATCTCAGTTCATGATTACAATTAAACCCGTTAATTTTTTTTAACCATGATGCATAAAATCATGTGTGAAAAAGAGAATATGTACGAACAAGAGTCAACACAATGATCCCCCCCTTTCCACTAGTATCAAAAATTACCCCCCCCCCCAAATATTACAAGGTTGGCACTTTATGATTAGTGCTTTTACAAGGCTTTTCCAGATTACAAAGCTTATAACACTCTTTATAACCAAAATTACAATATTTGATACAAATTAATTTTGAAATAAAATCTGAAAAAGAAAGCCTTGTAGCTATGATTTACCCTTCAATATCTTTCTTACACCTTTTTCTTTTTGAAAAATAGATTACAAAAGTGAAAGATATGATTTAGTGAAGGTAAAAAAATGTAGCAAATTCAACCTATAATATCTGATAGAAAGAGGAATTTTTTTTATCAATAACTTCATGAATGGAAATTTCTCCTTTTCAGCTTTCCATCAAGTACTCATTTGCGAAAATTTGACACCCGAGGCAAAAGTTATGCAACTTTGAAGAATAGTGCAAAATTTTCCCATCAAAAATGACTCACGCCTATTGTTGACTTGATTTCTACAAAATTTATCAATTTTTTGCAAAATGTAACAACTACCTAGACTGTTTTTCAACCTTGGGAATAAAACCCAGAAATCATTTTTTCTGCAAATGAGTGAAAGCTATAATTTTGAAGCCAAAATGAAAATGGCTCCAGTAAAAATTTAGAAAAAAATTTACTCTGATTTTTACTGTGTCCTCCAATCTCTAATTTTGGTGAAGTAAAGTCAATCTCAACTTTCTAAAGCCTTCTAGACACTCTAGAAATGTTGAAAAAGCCTCCAATATTACCAAAAAGTTGCAATCACCCAGATCTCATAGGAACACATGCACATATATAAACCAAATTAAACAAATGTTTATTTTTCCTTTAAAATGTTTTGATTCTCCAGGTCATTCAAGGATGCAGGAGAAGAGCATACTTGGTTTTTGAGAAAAATTTCAACAATATATTAGTCTCAAATCTCTCAAAACAAACTCAGAAAAAACAATGAGCTATACTAGACAAACCTACTTTGATACCATGTTGGATTCTACAATAACTGGAAAGGATCCATTGTCAGTAGTAGATCATATACACTCCACTCAAAAAATGATTGAAAATCAAAATAGTATAATGGAGAAGAAATCTGAAAGAGAGAAAGAGAGAAAATAGAGACAATATTGTAAGAGAATTTTGAGAAGGGTCTCATCACTCTCACAAAACGATCACCAAACTAGTTGAACCAACTGAACTTGTGAAGGTGAGAGGAGAGTGCCCAATATATAGAAGAATAAGGGAAAATACATCCAATATGTGCATTAACTCCTACTACCCATAAAAGGTGGGAGGTTATCACCTACTTGGTAAATGACAAGACATGTGGACAACCTCCTCAAGTGAAGATAGGAGAGAGGTGGCACATAAATCCAAAAGAGGGTAAGAAACCCAACTACCCCATAAACTACTTAGGTAAAAACAAAATAGTGGTTATGAGAGGTGGCACAACAAGCCAAAAGAGGATGTGTAACTCAACTACCCATGTGTGGGGAGAGAGTGACACATGTAGTTGTATTTTGCCACATGTCCTCATATTGCCACATGTAATAAACCTAAGAAAGGTTAAATAATATGTGTAGGAAAAAATAAATACCCCAAACATAAGGAAAATAAAAAAACCTACACTAACAATAGTAAGTAATACACAACTAGCAACATAATAGAACACAAAGCAATTAGAATGAAAAATCCTAAACCTTATATAAGAACCCTACAATAGATGTAACAAATATTTTTGGATAAAATTTATTAGGGTTTTAATATGAGCACGCTAGAATTTTGAAAAATTTGAAAGTGCCATCAGTGGCTCTTTGTGGGGACATTTGTTCCTTAGTGAACAGAGTGAGAATTCAAATCCCCAGAGAAGTAGACCAGGTGCTTACTCCATTCAGTAACAGAGTCAAAAGGTCATCTCTACCCCTAACTGCTTTGTTTTGACAAGTAAAACTATATCTGATGGCCCAAGGCCACCAAAAATTGTAGGCCTTTTCTTACCTCTATCATAGACAAAGTTTTCATCACACCTCACTAAATCCAATTTGAATACATTACTGGAATATGTCTAATTAAATATGTTGGTAGCTCTCAATAACTTAACAAGTACAGTATTATCAACAAATTCATAACTACCTTGCATATGAGAATCAAGCATACCCTTAAAATACTGATTATTATGTGGCAATGACTCATAAATTTTTTCATTCAAAATATTGTGAAGTTGAAAACAACTTTCCTTGATGTCTTTCTCATTACCACACTACAAGAAAATTCCATCCAACTGAAAAATCTAGCCCTCATACTTCACCACATAGCTTGGATTATCAAGCTTAATCTGATTAGAAGTTTGCATGTCAAAGGTGAAACAATTATAAGGACCAATCAAAAGATTATGCACATCATGCAAACTATCTCCAAGTGTATGTAGAGAAATACACTCATACATTGGCACACCCTGTAATTGTGCCTCAACATGTTGGTGTACAGAATCATCAAGAATCTCTACCCTTTCCTTATTCTTACTCACTTTGATAATTTCTGCACATATCATGCTAACATCTTCAACATTCATCTTTTGTTCAAAAGTGAGTAATTTTGGTTCCAAAAGATTTTTTTTTCCTTTTAAATCAACCCCCATATCCATATGAAAAGACTCATAACTAGGATCATCTAAATCAAGAAGCAAATACTTATCCAACTCTACTTAAAATTCTCCAAATTTGGCTTGTAAACTTGTTGGTTATTTGCTATTCTTAACTCATCAACACAAGTTTTTGAGTTTGCATCAGTTTGCACAATTTCATGCTCATCATATAAGGCATCATTACAATCTAATGGCTTCCTTCCTTGACCTACATAACCATCATGGTGACTGGCCTATTCATAACTAGAAGGAAGATCAGATACCCATGTTTCATATCTTTCATAATAAAGATTATCATCACTGTCAAAATCAATATGAATATTACACAATAACTGAGGGTAGTTCATATGTACATATTTTTGGTATTCAATGGTTAACAAATCTGAAATTTATTCACTATTTAATAGACCACAATTCTGATCCATTATTTCAACCATTTCTTCCTCTTGTCCTCCAGTAGAAAAACATGCTTTACCAGGTTCTAAGTCAGGACATACCAAGATATTACCACTATCACAATCTAGAAAATTCATAGACTGGGTTTCATCATTGAATTAATCATTTATATCTTCTTGAAAGTAAAGAGAAGCATTTTCACTATTATGAGCATCAGTGGTTAACATTGCAACACTCTTAACTTCTTCCTTCTTAGATATGCACTTGTTTGTATCTAAAACTAGGGATATTTGATCATTTGTATCCATACAATTGTTGTTTTCATCAACATGCTTATCCACAACTTAAGAAAAAGTTTGTAAATATAAATTCATCATTTCTTCCATATTATCTAAACATGTGTAAGCCATTTGCATATTCAAAATTTTAAAATCCTTAATCAGTGCACTAGATCCCTCAATAGCTTCAAATTACAAATGAATGCAATCTAATGTACTAGGTCTAAAACTTTCAGGGATTAGTGCAAGACAAACAACAAATTTGTGACTAAAAGCAACACTTGATTCTTCATCTTGTTTCTTAAGCTATTTTAACTTTGTGACAAGATCAAAAGGTTCTTTTGAAAATTCTTATCTATAAGCATCCACTAGTTTATCCTAGTAGGAAAAGGACTTCTTAGGAAAACTTAAGTACCAATCCCTAGCTCTATCTTCAAGAGATCTGACAAAAAATCTCATCCACATATCCTGATCTCCAAATGAATGTTTCACCATAAAATTATAGAAACTTCAGACATGTGTATCTCCTTCACACACATTGTATTCGTTAAACCTAGGCATCTTCTTATAGACTCAAGATGACATACTTTTAACCTTATAATCAATCCATGACAAGTCTAATTGGTCATATAATGAATCAAATGAATTGACAAAAGGTGCAGCAATTTGGCTAACAAACCTAGCATGATTGTCACTCAACTGGGCTTGCATAGCCAACAGGTGCCTTTTATTCAATTCTTTAACTCCCCTATTGAATAAAAATTTCCATTCTAGCCTTATCCTAGGCTTATTCACACTTGGGTTCATGCACCTTTTGGTATCAACTGTCTAAGGATTTTTAGATTTATGAATCTTTTTGAAAATATGCATACAAGTTTATAATCGCATGGTTATTTCTCTTTTATAATCCATGGATGTATGAAAATCTAGTTTTAACTAATGGTGCACATTCACAACTATACCAATATGAAGAAAAACTACAAATAGATAGTAATTCTTAAGATATACAACTTCATCTAACCATCCATACTTGCTAGTTTGTGAATAAAACTTTAAGTGGAGCATCAATTGCAATCCATATGATAGGGTCAGTAAATGAAAATATGTAGAGAACTATGTACCTTCACACCTCCAGTTATTGCAACTTTGAATAGAGCATTTTTAGGTAAATAACAAAGAACAATCCTTCATATGTAGAAATTGTCTGAGCAAAGTCGCCACCTCTTCAACAAGAGGAAAACATTTCAAGTAAGGATATCTTTATCTGAGTTCTTCTAGCAGAGTCAACTTAGGGCTATAACAAACCATTTTTAGATTTGGAACTTCTTCAACATTTTAAATAGATGTTCATTTTGTTTTGACTCTTTTTAAATGGTCTTTAACACATTTGTATCAAGGATACAGAGGTGTCCCCAATAGAGTCGCCATTTCTATTGATTTTTTTTTAAAACCAAACTTAATCTTAGTCCTAACCTATGAGCTTGCCACAACCCAATTATCAGCTAGGTTGAGGATTGGCCAACACTTATGTAAAGTAATTAGTACTTCACTTCTCTTCAGGCTTTGTGAAACCCAAGGAGGGTAATCCCATGCATACTCATAATATCTCACATTTAGTCAAGAGTATTATTTGCACAAATGCCTATTCCATGAAAATCACCTCTATCAAAGGCTCGACAAACCTTAGATAAAAGTGTCACTTATTTTCAAGGAGTGCACCTTCATACATTAGAGTTGGGACATTGTAATTTAAATTATTTTGAATCATTCTTCATCTTGAATCCTAAGCCCAATTCAATATTGGCTCAACTGAAAATAAGATAAACTAATAAAATAATCATTGCTTTATCTAAGGTAGAAAATGAGTTACAACTGGTAATCAATCGGTAATACAATTCTGATTGAACCTTAGAAATTAGTGGACCATTAAAGTGTCACTTTGTAACATCTAACTCACCGTTTCTGCAAATTATCACTTCCTTACTAAATCCTATATTCTTTCTCACAAACTAATGAGCTCATTTCATTATTTAATCAATTCATTGAACTGAAGCATAAAACAAATTCATACATTCTATAAAAATGGAAAAAGAAAAATGAAATTATCATTAACAATCTTCATTCATAACTTGGAAGAAAATACATATGAGAGCAATATTTTGAAACTAAAACTCTTCTTCATTTTTTATATTTCTTTGTAAAACCATATTTCAGATTTGTATACAGTATAACTTTCATCTTAAACTTGCTTTTGATATATCTACTAGAGTTTCTATTTACATTCTATTATGTTATTAGAGCATAGTATTCACTATGACCATGTCTAGACTCAAAATTCTGAACTCTCTCATTTCAACCATGAAATAAACTTTATATAAACATGGGAGCAACAAGCACCTGGGTAAATTACAATTTTACTTTCATTTGAGTTTATTTCAAAAACCTAACTCCTCAAAGAACTTCCTGGTAGTTTCATACACAATCATTCAAGAATAGGGGAGGATAAAAGGAAAAAAACATGTGCAGGATATTTGTGGTCATTGCCACAACATTCATTGTTTGAAAACAAAAAGATTCCATTCATATCTTCTCAAAGACTTCCACATCAACATGAGAAAAAAAAAGATAAACCACAGACATATGAAAACAAATACCTCATATGCAAAGACCATGGTGTCATCAAAAACTAAAATAGGAGGTGACCTTATTCAAAGTCATCAACATCCGAAAATTCCCAATCGCTCCTTGTCCTCGATGCAATTGGAGGGATTACTAGTAAATTGTCATCAGAGCTCCCATATGGCACCAAGGAATGAAGGTACTGGCCATAGTTCAAGTCGGTATCAGCTTCAACATACGAAGTAGAGTCTGAAAGAACAATAGAAGAGTTGTGCTTACCTAGGTGGGCCCTATGGCTCTTCTCCTTCTTCCTGGCCTTCTTCACTAGTAGTGCAAGTTCCTTTTCTTTGTACTCAACCACTTCACCAGGAAGGTTCCTATTCCTCAAGCAGTAACTACTCTACATAATTCACTTCTTCTTATGGCCCCTAGCCCTCCTTTTACACTTTGAAATCTTAGGAGAAGCCATGTCTTCTTGCTCAGCTATTTCTTCATGACACTCAAACACACTTAGCCAAATAGACCTCCTAACAGGTGGAATTGTTGCACTATCCTTTCCCATTTTCTTTAAAAAAATTTACTCAGGATGCAAACACTAAAACTATGCTTCTAGGAAAACTTACAACTATTTCAATCTCCTTTACTACACACTCCTTACTTCTACTGTAGTCTAAAAAGATAGTGTCAATAAACAATGATCAATCTACATTTAAATAGAAAATTTGAGCATGCAAAATTAATGATTCAAATTTCCTTATGCAAGCAAATTGGTAACTTATCAGTTTGGCTCTGAATTCAGGCCATTTATCTTAGAGCAATTAAAACTTCATCTAAGGTGGCCATGAGCATTGTTTTTCAACCATTATCAACTTTCTCCTTGAAAACAACAAGGCTATCTCAAATGTTGCCACATTCCCTTCTAACCTTAATTAATCATAGCTTATCTAACAATTCGCATGTATCACAAAACCTAATTCATGCTTTTGATTAATATCGGTGAAGTACATAGGACCAATTTCTTAGAAATAAACTTTCTTTATAAGCTTCATCGCTGATCCTCCCCAAAATTTAGGGTGCAATTTAGTGATGATGTTATTCATGTGATGATTTCTAGTCCATCAGATCATCTTGCTTTAGAACTTTATCAACAGTTCTCCAGTTCTATCACTGCTTTCCTTTCTAATTTATGTGAAATCCCTGAGATCATGCCACATTTCCTTTTTCAAATTTATGGTCATTGTTTGTCGCCAATGTACTTCATCTTCTCCTAGCTCCATAAATGATGTAAACATCCTGGTGATGATCTATATCCCCTAGTTCAGCACCCTAACTTTTGGTCACATTCATCCCTCTGTCGCGCATCGCTAATTCAAACCTTTCACTTAGGATTCTATCTGCGATGGGAAATGTTGTGATAGCACCAGATTTGGACACGTACAACCTGCATAAAACAAATGGAACATAAGACATCACTCATAGGATCATAAAAAATTAGCGAAAGAAAAACCCCTTTAGAGGACATCCATCACTTATCGCTAATTCAGAATGTGAGTTCTAAAACAAATCTGCGATGAGCGGTGAAGTTATTACATAAGGCCTTTTTTCATCACTAATTCTCCTCATATATTTTGCAAGAAATTAGCGATGAGATGATTTACAACATTTATAAGGTCCATCATGTATCAACAATGTAAGACTTTACATTCAAAACATATCTGTGATCAAGCGATATCACATCATATCGCTCATTGTTAATTCATAACTCAAGTTCTAAAACAAATCTACCATGACCGATGAGAACATAAGACTAGGGAATCGTTCATCACTAATATAAGTTTGAAGGCTCAAAAGCCATTGGAAATGAGCAATGTTAAAGCAAAACATCATTTCATCGCTTGTCGCTAATTAAGGGCATGAACCTATGAATAAATCAGCGATGAATGATACAACTATGAAGGCCATTGGGACTTAAGTGGGAACTTTTAAGCACGTGCTCATTAGTTGTTCTAAAAGAGGGGAATTCTCTAGGACAACATGAGAATATTAGGCTCAAGACTTGTCAATCATTCCATACAAAAGATGTAAAATTCAGGCGATTCAAACCTAGACATGAGAAAGGCTAGTCACGTGATGACACTAATGATCACAAAAAAATTGTGTGGCCAACAGTAAGCAATACACAGCTAGCAAAAGAATAGAATGCAAAGCAATTAAAATTAAAAACCATAAACCTCATATAAGAACCCTACAACAAATGTAACAAAGATTTATGGATAAAATTTCTTAGGGTTTTAATATGAGCATGCTAGAATTTTGCAAAATTTGAAAGTGCAATCACAACCATCACCACTACATAGAAACCATTAATCAAATAATTTATTCGAGGCCACAAAACAATAATAAAAAATTCCTTATGGAAAATAGCATAAATAGTTTTATTACTTCAACAAGATTTAAATGCAAGGTCTAAAAAACCTCAAGGTGGGGAAAACCACAAAACATGAGGTCTCATACTAACAAAGCAAGTTGATTAGAAAAATATTATGAATTGAACAAATACCATGTTTTCAGCTCAACAAAACCAACTATTTGATACAACTATTTACTTATTCCCAACAAATAGCTTGGTCGCCTTCCACAATAGAAAAATGCTTCAACAGTTAAATGTTCCCATTGCAATTTGTATTGCTGAAACTACTCATCAAAACACACTTAAGTATGGTGATGATGAGCAACTTCAAGTAGAGATCTTATAATTGGCGAACAAGTAATGTAACTAACAACAAATATTTGGGTGGAAACTAGTCTAGTCAATGGATCATTGGATTTTGTCAAGCATATCGTATATGCTAAGGGTGCTAAACCCCCTCAACCACCTCAATATGTTGTTGTGCACTTCCCAAACTACATTGGCTGAGCATGGGATCAAGACAATCAAAAATCCATCCCCATTCCCTTGATCGCATGGGGAAATCAAACACAACTCCCATTGACAATGGCTTAGGAAATAACAATACATAAATATCAAGGCTTGACACTGTAGAAAGCTACAATAGATATTGGAACTAAAGAAAGACAAGGACTAATGTTCATAGCTTTTTCCCATGGAAAATCAATTGTAGGAATACAAATAGATCCACCTTTCTCTTTTGATAGATACTCTAGATTATGTGCCAACAAATATAGTGCACTCTAAATCAAAGAAGAGCATAACCTCCAACAACTATGTGCATTTCCAACATGATGAAATGTTTGTATTCTTTTCGGTAACTATATCACTTCTCCCTTCCCTCTTCATTTCAATGCATATAGAATTTCCACCATTTCTAGTTTCACTTCCTTGTTGTTCCCTCCACAGTGTAGTTGCAACCACTCCCACCAAGCTAGCCAGAGTTTTGCTTCTATGGTGATTACTAAGAGAAGTTGTTGTTCAATTCTTGCATTATGTGTCTCCTCTCCTCCAATTACAAACCTAAATTCCTTCCCCTTATTTGGTTGACCGTATAACATTTATATTTAATTTTTCTCTAAATTCATTCCTCTTCTTTGGTCAATGATTGCACTTCTAGTGCTCTCACCTTGAAACCATCTGTGTGTAACTATATTTGATTCAAGCCATTTTAGATTGCAAACATTCTCAGCTATAACTATAGATCTCCACAATGCTAAATAGCTTTGCAATCGCATGTTTGGAATGGTGTATGAGTAGAAACTACATTCCATTTATATACAAGGTAAGACTATATATATCATTTATTCCATCTCTTATTTCATAACTGCATTTCAAATTCTTTGTCATAAATGATATAATTAACTATACATTCTTTTAAAAATGTATAACACTGATTTAAACTCAACAAAATTCTCAGGTACCGAAAAAAAATTATATGGGAGTTATAATCATAAACAAAGTGCATCCCATTGCATGCACAAGGTATGCCTACATCTTATTTATTTCATCTCTTCTATTGCAAGTGCATTACATATTATTTTTTATAAATTATAGAACTATTTATATTTCCTAATTTAGATATTGTCTAACAATGACACATGTTCATTGCACTAAACTTCACATTTTCCTTTGATTTTTGCAGAACATACTCAAGAAAAACAAATTCAACAATAAGAATACTATAATGGACATAATTATAATGATCATATCATCAAAAAAGCAGCTTACAACCAGTGATTGCCAATATGGGTTGTTTATATATTCATTTATAACATTGACTATAGTTGTTCTCGATTATCATGGAATATTTTTGGGATTTCAAATAGCTTCAAAATATTCTCTAGCACATAGTTGTATTGAAAAACTCAATTCAAATTTATCTTCCCTTAATGACTACTATTCACGTTAATTTTATCTATTGGCTGTCAATAAACTATTACCAAATTCTTTAAATTTCCCTTTTATGCACTAACGTATTCTTTCAAAGCACCGTTTTCTTCCCTGCATATTGTTCTATATGGTCACAATAGCAATTGTGCATTCATCTTCAATGCCTATGCTCTCTCCTAGATTGTTTTTAGCATCCCCCTCTTTAGTTCCTTCTATGCATGTACATATCACTTTCATTTAGACTTCCCCTCCGCCTATCTGCTCATCATTACATGTCACTACACGCAACTGCTAGTTAAATAATTTTAAAGAATTTAATGATTTTTATTTATTTTTAAGATTTGAAAAATTATGTTTATATAAAAATCTGATTAAGAGGTTTTGTATGATCTAGACTATATTTTTAATTAAATATATTTAAATAGAAATTGAGGTCTTACATCCTCATCATTAAATTCTCAATTAAACACTTCCAAATATAATCAAGTACAAAAGTCAAAGTTTTAGTTGGGATAAGCAAGTGCAAAATTATCTTTAAATAGTTTTAAATAATTTTAAAAATAGTTTTAAATAGCTTTAAATAGTTTTAAATAATTAAATATATTGAAAATAGAAATCTATTTAAATTTACTATAATATTCAATTTATTTAAAATAGTCTTGATATTAATCTTATTTTAAATAATTTGGTTATGAATTTATTAATTTTAATTATGACTGGAGACTTACTTAATTATATTGAAAATAGAAATCTATTTAAATTTAATATAATATTCAATTTATTTAAAATAGTCTAGATATTAATCTTATATTAAATAATTTGATTATAAATTTATTAATTGTGATTATGGAACAAATATATCTCCATAAAAAGGTGATGAGTAAATCCAAATTGATCTTTAACTAGTTTTATAGAATATAATGATTTATTTTTCTTTTGAAGATTTAAAAATATATATTCACACACATATCCTTTAATTGAATATATTCAAAGAGAAATCTATTTAATTTGAATGATATTTAATTTCATTAGGAGTACAAAAAATTGATTATATATAAATAATTTTTTATAATTATTTAAAAATAGTATTAAATCATATTTAATTAAATTAATAAAAAAAATTACATAAATTTTTTAAATAATTTTATTCTCATTTATTGATTTTTTATTAAATCTATTAGTTTAGCTAGAGAAAATATAACAAAAGGGTCTTTTAATAGTGGTGAGTAAATGCAAAGTGATTTCTAAATAGATTTATGAAATCCAATTATTTCTTATTTACTCTCAATATTTCAAGAAAATATATCGGGATAGCTATTTCCCCTTCTAGGTCCTCAATTTGTTCTTACAATTGTTGACTAGGTTTTCCTAATACCTTTTCTTGTTGGTCCCTACAAATAACGGCATTCCCAATAACCAACTAAGGAAGTTTGCCACCCTCAAGCCCAAAATCCTTGCCAGCTCTCTTTGAAGGCTTAATTGAGTATTGAGGAAAAAGACCTCTGACTTTATCTAATTAATTCTTTTCCCAGACGCCAAGCAATATTCGTCAAGGTAGTTCTTGATGGTTCTAGCCTCCTTTCAATTGAATGCACCAAAGAGAATGGTATCATTAGCAAATTGTCGATGCATAGTTGTGTCCAAATCGTTAACCACCAATACCCCCTAGTATTTACTTGCATGTCTCAAGGAGTTAATGCCTCTTCCCAAAGCTTCTACCATGATGACACTACAACAAATCCATGTGATTAACTCCCTTTTTTGCTTCCACCCACTATTTTAATGTATTTTTCTCTAATTTTTTGAAAAATTCAGCACTATTTATCAAGATGGTGCCATTTTTGGCATTTTTTTGCGCCAATCAAAACAAGTAGGCACTAATTAGCATTAGGTTTAGCAATGGTTTTAGCTCTGGGTTTAGCATTGGGTTTAGCATCGGGTTTAGTGCTAGGTTTAGCACCAAATTTAGTGCTAGGTTTAGTGCCTAATCGTTTTAATCTAGCAGGGATTAGGGGTTTTAGAACAAAAAATCCTTCCCCAATATTCACTGGCATTCAATTGCTTTCCTATATTTCATTTGCATATAAAGATCCCTCAACCCTCAACCCTCAACCCTAATCCCTCATCCTTAAGCCCTAAACCCTTAACCCTAAACCTTTAAACCCTAAACCCTAAACCCTATACCCTCAACCCAATACCCTAAACCATCAACGCTATAGGTTCTCAACTCTAAATTGGCCTCTACCCTCTACCCTAAAGTACCCAATACCATCAAACCTCAATCCTCAACCCTTAAACTCTTAAACCCAAGTAAACTCTCTACCCTAATCCCTCAACTCTTAAACTCTCTACCCTCTACCCCCTACCCTCTACCCTCTACCCTCAACCCTTAAACCCTAATCCCTCAACCCCTATACCCTCTACCCTATACATTAGACCCTCAACCCCAATCCTTCAACCATATACCCTAGTCAAACCTATACCCTAAATTCTCTACCCTCAACCCTTAACCATCAACCTTAAACCCTTAAAACCTAAACCCTAAACCCTTAAGCCTTTTATCCTCTACCCTCAACCCTATAACTTGAACCCAATACCCTAAACCATCAACCCTATAGTTCCTCAACTCTATATACCCTCAATTCTCAACCCTCTACCCTATACATTGGATCCTCAACCCTCATATATCTTTGTCCCTCCCTCCTCTTCTAATCTCCTCTCTATCTCACTTCTCCCTCCATCTCTTGCTCCATCCATCCCTCCCTATCTACCCTAAACCATCAACCCTTGAACCCTAATCCCTCAACCCCTATACCCTCTACCTTATACATTGGACCCTCAACCCTAATCCTTCAACCATATACCCTCAAACTTATACCCTAAACGATCTACCCTCAACCCTTAACCATCAACACTAAACCCTTAAACCATAAACCATAATCCCTTAAACCTTCTACTCTCTAACCTCAACCCTAATCCCTCAACCCTATACCCTCAACCCAATACCCTAAACCATATTCAACCCTATAGGTCCTCAACTCTATACCCTGAATTCTCAACCCTCTACCCTATACATTGGATACTCAACCCTCATATATCTTTGTCCCTCCCTCCTCTTCTACTCTCCTCTCTTTCTCACTTCTCCCTCCATCTCTCACTCCATCCATCCCTCTATCTCTACCTTAATCCCTCAAACCTAAACTATAAACCCTTAAAACCTTAAAATCTCAACACTAAACACTAAACCCTCAACCCTCAACCATCGGCCCTTAAACCCTAAACCCTTAAATCGGCCTCTACCCTCAACCCTCAACCCTCAACCCTTAATCCCTCAACCCTTAAACCCTCAACCCTCTACCATGAACCCTCAACCCTTAAACCCTAATCCCTCAACCCCTAGTATACCCTCTACCCTATACATTGGACCCTCAACCCTATACATCCCTTGGTGTGACTACAAGGGCCTAAAAATTCAACTATATCCCTTTTGTACATTTCATGGCATAATACACCTCATTTTTGCATTCAATCATCTACAAATTTTCCCATGTTTAAAATTTTTGAGTAAAGGATAAAAAAATGTTTTAAAACGATAATATGAAGATAATAGTATGATCTTAAATTTGAGAATTAATAGCATTTGAATTAAATGACATTTTTATCTTCTTTTCAATTAAAAATTTTAATATTTAATTTGTAACATATTATAAAATAAATAAATAATAATAAAATTGATATGTTGAATATTAATCATTATTTATAATTTATTTTTCACAATAATAATATGAATGGTTTGGAAGAAATGCAAGAGGCAATCTATTTAACTAAAAAAAATATCAAGGAATCTAATGTAATATCACAATCACAATCACACAATATTTTTAAATTATAATAATTAAAATCATAATTTAATGATTAAATTATATATTTAATTCATATTCATTTTAGTTTTATTTAAATAAATATTTTTCTATATATATTTTAAAATTAAAATTAATAATTGTTAAAGATATTTTTCATATTTTTATTTTATATAAAATAACATCAATAGTTTTTAATTTTTAATTGAACATACAAATTAATACATTTAATAAATAATAGTAATTTTTTATTATATAATATATGTATTTTGTTTCTAAATTTGTTTGAATATTAAAAGATTCAATGATTAAACATACACACTATACGTGATTGTGTGGGAGTTTTTTCACATCAATATTTTTGTCGCCATGATGAGTTAGAACAAAATACCCAAGCCCTAATTTTCAACTCTCATTTTGACTTGGTTTTTTTGAGCTCCATTGTCGTGCACTTACTGCCATCATTAGGGTTTGAAACCTCAAGCTTTCTGAAGGAGTCTTTGTCAATTTTCTCACTGTTTTTGAGAGTTTTCTTCACAAAAATTTCTATTGAGGCTAAATTAGGTAAAGCTTTCATGGTTCATCATTTGTTTCCACTTATTTGAATGTGTTTTCAAAGACATTTCTTCTCGGATTCTCATGTATTTTTCTCTTGCTTTACTTTGTTGACGCCTTGCTTGTCTTGAGGCTAACATCAAATCACTTATGGAGCTCGCATTTGTTCAAACAACAAGAATTTGATTAAGTTTCTATGTGTAATTTCTCTATATCTTACCTCTATTTTTTGTCAAAACAAGCTTGATTTGGACTCAATAGATACATATGAATGTATATTTTGTTTCTACCATGCATCCTTATTTTGAAATCCTTCTATCTTGTCCCGACTTCTCTATACATAGCTCACTAGCAAAATAAATGAAACAAATCATACTCTCCATATTTGGTTTGATCAAATGATGAAAGATTTTTTTATTTATGCATTTTTTCTCTTTCTTGGTGATAGCTTGGCTGCAACCTCTCTAGAATATTTTTTCTATTTCAAAAAAGAATAGAGTGTAAACTTTTCTTTATTATATTTTTGAGCCTAAATAGAAATCACTAAATGACTATGTTTTTTCCCTCAAATGCACACACCAAATTGTTAACAGTCAAGCTTTGTAGTGATATTTTCAAATATAGCAGAGGATAAACTATCAAGAAAAAACAAACAAATAAACACAACTTCCTACTAGCTAAAACAAAGACAAATATTCCATTGCAATCAAGGTTTGAAGGGGAAAAAAATGAATGCTTACTTTTGGCTAATGTAGAGACTAGTAATTTTACATCAACAAGGGAGTGTTAAACAAATTGAACACATGACTCAAAAAGAAAGTGCCAAGTGATAAACAAAACTACCACTTACTGAATAACAAGAATCAATACAAAGCTCAAATTTTTTTGATGCAATACAATGGAGGTCTTCAAATCAACTAACTCAAATTCTCTTGTTTGAGACAAAATTTACCCAAATTCTCTTCACTATACCTCTATTACACCTTAAACATCATTTATTTGATAGGTTCAAATAAAAAAATAACTCAAAAAACTTTGTTTCATCAGATTCACAAATATTGCATTCAAGGACTTAAACTCTTGTAATAGTCCATATAGTTGAAATCGGGTAAATATTCAACATAAAATTGAATATCCTAAAAAAAAATTCAGATTCTAGGACCCATTTGGGCCTTCTAAAACATATCTCGAAACTAGATATGGTCACTTTGGACCAACCTCTTCAAATCTAGACTTCACCGATGTCCTACAAGGCTAATTTTGGCTTGTTTTTCAAAGAAACTACTGTTAAAACTTGTTTCCCATATAATTTTCTTCTGGTAAGTCACTTATCAGGTATTAAAACCTTGGAATCCACCTCCCCCTTCAAAATAAACACTTTCTAAAACAACCAATTGCAAAATCCTCACTTTATGTCCTTCCAAGGAGGGTTTTTTGAACAACTATGATCAAGGCCTTAAAACACTTATAAAACACTTATAAAATTCTTAAATAGGTCTGAAAACACCTAATACACCTTCATAAATTTCTTCCCCCACAAATTTCACACTTTTCCATACTAAAACCTCATAATTTTACTCTTTTTTAGTCAAAAATCACTCATTTTTGCAACTAGGCTTCATGCCCATTGACCTGAAAGCATCCTTCCCCTAATCCCTCAAGCCTATAAACACCTAATACTACATTAATAGACCCATTCCACTTATTCACAATAGTTTACAGAAGGTGGAATAGGTTGAACTCTATTTAAGGCCTCAAAACCCATGTATGTACAAATTCAGACTAGTTTTTTGTATCTAGATCAACAATAAAATCTGTTAAAATCAATGTAGAGCCTCCAAATATGATGAAAATAAAAGCTAGTTCAGTCCCACACCTGATCCAAGCACCTGTAGAGTAATAAGGTCCTATACGGATTCTTACCAAGGCTTGAAATTGCTGAAAATGTTATAAAAATTAGAAATTTCTATAAAAATAATGGCTTTTGGCTTTCTAATTTTCACTAAAAGGTTGTCAAGGTAGGTTGAATATTAGTTTTATTGTGTTGAGTCATGATTATAAGTGGAATAAAGTCTAAAAAGGTCATTGGTAATGTCTTAGGTGAATAGGAGGGTCAAAAATGAAAATATTGCAAATATGCAAATGTTGTCAACAATAAACTTGCAAAAATGAAAAATTTGTAAAGGCCAACAGTTAGTTGGGGTTTGAAAAGTGGTTGGTCAGTTTGTGGAATTATTTTTGGGTTGGAAAAAATTTAAAATACATGTACACCTCATGATGGGGGTTGGCAAGTTTCATTTTGAATGAAATACCACAAAATCTATTAGTTTCTTTGCATAAATTTTGTGTTTTCAAGAAATCTGCTACTACAAGCTGAATTTCTCATTTATATAGAAGTACCACGGCCCAAGGGTGATGGAATGTGTTTAGGGCATGTCTTAGCTTTCATTTGAATCAAGTGGGAGGTTCTAATATTGAGTTTTGAGTGAGATATCTTCATTTGTTCCCCTTTTAGTTGAGTTTTGATTACTAATGTAATTGCAATGTTTCTTATGATGAAGCAGAGAAGAATGGTGGTTTTTTCTCTCTAAAATCACAATTACTTAAGTTGAACAAAGTTTTATTAAATTATTTCCACTCTTTTATATGATTTGATGGATATTTATAGTGGTTAAATCCACCAAGATGTGTATCATACTTCACTCAAAGGCTTGATCTCATACATAGGTATGGGTTCATAATGGATTTTCCATGGTTTCGATGTTTAAGGTGTATATTTATTAGGGTTTTTCCTCTGAAACAGTGCACCTTTCACCCTTTAGTGTTGGGTGAAGATCATCAATCACTTTTCCATCTTAAAACTTGCTAGACAGGGGATGCTAGTGGCATTGCCACCTCTAAAGTGAGCACCCTTTAATAAATTTAATTCTTATCAAGTTGGGCATCGATCACTAATCAATCTGCCCTTTTTTTTGAACTAGAGCTTAGTTTTCTTTGGTTTCAACCACACAAAAATGTGCCCTAAATTTATATTTTTACTTATTTGGAAGAATTCACTTAGATCCTTGCTATTGTTGGTAATAAGGAAAACTAACTCCATGGTTGGGCCAAAGAAAAATATGTGCCAAGGGAAAAGAGTATTTTTTATTCAAACCTCATGCGTTAGCCATTCCAAAGTCATCTTTCTTTTGTTGTAGTCAACACCAACTGAGAACTTCATTGTTTTCTGCTCTTGCATACTATTATTCAAATGCCATCTTTTATTAGACTTGTTGATGATCACTTCTCTCTATCTTAGCAAAGAAAAGATAATGACAAGATGACTTAAAAAATTTACTACGAGAACCACAATTGATTGGATGGATACAAGATCAAAATTCAAATGATGACAAAGGGAGCACAAGAGATGAGTTTCATATGGGTACCAACATGAGGATAGGTTGTATCTATTTCCATTTAAGTTCTATATATTGATCTATTTCATAAAAAAAATAAAAAATTAACCCAATAAGATTGAATTTCATCATGAATCCTCATTTACAATCATCAAGCCACTAGAAGGAACATTGTTTCCTTTTATTTTATTCCTGACATAGCAACAACTAAAAGTTTTCATGTTATTTTCAAATTTGTTGGTTATTTGATGCTAGCTTAACTTTTCTTGCAATGGTTGTATAGGATGAAAACAATAGCCATATAAAATTCCTTTTTCACAAGTCCTACTCTCTCAAGGTTAACAATCTCAATCTCACTAGTAGTGATTAAAAAGAAAGGTAATTCCACCAATTCTATCAAACAGTTTAGCATAGGAACAATAAAAGCAAATGTGGTGTAGGAGCACCTGTTTGATTTCTTTCCTCCATGAGGCCAAAATGTAATAAGTGTTTAAAGAGTTCTATTGGTTCATTTAAGGTTTATCAAACCATTTTAGAGGTGTTTGAGTCTTAGGAAATTGTATTTGAAGTCATTTGTCAAATAATGTTCAAAGTTGTTCCATATTGAAAAAATTGTTAAAAAGTGCAAAAAAAAAAGTTGCCACAATGTAAAAACTTGACAAATAATGGAAGTTGAAGGGTCATAGAAGTTATTTGAATATTTTTACGTAGTTAGATAATTTGGAGAGCCTTTAATAAGGAATTGTGAGTCGTTTGTAAGGGTGGTGGAAGAGAAAATTGAAGATTTGTAATGGAGAAATCATATTCACTATTTTTCCAATTCCTTCATTTTATTCTGATGCATGGTATGGTCTGTACAACCCAATTCAGGGCCTAAGATCACATGGTATTGAAATAATATTGAATCTATTTTATTTTGGCTTTTCTTTCATTTAATTTCATTGAGAAATGTGAAAGTTATTATGTTTTTGGTGAAGACAGCCAATCCAGAAAACGTTTTCCAGAAATTGCAGTCAAAAAACATATTAGTATGGACTTGTATGGACATGTACAGACATAAAACCTAAATGGATGGAAAGGTATTGATTTCATGGACAAAATTTCTTTTTACCAATAATTTTTATAATGCCATTTAAAGGGTCAAACAATCCAATTTCTAAAAATTGTCCTGAACATAGGGTTTTTGGGGTTTGTATAAAAAAATGTGTTTCTCTTGATTTGTACGGTGGAAACTCCTGATTTTTGTGAGAAGGTTTATATTATCACATTATCTCATGTTCTAAATACTTAGACCAAATTATGGTGGTTAGCATATGAAATCATGAAGCCTTAGGTCTATATTTTGGGCAAAATCTGGAAGAGTGATTGTGTACAAAGTTGTTTTGAGGAATTTCATTATGGTGAGTGAAGTTTTCTTGATTCCCATTGTTTATAAGGGGATTTTAAAGGTATTGTGAGCCTTATCTAATCAGGGTTTGGTGATGTCATATGTTTGAATCTTTTTTTATTGACTAATCAGACAAGGCAACCTGTTGACAGTGATATTTAGGAATGGAAAATGAGGTTTTCTTTAAATGGTGATTGATGAATTATCATGAACAAAGGATGGGAAAGAGTATAATATTTTTTTTCAGAGATAATAACACATGTTTGTGGCATTGTAAGGGGGAAAATGGACTTGGGGTATGTATTTTCAACAAACCCTCATGAAACAAGTAAGGAGTTGGAATGGTAAGGGTTTAGAGTATTGATTCATTAATGTAGGGATATGTTGATGAAATTTGTTGTTTTTGACATATTTACATCTGTTGAGTGTCTTGAATGGTATTGGAGCCATGTTGGAAGTCTAAGTTATCATTTTGGTGTTGAGTGTCCAAATTGACAAGCTTAGGAATCTACAAGTTTGAGTTTGAGTTCATTTTTTTGGTGATGTCAAATGTGTTTTGAGGAAACTACAAGTAGTTGTATTCCTTAATCTCAGATTGGTTGTGTGGAATCAAGTGTTTTTTGTGAAGTGAATGATGAGTTGAGTTGTGGTCCTCCTAGCACTGCATCAAAACGCTTTGAAAGGAACTCTATGAAAACCAAGCTCTCTAAATGGTATATCAAACTCTAGTTCAAAATATTTTAGATGAGGTTGCTCCCATAGCTCTGTTACTTGCTTGAAAAATCCTTGAAACTCTACATTGATTTTGTTTTTCCTGCCCCTCTCTTGCTGTTCTTCCTCAATTTCATCAGGATCATACATTGACCTTTCCCCTCCTAAAGTTTGGACCACATATATTATCTCCACATAAAACTGGACATCCTTGGTCTTCTTGGTTCACACCATGATATGGTTATGCTAATGAAAATGAAGCAAAGTAATCATCTTGTTCTCTGCTGGTTGGAAGAATGCATGCTTAGTGTTTTGATACATGATATCAGATCTCTTTTGCTCTCATGGTTGAATACTAAAATCCATTATGGTGGGCCTCTAGAGTTCCAGTCATTTTTCTTCCTCTTCCACCAAATGTTGGCATATTTTACTAATATTTATTAGAATTGTTGCATGCTTTACATCACTGGAATGACATATTAGCTATAAATTTTATGAAATTTTATTATGGTATGTGCACTTTGATATGATGTAATATGATTATGGTTTTGTTTCACATATTGTAATATTAGATATATAACAAAAAAATTTGCATGAAATAAATAATAACTTTTCATTTTAAATGTTTTTTTTTTGCAGAACACGGGTCTTCTAGAAGATCAAGATGATCCTCATGATATATAGATCCATAATATGATGATTACGATGGTGATGGTGATGATGATGAGGCAGTTGCTGGTAGTAGCCAGTGACATTCATGATCATATAGACTGCACCATAGATCATTGTTGATATATCATTATGATGCCTCTTTTCACGGTTACAATCATATGTATCATTTTCACAGCCTGCAATACCATATTATTGAGTTGTATCATTTTGACATGTATCAATTTGAAATATATCATTTGGACATGTATAATTTTCAGTTATATAATTTATCATTTTTACTTATATCATTTGTACATGTGTCATTTTGACTTATGTCGACTGTTGGACATGTATCATTTTGGCATGTTATTAATCTAGTGGCATATTTGACTCACTTGTTTTAACTATAAATGGTGATTATGGTATTAATAATTATCTTGTTATTTAATCATATGAGTTAAATAATTAAATTACTTACTCTATAATAATGAGTTATTTAAGAGGTATGATATATTTAATTAATTAAATTGAAATAAAACATATTATTTAATTTACTTTATAATCATATGAGTTATTTAAGAGGCATGACATATTTAACTAATTAAATTGAAACAAAACATATTAAATTAATAAATGGAAGCAAAACAAGAAGCATTTTTATAAGCAAAAAAGGAAGCAACAATGGAAGCCAAATTAGAAGCAAAAGTGGAAGTAAAATTGGAAGCAAAATTGGAAGCAAAAACTAGAAGCAAAATCGGAAGCAAATCTAGAAGCAAAGCCTGAAGCAAAACTAGAAGCAAAACTGAAGGTAAACCTAGAAGCAAAACTAGAAGAAAAACTAGAAGCAAATGTGGAAGCAACACAAGAAGCAAAACCAGAAGCAAAATCAGAAGCCAAACTAGAAGCAACAAAATATTGGTGCTAAATCCAACACTAAACCTGGTGCTAAACCCTGTGCTAAATCTAGTGCTAAATTCAGCACCAAAGCGAACATACCATTTTTTGCTAAGTTTTGCACCAACAGAAGTTCCCAATTCATAAACTCAAATACACTAAAATTTGGTACTATTTTAGGTGCTAATTGCCTATTTTGTTGTAGTGTAATGAAGACAAATAGGAACAATGGGTCACCTTGTCTTAGTCCCTTAAAAAAAGTGAAGAATCCATGAGTCGCACTATTTACTAGGACTAAAAATTCAGTCGTGGAGATGCAAATTTTGGCCCAATTGATCCAATCCTCTTTAAATCCAAATTTCATGAGCACTTCTACTAGAAATTTCCTTTCCACCAAATCATACACTTTTAATATATTCAATTTGAGGATCATGTAGGCTTCTCTTGCCTTTCTAGCTGAGTGCAAAGTCTCGTGTGTAATGATAATACCATCCACTATGGATCTCCCAAGGGAAAACCCACTCTGTTCTTTTGAGATGACTGCTTTTAGTACTCCCTTGAGTCTATTGGCAATGATCTTAGTGACAATCTTATAAATTGTGTTACAAAGTGTAATCAGCCTAAACTCACTCATAACTTGTAGATCCTTCTTCTTGGGGATTAGTGCCAAGAAAGTGTGATTGATTGAGCCCAACATTGTCATCTTTCTTCTTGAATCCTCAACGGCCAAGAATAGGTCATCTCCAACAATATCCTAGAATTTTTGGAAAAACCCAGTCGAGAATCCATCCAGGCTCGGAGCCTTTTCTAGGTTGAGTTGAAATGTAGCCATTATTACTTCCCCTTATTAATTTTTTGATAAAGGGGCCCACTTTTATCTTCATTAATTATATTGGGGATAGAACTAAGAAGATTTTCCCACACATTTCTATGCTTTGGAGCTTCTCTTTTTAGAATTGCTTTGAAGAAACTTACTAATTCATTGTTTACCTCTTTCAGGGATTGTGTTACTACCCCATCCTCCCTTCTTATCTCTCTGATTATCTTCTTGCTTCGATTTGCCACAGTTGTTTTATGGAAATACTTTGTGTTCTTATCACCTTCCTTGAGCCATGTTTCTCTTGATTTATGCCTCCAAAAATATTCTTCTCTTTTTAGGACGTCAGTAAGCTCCCCTTTTAGTTCCTTCTCAACTTCAAAATCTTTACTCCCCATCCCATTATCAATGATGTGCTCATTTATTGCTACCAAATCTTTCACTATCATTTCTTTTTTCATGGAATACATTTTTGAAATGTACTTTATTCCACTCAGTTTATTTTTTTTCTAATCTTGTATAGATAGGAGTGGTTCCCTATCCTGATCTCATCCCACCAAGAAGCTATCAAGTCTAGCAGTCTATCATCTCTTAGCCATATGTTTTCAAACTTGAATGGGTTTCCTTTTGGAGGTTCATCAGGCTAAAGTGATAAGTATACAGGAAAGTGATCTAACCCCACATAGGGCAGAATCAACACCTCACACAAATAATTCCCCCCCAATCCCAAAAAAGTAGAAACCAATCCAGCCTCTCAACTATGTTGGTGAACCCTTTTCTTTTGTTTGACCATGTGAATACCCCATTTTTGGCTTGCAAGTCCATAAGCTAGTTATTGCCAATAAACTCTTAGAAGTCCTACTAAACATTCATGATTCAGCCTATACCTCCCCTCTTTTCTTCATTGTTAAAAGTAGCATTGAAGTCTCCTACTATGATCCCCTTTCACCCTTTGAGATTGGAAATACCATTGGAAATTTTCTTCCATAGGTTCCTCTAATCTATTATAGATAGGGGCCCATACACATTTATGATGAAAAACTACTCATTTCCTTACAATAATTTGCAACTCATCATTATCCAATTTGAATTCTCTTCTGAAACCTCTCATGCAATTGCTAATGGGTTTCATATGATGCAAATTCCCTCTAATGCTCCTTCAGAGCCAACAAAGAGTCCCTTCCATTGCTTCCAACACCTAATTCTCTTAGCTCATTCTTCCCTACTTAATTCTGTCTCTTGCAATAAGAAGATATTTTCCCTAGATTGGTGAATTTGACACTTGACCAAGTGCCATTTTTTTGGGGCATTAGTGCCCCTAACACTACATGTTGTGACCTTCATTACCCCTAGGGAAGGATGACATCCTTTCCTAACCTTTGTTTCATTTGTCCTACTATATTTTCTAATATATCCAACTTGGCCTTGTTTGTCTTTAGTCCCCTTTTATCATTTTTCTTGATGTTTGGTTTTTTTTTATCTTTCATTGTGATTGCTCCAACATTATTTCTTCAACCAATTCTCCTCCTTTTCCTCCCCCATTTCTTCCTCTTTTGAATCCAATTCCACCTCAGTCTCTTCCACATCTACTTATGGGGAACTTTGATTTGAGATTTTTAGTTTATTCTCCAATTATTTCTCATCCTTTTCCTCAGTAGCTCCAATCATCCTCTCCCCCTCAACCCCATTTACTATGTTAGCTTGGATCTTCCTTGTAGTCGGAGTTTCAACCATAGTCACTATTGCTTCTTTGATAGGGGGTACTTTCCTTTTGTTCACTAGTTGTCCTAAATCCACACATCTCATCTAGTGTTAGCTAGGCCATCCTACCCTCCAAAGTGTATGTGAGGTGCTTTACATTATTTTTTTGATACTCCCTTCCTATTGAATTGGCTAATGGATCATCAGACCCCCCAAGGGAATAGTTGGAAACACCATCTAGGGTTTCACTTGTTGAGTCTCCATGGCCTTGCTCCCACTCATACTCATTGGCTTTATTGACCCTCATCTTCACATTGCACTCCAAATTGTTATGCTCCCTAGACTTGCAGGTGGGGAATAATTTCATTTGGTCCTCCCTTTCCACTCTTTTAGTTTGATCCCAACCTTCAAGAAAAAAAACAATTTTGTGGGGTAGAACCTAGTGCAGGGCTAGCCCTAGGCATATTCTAGTATATGTGCCCAAACAATTATATTCATTATTTTTCTCTATCGAGATGAGATTTCCTAGGCTCTTCCCAATTTCTACTACTGTTTCATCATCCAAAATTTTCAAAGGAAGGTTGTACAAGTGAACCCATATCAGCCCTTCCTTGATTGTATGTTTCTAGGGATCAAAATTTTGGTACCAATCTATCAAGTGCATCCCAAGATTGTCTAGGTAATGTGGGCTACTTAGTAGAGCATTCCATTTGTCCACCTTGGAGGGGAATTCCATCAAGAATAATTCATTTTGTGGTGCCCTAATTTTGACCCAAATACCCCATTTCTCACTACACTACCTTCCTATGTTCTCTACATCACACCAACCACCCCCCCACTTGAGAAATATCCCATTTTCTTTCAATCTATCTACTAAATTTCTTACTCGATCTTTATCTAAATTAAAATATGTTTCAAATAGTTTTAGGTGGGTGACTTACCAATCAAATCCACATATTGATGCAATGGATCTTCATCTACAATCATCCTTTCCTTCCCTTTCCATGGATTTCTTGTGTCCTCTTTGCTTCTAGTCATTTGATCATTCCAATTGGTGGAAGTGTATGCTCTCAGATTCTTTTTTTCCCATAACTACAAATGTTGGATTCCTTCTAGTCCCATCTAATTCATGGCACCCCACCTATTGAAATTTGAATTATGGGAAAATTTCCTTTGATCCATTGCCACATCATCAAACCTAGGAGACCATCCATGCGAGTGCATCCATGGGAGCACAATTTTTCCCTCCCAACCCATCTATCTATGGTTCGATCCCTAGTCACATCACCTCTTGTCATGAAGCTCCATGCTTTTATACCTTGAGTGACATCTATCCACCCACCTTCCATCTTCAAAAACCCATTACAGAGTATGCTTCCTTGCATCTTCCGACCTTTCCTCTACAAATTCTCCCTTTAGTCAAGTGCTTCCACCTCAATATCAGCCTAGTCTCGCTTGCCAAGATCTTTTTTCTACTCCTCTTCACTCATTTTCGCTCTTTTTAGAAATGTAAGATTGTTTAATAATTTAACTAAATATGACTTAATAAAAAAGTATGCAATTTAATTATATAACTATTAATTTCTAATATTTTAAATAAAATTAACTATTATGTTCTTCAAGAAAATATAATCTTTATTTTTTAACATAAAAATTCTTAAATTTATTAATTATTTTAGTTAATTGAATATCTAATTCTGATTAATAATGGTTTGAATTTCATTGGTATATTTATAATATATTAATTACAATTATTAAATAATAAATTATTTATTATAAAATATATATATGATTACTTTTGGTTTCTAACTATTTTGATTGTGATTCCAAAAATCCATGTTGTTGTATACATTTATGAATCCATCTAACATAAGGTTTTCTTCATCTATAGTGGGAACACCATCAAACAAAATAGACAAATTAATGGTGTTGGTTGTGTTGTTAAGAGGAGAAGAGGGGAAAGAAACATGGTGACGAAAGTGCTGGTGGTAGGAAGAGGAGATGGAATCAAATATGATGGGCACTTTGTTGTTGGTGGTGCAATCATTATGAGTGGAGCAAAAAATCTCATCCTTGTCCTTATATCTTTTTTCGGGATTCAAACTCTTAATATACTCCTCCAAAAGGGAGCTTCTCTCATGGGTGGCATCAAGAGCTCTTTTGGAGCGGTGAAGGCTAGACTGCCTCCTCTTGGTGGAATTTCAGTGGTTTTTTATTGCATTCTTTGTTCTTCCAGGAAGTCTTTTTGCAATCTCAATCCACTTGTTCCCCAAGTCTACATGAGCCCTCACAATCAATATTTCCTCTTCTTCAAACCATACATGTCTTTGTGCAAAACCACAATACAACCCAAAATCAGAATTCACAAACCAAAGAAAATAAATTTTGGAGATCATAAGTCAATTAATCTATTATTGCTAAGATTAGAACATTGCAAAAACTTTGACAAATAGAAGAGTCTAAGAGTTAAACTAATATGTAGGTTTGTTTTTATAATGCTTGCAAAGAGGCTGCAAGATAAAATTGGTATTAAGAAGAGAAAATTGATTGCAAGGTTTTGTCCAAAATTGAGCTTTGTGATCATCATTGATCTTCCAAATTGAGATATAATGTAGTGCCCCTCCATTGTGGCCCTCCTGGACATTTGTGAAAGGTTGTTTTGTGATCTTGTTACTTATGTTATTAGATTTTGTGGTGAACGTGAGATTTTAATGGCTTTGTTAAGTTAGTTAATTGAATTAAAATCGAGCACCAATTAATTTATACAAGGGATTTAAACAATAGATCAATTTTGTGAAATATAAGTAAATAGTTAATTAGTAAATAAATTAACTTGTCTTATTAGAAGTATTGTTTTAATGGTAATTAATAACAATTAATAATTTATTATGTGAGGATAATAATTTAAATATGTTAAAACAATATAAATCTTGAAGATAAGATTTAGAACTATTGTAAAAAGAAATAAACAAAAATAAATAAATAAATATTATCCTTACTAGAAGTTAGCATGATAAAAGAGATAAGATTGAAAGATCGTGCTGAGCTATAAGTTAAAAGGAAACTTGCTATTTTTTTGTGAGGCCTTTTATTGATTTTAATTGATTTTTGTTTTTAAAATAAAATAAGCTTGTGCATGCATGATTCGGAAGGAGAGTGGAATAGGAAATTGCTTATTTGGTTGATTTTTGTTTTTGAAAAAAACCTTCTATATATTTTCTTTGGAGGGATCTGTGAAGAAAAATTAGAAGAGCTTGCTCCGCAAGTTAATTTAAAAACAATAATAATAGAAGATTGCCGGGGGAGACAAGAAAAAAGGCTTCACCTTCCTCGGAAGGAGATTAGGAGGTGGATTGTTTCATTTGCAGGGTTGTGGGAGGAGAGAAGGGCGGAAGCTGGAATTTGGGAAGAGCTGTGTGTCAAGATTCCTATTCTGTCAAGCGCATCAAACAGGTTTTATTGCTATTATCTTACTAGATTGTGTCTGTAACGTTTAATGGTTGCACTGCTTTTCTTTTTCTTTTTCTGTTTAATTGCAAGTTTTCGTATAACAACAATTATAGACGGATTTTAGACGGTACTTGGTACTCGAGTAAAAGTCATTAATCTGTTTCTGAAGGTCATTAATATCTATGGAATTGGTGTGTCAAAACATGCTTGGTGACTATAGAAATGTGTAGTTGAAACGTATTACGCACCAGCCAAATAGTAAAATAACCGGGTGATATATATGTGCCTACATTGGGCAGTTGCTCTTTAATTTCTTTGGTAATTCGTTGAGTATTCGATGGCTAGTTCTAAACACCGCTCTAAAATTCATTGAATGCGGAGTAATTGTTCCCTGTAGAAGCTATCGCCTTCTTAAGGCGGAATGCAGTAAATATCTGTTATGGATATAATGCTTTCTTGCTTATAACCATCATGCATGTTGCTTGAAACCGGATATTGATCCTTCTTAATCAAAATCAAGATAGCTTCTAAAGGCGGAATGCAGTAAATATCTGTTATGGATACAATGCTTTCTTGCTTATAACCATCATGCATGTTGCTTGAAACCGGATATTGATCCTTCTTAATCAAAATCAATTAGGATGAACCCGCAACGAAATCATTAGATATCGCTTTGATATTTCCTCATCGGTGGTCAGATGGCTGTGTCGACTATTTAAATCATCCCCAACATCGATATTATTTTGTTTCCGAGCATATTAATTTATTCGTTTAATCTGCACTCACATGCAATCGGTTTGATTGTTGGGAGGATTGTTGGGAGATGGAATTCATGGTTAGGAAACCAAGCTTTAACTACAGTCCATTTTCCAATTACCTCAGCCTTGGTTTTTATTTCGCCCTCTCATCGCAGGATATGCACAGATGGTATATCATGAGCAGAATTTAGAAACTCTCCAAAAAAAAAAACGATAGGTAGGTGCGAGGCAAATCATGGAGCGACGTCCAGTTCAGTGCTTTAATTGTATGAAACTTTATTTGATTGTATATCGACCTACAGGGCCAGAAAATGCAACTAGGGTTAGCTCAAAGGAATACACTAATGTTACGTCCTTATATGATGCCGATGATAAGGCTGAGGTAATTGGAAAATGGACTGCAGTTAAAGCCTGGTTTCCTAACGATGAATTCCATCTCCCAACAATCAAACCGATTGCATGTGAGTGCAGATTAAACGAATAAATTAATATGCTCGGAAACAAAATAATATCAATGTTGGGGATGATTTAAATAGCACGCAAGAGAGCGTAGGACCTTCGACACAGCCATCTGACCACCGATGAGGGAATATCAAAGCGATATCTAATGATTTCGTTGCGGGTTCATCCTAATTGATTCTGATTAAGAAGGATCAATATCCAGTTTCAAGCAACATGCATGATGGTTATAAGCAAGAAAGCATTGTATCCATAACAGATATTTACTGCATTCCGCCTTAAGAAGGCGATAGCTTCTATAGGGAACAATTACTCCGCATTCAATGAATTTTAGAGTGGCGTTTAGAACTAGCCATCCAATACTCAACGAATTACCACAGAAATTAAAGAGCAACTGCCCAATGTATGCACAACTATATCACCCGGTTATTTTACTATTTGGCTGGTGCGTAATACGCTTCAACTACACATTTCTATAGTCTCCAAGCATGTTTTGACACACCAATTCCATAGATATTAATGACCTTCAGAAACAGATTCATGACTTTTACTAGAGTACCAAGTACCGTCTAAAATCCGTCTATAATTGTTATTATACGAAAACTTACAATTAAACAGAAAAAGAAAGGCAATGCAACCATTAAACGTTACAGACACAATCTAGTAAGATAAGAGCAATAAAACCTGTTTGATGCGCTTGACAGAATAGGAATCTTGACACACAGCTCTTCCCAAATTCCAGCTTCCGCCCTTCTCTCCTCCCACAACCCTGCAAATGAAACAATCCACCTCCTAATCTCCTTCCGAGGAAGGTGAAGCCTTTTCTCTTGTCTCCCCCGGCAATCTTCTATTATTATTGTTTTTAAATTAACTTGCGGAGCAAGCTCTTCTAATTTTTCTTCACAGATCCCTCCAAAGAAAATATACAGAAGGTTTTTTTTTAAAACAAAAATCAACCAAATAAGCAATTTCCTATTCCACTCTCCCTCCGAATCATGCATGCACAAGCTTATTTTATTTTAGAAACAAAAATCAATTAAAATCAATAAAAGGCCTCACAAAAAAAATAGCAAGTTTCCTTTTAACTTATAGCTCAGTTACGCATGATCTTTCAATCTTATTTCTTTTATCATGCTAACTTCTAGTAAGGATAATATTTATTTATTTATTTTTGTTTGTTTCTTTTTACAATAGTTCTAAATCTTATCTTCAAGATTTATATTGTTTTAACATATTTGAATTATTATCCTCACATAATAAATTATTAATTGTTATTAATTACCATTAAAACAATACTTCTAATAAAACAATTTAATTTATTTACTAATTAACTATTTACTTATATTTCACAAAATTGATCTATTGTTTAAATCCCTTGTATAAATTAATTGGTGCTTGATTTTAATTCAATTAACCAACTTAACAAAACCATTAAAATCTCACGTTTACCACACAATCTAATAAAAACATAAATAACAAGATCACAAAACAACCTTTCACAAATGTCTAGGAGGGCCACAATGGGGGGGAACTACATTATATCTCAATTTGGAAGATCAATGACAATCACAAAGCTCAATTTTGGACAAAACCTTGCAATCAATTTTCTCTTCTTAATACCAATTTTATTTTGCAGCCTCTTTGCAAGCATTATAAAAAAAAACCTACATATTAGTTTAACTCTTAGACTCTTCTATTTGTCAAAGTTTTTGCAATGTTCTAATCTTAGCAATAATCGATTCATTGACTTATGATCTCCAACATTTTTTTTCTTTGGTTTGTGAATTTTGATTTTGGGTTGTATTGTGGTTTTTCACAAAGAGATGTATGGTTTGAAGAAGAGGAAATATTGATTGTGAGGGCTCATGTAGACTTGGGGAACAAGTGGACTGAGATTGCAAAAAGACTTCCTAGAAGAACAAAGAATGCAATGAAAAACCACTAAAATTCCACCAAGAGGAGGTAGTCTAGCCTTCACCACTCCAGAAGAGCTGTTGACGCCACCCATGAGAGAAGCTCCCTTTTGGAGGAGTATATTAAAAGTTTGAATCCCCAAGAAAGATATAAGGACAAGGATGATATTTTTTGCTCCACTCATAATGATTGCACCACCAACAACAAAGTGCCCATCATATTTGATTCCATCTCCTCTTCCTACCACCAACACTTGCGTCACCATGTTTCTTTCCCCTCTTCTCCTCTTAACAACACCACCAACACCATTAATTTGTCTATTCTATTCGATGGTGTTCCCACTATAGATGAAGAAAACCTTATGTTAGATGGATTCATAAATGTATACAAAAACATGGATTTTTGGAATCACAATCAAAATAGTTAGAAACCAAAAGTAATCATATATATATTCTATAATAAATAGTTTATTATTTAATAATTGTAATTAATATATTATAAATATACCAATGAAATTCAAACCATCATTAATCAGAATTAGATATTCAATTAATTAAAATAATTAAAAAATTTAAGAATTTTTATGTTAAAAAATAAAGATTAAATTTTCTTCAAGAACATAATATTTAATTTTATTTAAAATAGTAGAAATTAATATTTATATAATTAAATTACTATTTTTTTATTAAGTCATATTTAGTTAAATTATTAAACAATCTTACATTTCTAAAAAGAGCAAAAATGAGTGAAGAGGAGTGGAAAAAAGATCTTGGCAAGCGAGACTGGGCTGATATTGAGGTGGAAGCACAACTGAAGGGAGAATTTGCAGAGGAAAGGTGGGAAGATGCAAGGAAGCATACTCTATAATGGGTTTTCGAAGATGGAAGGTGGGTGGATAGATGTCACTCGGGGTATAGAAGCATGGAACTTCATGACAAGAGGTGATATGACTAGGGATCGAACCATAGACAAATGGGTTGGGAGGGAAAAACTGCGCTCCCATGGATGCACTCGCATGGATGGTCTCCTAGGTTTGATGATGTGGCAATGGATCAAAGGAAATTTTCCCATAATTCAAATTTCAATAGGTGGGGTGCCATGAATTAGATGGGACTAGAGGGAATCCAACATGAGTGGTTCTAGGAAAAAAAGAATCTGAGAGCATACACTTGCACCAATTGGCATGATCAAATGACTAGAAGCAAAGAGGACATAAGAAATCCATGGAAAGGGAAGGAAAAGATGATTGTAGATGAAGGTCCATTGCATCAATATGTGGATCTGATTGGTAAGTCACCCACCTAAAACTATTTGAAACATTTTTTAATTTAGATAAAGGTCAGGTAAGAAATTTAGTAGATAGATTGAAAGAAAATGGGATATTTCTCAAGTGGGGGGGTGGTTGGTGTGATGTAGAGAACATAGGAAGGTAGTGTAGTGAGAAATGGGGTATTTGGGTCAAAATTAGGGCACCACAAAATGAATTATTCTTGGTGGAATTCCCCTCCAAGGTGGACAAATGGAATTCTCTACTAAGCATCCCACATTACCTAGACAATGTTGGGATGCACTTGATAGATTGGTAACAAAATTTTGATCCTTGGAAACATACAATCAAGGAAGGGCTAATATGGGTTCACTTGTACAACCTTCCTTTGAAATTTTTGGATGATGAAACACTACTAGAAATTGGGAAGAGCCTAGGCAATCTCATCTCGATAGAGAAAAATAATGAAGATAAGTGTTTGGGCACATATACTAGAATATGCTTAGGGCTAGCCCTACACTAGGTTCTACCCCACAAAATTGAAATTTTTCTTGAAGGTGGGGATTAAACTAAAAAAGTGGAAAGGGAGGACCAAATGAAATTATTCCCCACTTGCAAGTCTAGGGAGCATAACAATTTGGAGTGCAATGTGAAGATGAGGGTCAATAAACCCAATGAGTATGAGTGGGATCAAGGCCATGGAGACTCAACAAGTGAAACCTTAGATGGTGTTTCCAACTATTCCCTTGGGGGGTTTGAGGATCCATTAGCCAATTCAATAGGAAGGGAGTATCAAACAAATAATGTAGAGCATCTCACATACAATTTGGAGGGTAGGATGGCCGAGCTAACACTAGATGAGATGTGTGGATTTAGGACAACTAGTGAACAAAAGGAAAGTACCCCATATCAAAGAAGCAATAGTGACTATGGTTGAAACTCCGACTACAAGGGAGATCCAAGCTAACATAGTAAATGGGGTTGAGGGGGAGGGGATGATTGGAGCTACTGAGGAAAAGGATGAGAAATAACTGGAGAATAAACTAAAAATCTCAAAGCAAAGTTCCCCATAAGTAGATGTGGAGGAGAGTGAGATGGAATTGGATTCAGAAGAGGAAGAAATGGGGGAGGAAAAGGAGGGAGAATTGGTTGAATAAATAATGTTGGATCAATCACAACCAAAGATAAAAAAAAAACCAAACATAAAAAAAATGATAAAAGGAAGCTAAAGACAAATAAGGCCAAGTTGGATATAGTAGAAAATATAGTAGGAAAAATGAAACAAAGGTTAGGGAAGGATGTCATCCTTCCCTAGGGGTAATGAAGGTCACAACATGTAATGTTAGGGGCACTAATGCCCAAAAAAATGGCACTTGGTCAAGTGTCAAATTGACCAATCCAGGGAAAATATCTTCTTATTACAAGAGACAAAATTAAGTAGGGAGGAATGAGCTAAGAGACTTGGGTGTTGGAAGCAATGGAAGGGACTCTTTGTTGGCTTTGAAGGAGCATCAGAGGGAATTGGCATCATATGGAACCCCTTAGAAATTGCATGAGAGGTTGTAGAAGAGAATGTAAATTGGATAATGATGAGTTGAAAATTATTGTAAAGAAATGAGTAGTTTTTCATCATAAATGTGTATGGGCCCCTATTTGCAATAGATAAGAGGAACCTATGGAAGAAAATTTCCAATGGTATTTACAATCTCAAAGGGGGAAATGGGATCATAGTAGGAGACTTCAATGCTACTTTGAACAATGAAGAAAAGAGGGGAGGTATAGGCTAAATCATGAATGTTCAATAGGACTTCTAAGAGTTTATCGACAACAAATAGCTTATGGAATTGCAAGCCAAAAATGGGGTATTCACATGGTCAAACAAAAGAAAAGGGTTCACCAACATAGTTGAGAGGCTAGATCAGTTTCTACTTTTTTTGGATTAGGGGGGGAATTATTTGTGTGAGGTGTTAATTCTACCCTATGCGGGGTTAGATCACTTTCTTGTACATTTATCCCGTTAACTTGATGAACCTCCAAAAGGAAACCCGTTCAAGTTTGAAAACATATGGCTTAGAGATGATAGACTGCTAGACTTGATAGATTCTTGGTGGGATGAGATCAGGATAGGGAACCACTCCTATCTATACAAGATCAAAAAAAAAATGAACTATGTAAAAAATAAACAGAGTGGAATAAAGTACATTTCAAAAATGTATTCCATGAAAAAAGAAATGATAGAGAAAGATTTGGTAGCACTAAATGAGCACATCATTGATAATGGGATAGGGAGTAAAGATTTTGAAGTTGAGAAGGAACTAAAAGGGGAGCTTACTAAGGTCCTGAAAAGAGAAGAATATTTTTGGAGGCATAAATCAAGAGAAACATGGCACAAGGAAGGTGATAAGAACACAAAGTATTTCCATAAAACAACTGTGGAAAATAGAAGCAAGAACATAATCAGAGAGATAAGAAGGGAGGATGGGGTAGTAACACAATCCCTGAAAGAGGTAAACAATGAATTAGTAAGTTTCTTCAAAGCAATTCTAAAAAGAGAAGCTCCAAAGCATAGAAATGTGTGGGAAAAGCTTCTCATCTCTATCCCCAATATAATTAGTGAAGAGAAAAATGGGGCCCTTTATCAAAAAATCAATAAGGGGGAAGTAATAGTGGCTACATTTCAACTCAACCCAGAAAAGGCTCTGAGCCTGGATGGATTCCCGACTGGGTTCTTCCAAAAATTCTAGGATATTGTTGGAGATGACCTATTCTTGGCCATTGAGGATTCAAGAAGAAAGATGACAATGTTGGGATCAATCAATCACACTTTCTTGGCCCTAATCCACAAGAAGAAGGATCTACAGGCTATGAGTGAGTTTAGACGATTGCACTTTGTAACACAATTTATAGATTGTCACTAAGATCATTGCCAATAGACTCAAGGGGGTACTAAAAGCAGTCATCTCAAAAGAGCAGAGTGGGTTTGCCCTTGGGAGATCGATAGTGGAGGGTATTATCATTACACACGAGACTTTGCACTCAGCTAGAAAGGAAAGAGAAGCCTGCATGATCCTCAAATTGAATATATTAAAAGTGTATGATTTGGTGGAAAGGAAATTTCTAGTAGAAGTGCTCATGAAATTTGGACTTAAAGAGGATTGGATTAATTGTGCCAAAAGTTTCATATCCACGGATGAATTTTTAGTCCTAGTAAATAGTGCGACTCATGGATTCTTCACTTTTTTTAAGGGACTAAGATAAGGTGACCCATTGTTCCTGTTTCTCTTCATTACACTACAACAAAACAGGCAATTAGTGCCTAAAATAGGGCCAGATTTTAGTGTATTTGAGTTCATGAATTGGGAACTTCTGTTGGCACAAAACTTGGCACAAAATGGTATGTTCGCTTCGGCACTTAATTTAGTGCTAGATTTAGCACTGGCTTTAGCGCCAGGTTTAGTGTTGGATTTAGCACCAATTTTTTGTTGCTTCCAGTTTGGCTTCTGATTTTGCTTCTGGTTTTGCTTCTTGTGTTGCTTCCACATTTGCTTCTAGTTTTTCTTCTAATTTTGCTTCTAGGTTTACCTTCAGTTTTGCTTCTAGTTTTGCTTCAGGCTTTGCTTCCAGATTTGCTTCCAATTTTGCTTCCAATTTTTCTTCCAGTTTTTGCTTCCAATTTTACTTCCACTTTTGCTTCTAATTTGGCTTCCATTGTTGCTTCCATTTATTAATTTAATATGTTTTATTTCAATTTAATTAGTTAAATATGTCATGCCTCTTAAATAACTCATATGATTATAAAGTAAATTAAATAATATGTTTTATTTCAATTTAATTGATTAAATATATCATGCCTCTTAAATAACTCATTATTATAGAGTAAGTAATTTAATTATTTAACTCATATGATTAAATAACAAGATAATTATTAATAACATGATCACCATTTATAATTAAAACAAGTGAGTCAAATATCTATATAGGTAGATCAAAACAAGTGATTAAAACAAGTGAGTTAAATATGCCACTAGATTAATAACATGTCAAAATGAAACATGTCCAACATTCGACATAAGTCAAAATGACACATGTACAAATGATATAAGTAAAAATGATAAATTATATAACTCAAAATGATACAAATCAAAATGATACATGTAAAAATGAAACAACTTAATAATATGGTATTGCAGGTCATGAAAATGATACATATGATAGTAACCATGAAAAGAGGCATCATAACGATATATCAACAATGATCCGTGATATAGTCTATACGATCATGAATGTCACTGGATACTACTAGCAACTGCCTCATCATCATCACCATCACCATCACAATCATCATCATCATCATCATCATCATCATCATCATCAGCCTCGGTGTATTTTGTATCTGTGTCATCATCATCCTTTTCCATGTGATTGTTAGGGTTAGAGATGGCAAATATCTAACAATTAAATGCAGATTTAATTAATAAACAGAGAAACTAAAACACACACAAAATAAATCCTAACAAAAAGAATTTAATGTGGTTCACCCAATCTGGGCTACATCCACCAAACCGCAACCATCCAATACTTTTATTATCTAGTGCAAAAACCTTATTACAATCTCGCGAATAATTGCATTTTTCATCATATTGTAATACCCAACCGAACCCCTTTTTAACAAGCTTAGAAGCTTCCAGATTTCGGGTTCTACAAAATTGGATTTTTCATTTTTCATTGATTTTTCCCTTTGTCGGTGATGACGCAAAAAAGTAGGAGGAAAAATTTTCTTAGGGGCTGCCACCCCCAAACCCCCACTTTTCGGGGGCTGCCACCCCCAGACCCCGGCAAGGATACATGCCGGGGTGTACAGTATAGTATGATTAGTCGCCACATACCAACAGTGATCTATACCAGAACAAACATATTATGGATCTATATATCATGAGGATCATCTTGATCTTCTGGAAGACCTGTTTTTTGCAAAAAAAACATTTAAAATGAAAAGTTATTATTTATTTCATGCAATTTTTTTTTTTTTTGTTATATATCTAATATTCCAACATGTGAAACGAAACCATAATCATATTACATCATATCAAAGTGCACATACCATAATTAAATTTCATAAAATTTATAGCTAATATGTCATTCCAATGATGTAAAGCATGCAACAATTCTAATAAACATTAGTAAAATATGCCAACAATTGGTGGAAGAGGAAGAAAGATGACTGGAACTCTAGAGGCCCACCATAATGGATTTTAGTATTCAACCATGAGAGTAGAAGAGATCTGATATCATGTATCAACACACTAAGCATGCATTCTTCCAACCAACAGAGAAGGAGACAATTACTTTGCTTCATTTTCATTTGCATAACCATATCATGGTGTGAACCAAGAAGACCAAGGATGTCTAGTTTTATGTGGAGATAATAGATGTGGTCCAAACTTTAGGAGGGGAAAGGTCAATGTATGATCTTGATGAAATTGAGGAAGAACAGCAAGAGAGGGGCAGGAAAAATAAAATCAATGTAGAGTTTCAAAGATTTTTCAAGCAAGTAACAGAACTATGGGAGCAGCCTCATCTAAAATATTTTGAACTAGAGTTTGATATACCATTTAGAGAGCTTGGTTTTCATAGAGTTCCTTTCAAAGCGTTTTGATGCAGTGCTAGGAGGACCACAACTCAACTCATCATTCAATTCACAAAAAACACTTGATTCCACACAACCAATCTGAGATTAAGGAATACAACTACTTGTAGTTTCCTCAAAACACATTTGACATCACCAAAACAATGAACTCAAACTCAAACTTGTAGATTCCTAAGCTTGTCAATTTGGACACTCAACACCAAAATGATAACTTAGACTTCCAACATGGCTCCAATACCATTCAAGACACTCAGCAGATGTAAATATGTCAAAAACAACAAACTTCATCAACAGATCTCTACATTAATGAATCAATACTCTAAACCCTTACCATTCCAACTCCTTACTTGTTTCATGAGGGTTTGTTGAAAATACATACCCCAAGTCCATTTTCCCCCTTCCAATGCCACAAACATGTGTTATTATCTCTAAAAAAAAATATTATACTCTTTCCCATCCTTTGTTCATGATAATTCATCAATCACCATTCAAAGAAAACCTCATTTTCCATTCCTAAATATCACTGTCAACAGGCTGCCTTGTCTGATTAGTCAATAAAAAAAGATTCAAACATATGACATCACCAAACCCTGATTAGATAAGGCTCACAATACCTTTAAAATCCCCTTATAAACAATGATAATCAAGAAAACTTCATTCACCATAATTGAATTCCTCAAAACAACTCTGTACACAATCACTCTTCCAGATTTTTCCCAAAATACAGACCTAAGGCTTCATGATTTCATATGCTGACCACCATAATTTGGTATAAGTATTTAGAACATGAGATAATGTGCTAATATAAACCTTCTCACAAAAATCAGGAGTTTCCACCATACAAATAAAGAGAAACACATTTTTTTTATACAAACCCCAAAAACCCTATGTTCAGGACAGTTTTTAGAAATTGGATTGTTTGACCCTTTAAATGGCATTATAAAAATTACTGGTAAAAATAAATTTTGTCCATGACATCAATACCTTTCCATCCATTTAGGTTTTAGGTCTGTACAGGTCCGTACAAGTCCATACTAACATGTTTTTTGACTGCAATATCTGGAAAACACTTTCTAGACTGGCTGTCTTCACCAAAAACACAATAACTTTCACATTTCTCAATGAAATTAAATGAAACAAAAGCCAAAATAAAGTATATTCGACATTATTTAATTACCATGTGATATTAGGCCATGAAATGGGCTGTACAGACCATACCATGCATCAGAACAAAAGGAAGGAAGTGGAAAAATAGTGAAAATATGATTTCTTCATTACAAATCTTCAATTTTCTCTTCCACCATCCTTACAAATGACTCACAATGCCTTATTAAAGGCTCTCCAACTTATCTAACTACCTAAAAATATTAAAATAACTTATGTGACCCTTCAACTTCCATTATTTTTCAAGTTTTTATATTGTGACAACTTTTTTTTTGCACTTTTTGACAATTTTTTCAATATGGAACAACTTTGAACATTATTTGACAAATGACTTAAAATACAACTTCGTAAGACTCAAACACCTCTAAAATAGTTTGATAAACCTTATTAAATGAACCCATAGCACTCTTTAAACACTTATTACATTTTGGCCTCATGGAGGAAAGAAATCAAACAGGCGCTCCTACACCACATTTACTTTTATTGTTCCTACGCTAAACTATTTGATATAATTGGTGAAATTACCTTTCTTAGTAATCATTATTAGTGAGATTGAGATTGTTAACCTTGAGAGAGTAGGACTTGGGAAAAATGAATTTTATATGGCTATTGTTTTCATCCTATACAACCATTGCAAGAAAAGTTAAGCTAGCATCAAATAACCAACAATTTTGAAAATAACATGAAAACTTTTAGTTGCTACTATGTCAGGAATAAAATAAAAGGAAAAAATGTTCCTTCTAGTGGCTTGATGATTGTAAATGAGGATTCATGATGAAATTCAATCTTATTGGGTTTATTTTTTTATTGTTTTTATTTTATGAAATAGATCAATATATGGAACTTAAATGGAAATAGATACAACCTATCCTCATGTTGGTACCCATATGAAACTCATCTCTTGTGCTCCCTTTTGTCATCATTTGAATTTTGATCTTGTATCCATCCAATCAATTGTGGTTCTCGTAGTCAATTTTTAAGTCATCTTGTCATTGTCGTTTCTTTACTAAGATAGAGAGAAGTGATCATCAACAAGTTTGATAAAAGATGGCATTTAAATAATAGTATGCAAGAGTAGAAAAAAATGAAGTTCTCGGTTGGTGTTGACTACAACCAAAGAAAGATGACTTTGGAATGGCTAAGGCATGAGGTTTGAATAAAAAAAACTCTTTTCCCTTGGCACATTTTTTTTTTTGGCCCAGCCATGGAGTTAGTTCGCCTAATTACCAACAATAGCAAGGATCTAAGTGAATTCTTCCAAATAAGTAAAAATATAAATTTAGGGCACATTTTTGTGTGGTTGAAACTAAAGAAAACTAAGCTCTAGTTCCAAAAAAAGGGTAGATTGATTAGTGATCAATGCCCAACTTGATAAGAATTAAATTTGTTAAAGGGTGCTCACTTTAGAGGTGGCAATGCCAGTAGCCTCCCTCGTCTAGCAAGTTTTAAGATGGAAAAGTGATTGATGATCTTCACCCAACACTAAGGGCTAAAGGTGCATTGTTTTAGAGGAAAATCCCTAATAAATCTGCACCTTCAACATTGAAACCATGGAAAATGCATTATGAACCCATACCTATGTATGAGATCAAGCCTTTGAGTGAAGTATGATACACATCTTGGTGGATTTAACCACTATAAATATCCATCAAATCATATAAAAGAGTGGAAATAATTTAATAAAACTTTGCTCAACTTAAGTAATTGTGATTTTAGAGAGAAAAAACCACCATTCATCTCTGCTTCATCATAAGAAACATTACAATTACATTAGCAATCAGAACTCAGCTAAAGGGGAACAAATGAAGATATCTCACTCAAAACTCAATATTAGAACCTCCCACTTGATTTAAATGAAAGATAAGACATTCCCTAAACAAATTCCATCACCCTTGGGCCATGGTACTTCTATACAAATGAGAAATTCAGCCTATAGTAGCAGATTTCTTGAAAACACAAAATTTATGCAAAGAAACTAATAGATTTTGTGGTATTTCTTTCAAAATGCAACTTGCCAACCCCCATCATGAGGTGTACATGTATTTTAAATGTTTTCAAACCCAAAACTAATTCCAAAAACTAACCAACCACTTTTCAAACCCCAACTAACTGTTGGCCTTTACAAATTTTGCATTTTTGCAAGTTTATTGTTGACAACATTTTGCATATTTGCAATATTTTCATTTTTGACCCTCCTATTCACCTAAGACATTACCAATGACCTTTTTATACTTTATTCCACTTAGAATCATGACTCAACACAAGAAAACTAACATTCAACCTACCTTAACAACCTTTTAGTCAAAATTAGAAAGCCAAAAGCTATTATTTTTATAGAAATTTCTGATTTTTACAACATTTTCAGCAATTTCAAGCCTTGGTAAGAATCCGTATAGGCCCTTATTTCTCTACATGTTCTTTTATTTTCATCATATTTGGAGGCTCTACATTGATTTTAACAGATTTTATTGTTGATCTACAGAAAACTAGTATGAATTTGTGCATACAAGGGTTTTGAGGCCTTAAATAGAGTTCAACCTATTCCACCTTTTGTAAATTGCTGTGACTAAGTGGAATGGGTATATTAATGTAGGATTATATTTTTAGAGGCTTGAGGTAGTAGGTTCAGGTCATTTGAGGTCAATGGGCATGAAGCCTAGTTGCAAAAATGAGTGATTTTTGACTGAAAAAGAGTGAAATTGTGAGGTTTTAGTATGGAAAAGTGTGAAATTTGTGGGGGAAGAAACTTATGAAGGTGTATTAGGTTTTTTTAGACATATTTAAGCATGTTATAAGTGGTTTCTAAGTGTTTTAAGGCCTTGATCATAGTTTTTCAAAAAACCCTCCTTGGAAGGACAAAAAGTGAGGATTTTGCAATTGGGTGTTTTAGAAAGTGTTTATTTTGAAGGGGAAGGTGGATTCCAAGGTTTTGAGACCTGATAAGTGACTTAAAAAAATAAAATTAGAGGGGAAACAAGTTTTAAGAGTAGTTTCTTTGAAAAACAAGCCAAAATTAGCCTTGCCGGACAATGGTGAAGTCCAGATCTGAAGAGGTTGGTCCAAAGTGACCATACCTAGTTTTGAGATATGTTTTAGAAGGAAAAAATGGGTCCTAGAATATGGTTTTTTTTTAGGAGATTCAAATTTATGTTGAAGATTTACCCGATTTCAACTATATGGACTATTACAAGAGTTTAAGTCCTTGAATGCAAGAATTTGTGAATCTGATGAAACAAAGTTTTCTGAGTTATTTTTTGATTTGAACCTATCAAATAAATTATTTTTAAGGTTTACTATAGGTTAGGTGAGAGTTTTAATCAAGTTTTGGTGGTTTGGAGTCTTTTTGGCCTTGTGAAATTAAGGTACAGTGAAGAGAATTTGGGTAAAGTTTGTGTCAAACAAGAGAATTTGAGTTTGGTTGATTTGAAGACCTCCCTTGCATTGCATCAAAAAAATTCAAGCTTTGTATTGATTCTTGTCATTCAGTAAGTGGTATCTTTTTTTATCACTTGGCACTTTTTTTTTGAGTCATGTGTTGTTCAATTTGTTTAACACTCCCTTGTTGATGTAAAATTACTAGTCTCTACATTAGCCAAAAGTAAGCATCATTTGTTTTCCCTTCAAACCTTGATTGCAATGGAATATTTGTCTTTGTTTTAGCTAGTAGGAAGTTGTGTTTGTTTGTTTGTTTGTGCTTGATAGTTTATCCTCTGCTATATTTAAAAATATCACTATAAAGCTTGACTATTAACAATTTGGTGTATGCATTTGAGGGAAAAAACATAGTCATTTAGTGATTTCTATTTAGGCTCAAAAATATAATAAAGAAAAGTTTACACTCTATTATTTTTGGAAATAGAAAAAATATTCTAGAGAGGTTGCGGCCAAGCTATCACCAAGAAAGAGAAAAAATGCATAAATAAAAAAATCTTTCATCGTTTGATCAAACCAAATATGGAGAGTATGATTTGTTTCATTTATTTTGCTAGTGAGCTAAGTCTAGAGAAGTTGGGACAAGATAGAAGGATTTCAAAATAAGGATGCATGGTAGAAACAAAACACACATTCATATGTATCTATTGAGTCCAAATCGAGCTTATTTTGACAAAAAATAGAGGTAAGATATAGAGAAATTGTGCATAGAAACTTAATCAACTTCTTGTTGTTTGAAGAAATGTGAGCTCCATAAGTGATTTAATGTTAGCCTCAAGAAAAGCAAGGCGTCAACAAAGTAAAGCAAGAGAAAAATACAAGAGAATCTGAGAAGAAATATCTTTGAAAACAAATTCAGTTAAGTGGAAACAAATGATGAACCATGAAAGCTTTACCTGATTCAGCCTCAATAGAAATTTTTGTGAAGAAAACTCTCAAAAACAGTGAGAAAATCAACAAAGACTCCTTTAGAAAGCTTGAGGTTTCAAACCCTAATGATGGCAACATGTGCAAGGCAAGGGAGCTCGAAAAAACCAAGTGAAAATGAGAGTTGAAAATTAGGGCTTAGGTATTTTGTTCTAACTCATCATGGTGACAAAAATATTGATGTGAAAAAACTTCCACACAATCACTTATAGTGTATATGTTTAATCATTGAATCTTTTAATATTCAAACAAATTTAGAAATAAAATACATATATTTTATAATAAAAAATTACTATTATTTATTAAATGTATTAATTTGTATGTTCAATTAAAAATTAAAAACTATTGATGTTATTTTATATAAAATAAAAATATGAAAAATATCTTTAACAATTATTAATTTTAATTTTAAAATATATATAGAAAAATATTTATTTAAATAAAACTAAAATGAATATGAATTAAATATATAATTTAATCATTAAATTATGATTTTAATTATTATAATTTAAAAATATTGTGTGATTGTGATTGTGATTGTGATTGCGATTGTGATATTACATTAAATTCCTTGAGATTTTTTTTAGTTAAATAGATTGCCTCCTACATATCTTCCAAACCATTCATATTATTATTGTGAAAAATAAATTATAAATAATAATTAATATTCAACATATCAATTTTATTATTATTTATTTATTTTATAATATGTTACAAATTAAATATTAAAATTTTTAATTGAAAAGAAGATAAAAATGTCATTTAATTCAAATGCTATTAATTCTCAAATTTAAGATCATACTATTATCTTCATATTATCCTTTTAAAACAATTTTTTATCCTTTACTCAAAAATTTAAACATGGGAAAATTTGTAGATGATTGAATGCAAAAATGAGGTGTGTTATGCCATAAAATGTACAAAAGGGATATAGTTGAATTTTTAGGCCCTTGTAGTCACACCAAGGGATGTATAGGGTTGAGGGTCCAATGTATATGGTAGAGGGTATACTAGGGGTTGAGGGATTAGGGTTTAAGGGTTGAGGGTTGAGGGTTGAGGGTAGAGGGTGGAGGGTTGAAGGGTTGAGGGATTAAGGGTTGAGGGTTGAGGGGTTAAGGTAGATATTTTACTGGGGTTTAAGGGTTGAGGGTTGAGGGGTTAAGGTAGATATTTTACTGGGGTTTAAGGGTTTAAGGGTTGAGGGTGGAGGGTTGAAGGGTTGAGGGATTAAGGGTTGAGGGTTGAGGGGTTAAGGTAGATCTTTTATTGGGGTTTAAGGGTTTAAGGGTTGAGGGTTGAGGGTTGAGGGTAGAGGGTAGAGGTCAGTTTAAGGGTTTAGGGTTTAAGGGCTGAGGGTTGAGGGTTGAGGGTTTAGTGTTTAGTGTTGATTGTTTAAGGGTTTAAGGGTTTATAGTTTAGGGCTGAGGGATTAGGGTAGAGACGAAGGGATGGATGGAGTGAGAGATGGAGGGAGAAGGGAGAAAGAGAGGATACTAGAAGAGGAGGGAGGGACAGAGATATATGAGGGTTGAGGATTCAATGTATAGGGTAGAGGGTTGAGAATTGAGGGTATAGAGTTGAGGACCTATAGGGTTGAATATGGTTTAGGGTATTGGGTTGAGGGTATAGGGTTGAGGGATTAGGGTTGAGGGTAGAGAGTAGAAGGTTTAAGGTTTTAGGGTTTAGGGTTTAAGGGTTTAGTGTTGATGGTTAAGGGTTGAGGGTAGAGCATTTAGGGTACAAGTTTGAGCGTATATGGTTGAAGGATTAGGGTTAAGGGTCCAATGTATAAGGTAGAGGGTATAGGGGTTGAGGGATTAGGGTTTAAGGGTTGATGGTTTAGGGTAGAGAGGGAGGATGGATGGAGCAAGAGATGGAGGGAGAAGTGAGATAGAGAGGAGATTAGAAGAGGAGGGAGGGACAAAGATATATGAGGGTTGAGGATCCAATGTATAGGGTAGAGGGTTGAGAATTGAGGGTATATAGAGTTGAGGAACTATAGGGTTGATGGTTTAGGGTATTGGGTTGAGGGTATAGGGTTGAGGGTAGAGGGTAGAAGGCTTAAGGGTTTAGAGTTTAGGGTTTAAGGGTTTAGGGTTGATGGTTAAGGGTTGAGGGTAGAGAATTTAGGGTATAGGTTTGACTAGGGTATATGGTTGAAGGCTTGGGGTTGAGGGTCCAATGTATAGGGTAGAGGGTATAGGGGTTGAGGGATTAGGGTTTAAGGGTTGAGGGTAGAGGGTAGAGGGTAGGAGGTAGAGGGTAGAGAGTTTAAGAGTTGAGGGATTAGGGTAGAGAGTTTACTTGGGTTTAAGGGTTTAAGGGTTGAGGGTTGAGGTTTGATGGTATTGGGTACTTTAGGGTAGAGGGTAGAGGTCGGTTTAAAGTTGAGAACCTATAGCGTTGATGGTTTAAGGTATTGGGTTGAGGGTATAGGGTTGATGGTTTAGGGTTGAGGGTAGAGGGTAGAACGTTTAAGGGTTTAGGGTTTAGAGTTGATGGTTAAAGGTTGAGGGTAGAGTGTTTAGGGTATAGGTTTGAGGGTATATGGTTGAAGGATTAGGGTTGAGGGTCCAATGTATAGGCTAGAGGGTATAGGGATTAAGGGTTTAGGGCTTAAGGTTGAGGGTTGAGGGATTAGGGTTGAGAGTTGAGGGTTGAGGGATCTTTATATGAAATTGAAATGTAGGAAATCAATTGAATGCCAGTGAATATTGGGGAAGTATTTTTTGTTCTAAAACCCCTAATCCCTGCTAGATTAGAACAATTATGCACTAAACCCAACACTAAATCCAGTGCTAAACCTGGCGCTAAACCTAGTGCTAAACCCAGAGCTAAAGCCAGAGCTAAACCCGGTGCTAAACCTAATGCTAATTAGCGCCTACTTGTTCTGATTGGTGCAAAAAAATGCCAAAAATGGCACCATCCTGATAAATAGTGCTGACTTTTTCAAAAAATTGGAGAAAAATACATTAAAATAGTGGGTGGAAGCAAAAAATAGAGCAAAAAAGGGAGTTAATCATAGGGATTTGTTGTAGTTTCATCATGGCAAAAGCTTTGGGAAGAGGCATTAACTCCCTGAGACATGCAGGTAAATACTAGGGGGTATTGGTGGTTAACGATTTGGACACAACTATGCATCGAAAATTTGCTAATGATACCATTCTCTTTGGTGCATCCAATAGAAAGGAGGCTAGAACCATCAAGAACTACCTTGACGAATATTGCTTGGCGTTTGGGCAAAGCATTAATTAGATAAAGTTAGAGGTCTTTTTCCTCAATACTCAATTAAGCCTTCAAAGAGAGTTGGCAAGGATTTTAGGCTTGAGAGTGGCAAACCTCCTTAGTTGGTTCTTGGGAATGCCATTATTTGTAGGGACCAACAAGAAAAGGTATTAGGAAAACCTAGTCAACAGTTGTAAGAACAAATTGAGGACCTGGAAGGGGAAATAGCTATCCTGATATATTTTCTTGAAATCTTGAGAGTAAATAAGAAATAATTGGATTTCATAAATCTATTTAGAAATCACTTTGCATTTACTCACCACTATTAAAAGACCCTTTTGTTATATTTTATCTAGCTAAACTAATAGATTTAATAAAAATCAATAAATGAGAATAAAATTATTTAATAAATTTATGTAATTTTTTTTATTAATTTAATTAAATATGATTTAATACTATTTTTAAATAATTATAAAAATTTATTTATATATAATCAATTTTCTCTACTCCTAATGAAATTAAATATCATTCAAATTAAATAGATATCTCTTTGAATATATTCAATTAAGGGACCATATGTGTGTGAATATATATTTTTAAATCTTCAAAAGAAAAATAAATCATTATATTCTATAAAACTATTTAAAAGATCAATTTGGATTTACTCATCACCTTTGTATGGAGATATATTTGTTCCATAATCACAATTAATAAATTTATAATCAAATTATTTAATATAAGATTAATATCTAGACTATTTTAAATAAATTGAATATTATATTAAATTTAAATAGATTTCTATTTTCAATATATTTAAGTAAGTCTCCAGTCATAATTAAAATTAATAAATTCATAACCAAATTATTTAATATAAGATTAATATCTAGACTATTTTAAATAAATTGAATATTATATTAAATTTAAATAGATTTCTATTTTCAATATATTTAATTAAGTCTTCAATATTTTTTGAAATTTTTTAGAATAAATAAGAATCATTGGGTTACATAAAATTATTTAAAACTATTTAAAGATAATTTTGCACTTGCTTATCCCAACTAAAAATTTGACTTTTGTACTTGATTATATTTGGATGTGTTTAATTGAGAATTTAATGATGAGGATGTAAGACCTCAATTTCTATTTAAATATATTTAATTAAAAATATAGTCTGGATCATACAAAACCTCTTAATCAGATTTCTATGTAAACATAATTTTTCAAATCTTATAAATAAATAAAAATCATTAAATTCTTTAAAATTATTTAACTAGCAGTTGCGTGTAGTGACATGTAATGATGAGCTGATAGGCGGAGGGGAAGTCTAAATGAAAGGGATATGCACATGCATAGAAGGAACTAAAGAGGTGGATGCTAAAAACAATCTAGGAGAGAGCATAGGAGTTGAAGATGAATGCACAATTGCTATTGTGACCATATAGAACAATATGCAGGAAAGACAACGGTGCTTTGAAAGAATACGTTAGTGCATAAAAGGGAAATTTGAAGAATTTGGGAATAGTTTATTGATAGCCAATAGATAAAATTAACGTGAATAATAGTCATTAAGGGAAGATAAATTTGAATTGATTTTTTCAATACAACTATGCACAGGAGAATATTTTGAAGGTATTTGAAATCCCAAAAATATTCCATGATAATCAAGAACAACTATAGTCAATGTTATAAATGAATATATAAACAACCCATATTGGCAATCACTGGTTGTAAGCTGCTTTTTTTATGATGTGATCATTATCATTGTGTCCATTATAGTATTCTTATTGTTGAATTTTTTTTTCTTGAGTATGTTCTGCAAAAATCAAAGGAAAATGTGAAGTTTAGTGCAATGAACATGTGTCATTGTTAGACAATATCTAAATTAGGAAATTTAAATAGTTCTATAATTTATAAAAAATAATATGTAATGCACCCGCAATAGAAGAGATGAAATAAATAAGATGTAGGCATACCTTATGCGTGCAATGGGATGCACTTTTTTTATGATTATAACTCCCATATAATTTTGTTTCGGTACCTTAGAATTTTGTTGAGTTGAAATCAGTGTTATACATTTTTAAAAGAATATATAGTTAATTATATCATTTATGACAAAGAATTTGAAATGTAGTTGTGAAATAAGATATGGAATAAATGATATATATAGTCTTACCTTGTATATAAATGGAATGTATTTGCAACTCATACACCATTCCAAACATGCGATTTCAAAGCTATTTAGCATTGTGGAGATCTATAGTTATAGCTGAGAATGTTTGCAATCTAAAATGGCTTGAATCAAATATAGTTACACACAGATGGTTTGAAGGTGAGAGAACTAGAAGTGGCATCATTGACCAAAGACAATGAATGAATTCAGAGAAAAATTAAATATAAATGTTATATGGTCAACCAAAGAAGGGGAAGGAATTCAGGTTTGTAATTGGAGGAGAGGAGAAGCATAATGCAAGAATTGAACCATAGAAGCAAAACTCTAGCTAGCTTGGTGGGAGTGGTTGCAACTACACTATAGAGGGAACAACAAGGAAGTGAAATTAGAAATGGTCACAATTCTATATGCATGCTTGAAATGAAGAGGGAAGGGAGAAGTGATATAGTTACCAAAAAGAATACAAACATTTCATCATGTTGGAAATGCACACAGTTGTTGGAGGTGATCCTCTTCTTTGATTCAGAGTGCATTGTATTTGTTGGCACATAATCTAGAGTATCTATCAAACGAGAAAGGCGGATCTATGTGTATTCCTACAATTGATTTTACACGGGAAAAAGCTATGAACATTAGTCCTTGTCTTTCTTTAGTTCCAATATCTATTGTAGCTTTCTACATTGTCAAGCCTTGATATTTATGTATTGTTATTTCCTAAGCCACTGTCAAGGGGAGTTGTGTTCGATTTCCCCATGTGATCAAGGGAATGGGGATGGATTTTGGGTTATCTTGATCCCATGCTCGACCAATGTAGTTTGGGAAGTGCACAACAACATATTGAGGTAGTTGAAGTGGTTTATCACCCTTAGCATATATGATAGGCTTGACAGAATCCAATGAACCATTGAATAGACCAGTTGCCACCCAAATATTTGTTGTGTTACATATTTTTTGCCTCAGCTCAAATGGAGGAGTTGGATGATTATTTTTCAACATTAAGTGGAATTGCAAATTGAATTTTAAATGTTGTTTCACATTACTTTTTGCATTGAGTAACAGTTATGCATTTTAGTGAAGTAATGGAGTTGCAGAATGCCATTCAGATGTTGCAGAATTAAAAGAAATACATAATTGAGTACATGAGCAAAATAGCATTTTAGATGCTTTCATTCATTTCGTAAAGAACTCATACTTTTACAGGGCTTCATTTTATTTCACAATCAAAATGATATTACAACATTGCATTCAAATGCATTTTCTTTTCAATTGAAATCAAGGATCCACACAAGTTGTGGATTTAACTATGACAACATATTTCTAATAGTAAATTGCACTACTGAAGATGCAGAAAGGAAAAAACATAAGCAACAACATAGTCATCATTGCCTGATTATCGATGCTTGATGTTGAATGGTGCACCTCGTCATCTCGAGCTTCGTTGACCTGTAAGAGGAAAAGAGGGGTGTCAGTGGCTCCGACTATGATGTAACTCATATGATGCATGTACAATAGTACAACATACTATTAGCAATGCATTGAAACAATCAAATCCTATCAAGTGTAGTATGAAAGAAGTGATCTGAAGGAGAAATAACAATATCATGATCAACATGGTCTATTTTTATGCTAACATTGTTTGTTTCCTTGTGCAGGTATAGGTAAAGTCATGAAGCTGAACATTAATCGAAGACCAAGCATGTGGAGTAAAATGGGCTCCCACAAGGGTAGAGCTCGACATGCTGCCCTATTCTTTAAATGGGATGATTTTAAAAGATATTTCATCATATTCATCGAATGAAATGAAATACAGCTGAAAGAATAAAACAGAGAATCCATCAAGTAACGAAACCAACTATGCATTCATAATGATCAGGATTCTTTCAGAAAGCTACAGGTGAACAGTGAGTTTAGTTCACTTAATAAATTTAACTGAGTAAATTTACATCAGAATTGTTGAATAACTTCATTTCTTATGCTGATTGTAATCATATGTTATGTGAGTTTCAATTCATCAATTCTCTTTCGATAGTGAACAGGCATACATATGCCTTAATGTTTTGTTCTAATTTTTATCATCAAAGAGGACAAATCTTAAGAGTAGTTTTGTATAGTGAAATATAAAAATGCATGAAGAGTACCATGTTGCTTAAAGATACAAAGGACAGATAGTGAATTCAAATGACAAATGATAGCCACTTTTGGTTTAACAGTTTTCTTCCAGAATGGTGCTTCTAGAGCTTTAGTTTTGCATAGAAGTTGGTGGTCATTCACAAAGAAAGAGTTGTGAGAGCAACGGTTTATTTCCAAAAAAGTTTATGAAGTTATCAGTTATGTATATGAACTGGTAAATAGAGGTGATTCATAGTGATGCAAAATTTCATTATAGCAATTTCTACAGAGTTCAAAAGCAGAAGATAGATGTTGCTTTGTTAAAGTTGAGTGCAAATCAAAGGACACTGATATATGTGCAGAATACAAGCATGAAAATTCCCCTCTTCGCAATGAACTTATATAGAAACATTTTCAAGGTATTACACTTTTCTGCCAAGATTCTAAGTACTTGGTAGAGTATTCTTAGAATGTGTATTGGATCTTATTTTTAAGGATAGTCTACAGCTACCTGTCAATGACAGTTCTGTGAATCGAGCTCAGGTGTCACAACTATCAAAGAGTGTTATAGAAAATGCCAAAGCGGAATACCTAGTAATATGAGCCAATAAATATAGACAAGCACACAGATTCTTGTTGTTCCCATCATGTTCGTTTATATTTCTAAAGGTATATTAAAGCAAGCAACAGTGATGCAATGAGTTGTTTTTCTTGGGATGAACAGAATGCTAAGGAGGTTTAAAGTAAAGACAAATATTCAAGGCATCTTTTCGTTACAAAAGTGAAAGTAAAACATCACTGGTTATTTGAGTCAAAGCCTTAGGAACAAATGCAAGCAAATATACAGTTTTATCACCATTTTCAAGCAAATATGGGAGGTCAAGTTCTGTCAGAAAGTAAGAGTGCATGCTTTTGGCTTTGAGAATTTTCAACACTCACGATATTGTTTTATTCCAGAAGTTGAAAATAAGTCACTATTTATTTTAGCTCGAGTCCATGTGGAGATGACAAACAGAGTAATGAAAGATACAAAAATGAGCATCTTTCCTTCAAATATCAAATGCCAATATGGAGTTTTTTGTTACAGCTAATGATGTAAATACATAGATTTTGTTAACTCCTACAGGTGCTTTCAGTTATGAGGGTAAACAATGATGAACAACAGTTTCTTCATATTTTCAATTGCTTTCAAAATACAGGAAATGCATTAATCTTGACAACCCATGTGAGGGTTTACCCAAAATAGCAGTAAACTACAAAATGTGAAGATTTTTTGTGCTAGGTCAAGCTTCAGAAGAGAAGAAAATGCAATTTTCTTTAATAATTCCAAAGACCCATTTTCAGTTTAGCATCAAAATATAGAAAAATGGAGTTTCCCTTAAAGATTTCGAGTACCCATTTTCAGGGTTAGTTTCAAAGTGCAGAAAAATCAATTATAAAGATAACCCATGTGAAATCTGGAATAAAATAGCAGGAGTATAAAGCAAATGTGAGCTCCCAGAATTGGTTCAAAATACAGAGGGAAGAAAATGCAGATTTATTAAACTTTCTGTGATACCCACAATCAGAAATGTTTTTAAATTGACATAATGGTAGTTTTTTTGTTTTGGGTCGAGCCCGAAATCCACAAAAATGCTTCCTACAATGCATATTTGGCATGGCCAGAATATGCCCAGTAATTCATGAGCAAAGAACAAATTTTTTTAAGTCTCTAGAGAACAAGTGCTAGCAAAGTAGAGTTACCAGTTCCATGCTGAGGGTAAGTATCTTGAAGCCAAGATTCGAGCTCTCACAGGAAGGTCGAGCACACACAATAGTAGGTGAGATACAGAAAGGAAAAAAAAATAGAAGTATTAGAGTGTGTTAGCCATGACTTTGAGGTCGAAATGAGCAAGAATACGAAGCTATAGAGTCTAAGAACACACAGCTCACCTTCGCACAGTGAGAAGAAAGAAAAAGCATAACCCAAGAGCTCTCTCATGGAGCCTTCAATGAAGCTCGAGCTCATGATGGCATGGAGGAGCAAAGGAAAGAGAAGAATCAGAAACCAAACTCATGCAGGCCGCGACCTTATCTCCTTTTGGTATTCAATAGAAAGTGAAAGAACTCCAATACAAATAGCACAAGTGTTACCCACTGAAGTTTTTAGACCACTGGAGTACATGGAAAGGTTCCTTATGCATTTTTGAGCTTGAACTTGACAGAGTCATGACAGTGGTAGAAGACGGCAGAGCTGTTCCTTGCAACTGGAGAGTGTGAAAATGAGTGATAATTAGGGTTCGATTCTGTTTTGACCGAACCCTAATTCAAACATCATCATCCATAATGTTCATTCAAGGCACGTGGAGAATATCAGATGGGGGTCGAAATCATAAACTATGCCTTATGACTTTGTTAAAGTCTGAATTTAATACTTATGAGAGGCCGAAATCCAAATGCCTAGGATGGTCGACATGATAAGTCTTTGAGACTTATTTTGTGCCTTAGTGAAATATGGAGTTTGGTTACATTATTTTATTGTTTTGTGAGAAAACAATAGGGATGAAAAATAATTGATGACTTATAATGTTTTTGTCAAAATATCTATTTTAGGGTTGTATTTTTAATTGATTTTAGAGGAATCAACGAAGATTGAAGACATCAAGGAGATTATGTAATATTTTATTTTATGATTTTTGGAAAAATCAGAACATTGTAATGGAGGAATGAGTTTTTATTTTTGCAAAATATTTGTTAATCTTTAAATTGCAAAAAAATAGACAAATTGTAAAAATTTGCATCTTGTAAAGCAGAATCATAAAAGCGATATTCTATAAATTGCTTTATGTTTTATTGCTATTTTTAGCAAATCTTTGATTGACTTTTCCTCTTGGTCAGATTTGAGACTTATCTTGGAGAGATAAGGTGTTTTTTGTGCTTTTAAAGCAAGATTAGCCTATTTTTAGAGGCTTGACAGTGTAATCATGAAAGCAATTTGCTTTTTTCTACTTTTATACAGTTTTTGAGATTGTTTGAAGCTTTTTTCCTTGAGCTTTTTTCTGAGCTTGGATTAGGGTTTTGTTGAGAGTTCTTTTGATAGACTTAGTCTTTTCAACTCTCTATTCTCAATAGTTCAGATTAGAGTTTCTTGCCCTTACACATTTTGGGGAGCTTGTAAACTTATGTGTGCTAAGATTCTGAGAAGTTCCACTCCATCATTCAATAAAATGGCAATTTTCCTTTCTCATTTCCTTTTCATGACTTGGAATAGTAATTTGATTTGATTTGTGATTCAAATATGTTGGATCCTTTTCTTTTCTTATGATTGTCAAGTGATTTGCAGGAGTTACATGCTAGTTCAGGTTATGCCTTGTGTTAATTTAACCTTTGCATAAATCACTGGTTGAATACATGTGTTGTGAGATTGTGAGATTTTTATTTTAAGGAGTTGGTGGGAGTGAGTTATTTTCAGGGTCTTCTTATAGTTGATCAGTATTTTAGGATGATAGAATTTTAGTTTTAGATTTTAAATCCAGATTATCCTTCTATCCTTTTTCCTGGAAAGTCACTTAGAATAGAATTCATCATTCAGAGAACTAGCTCGCTCTGGAGATTCCTCTTTCATGCAGATCACCCACATCTGAAAGAGGTTTCTATGTTTCAGTAGTTTACTGAATATTGTATTCAGCAGGGTGCAAAACTATTGATAATAGTTTTTGGCACGCTCGGTGGGACTCTGGAAATCAATTTCAGAGAAGTTTTAATCCTGTAAGGTTGCTGTTTGGTGTATGCAGCAAGTTATTCAGCCTTTTGGAGGCCCTTTTCAATATACCTGGCGACTCCTTTCTCTGATTTTCAAGCAAATCTAGTGTGAATAGTGCACAAAAGAACACATACTGAAGGGTTGGGTGTTCCCTTCAGAATTATCAGCCTTTGGAGGCATAGTCATCAAACACCATGGCGACTCCGAGAAGCCTTTTCTGGTTTCAAAATGATCAAGTGTTGGTATGCTACTAAGTTTTTAAGTTTTTGCTCATTTTTAGCCTTTAGATGAACAAGCATGTCAAGGCTTCATGATAATATGTCATACCATCCGTCGTATCATGAAGGCCCAACGTATCCATATTCGTATCAACCATATCAGCGTAATCATGTTGCTAGTTTCAGTTCCATGACTTTTCAAAACCAGCATGCGCAGTATAGTTGCCACCCACCCACCCCTGCTCATTATTCATCTCAGCCCTCCTATGTTAAAATTCAGTCCCAAGAGATCGAAGACTTGAGTTTCAGAGAAATAAGGCTGAACTATGAAAGGAAAACGAGTCAAATAGATCAGCAGGAGGAGATGGCAAGTATAAAAAGCACGCTACTTGATTACATTAATCATCTCACAAAGATCAAGAAGCAGTATGAGTATAATCATCAACAGGAGGAGTTGGCTTATTAGGCCTATCTTCGTGAGTAGGAGTTAGAGGCCCAAAGAATACAGTTTAAGGAGGATTTGGAGAGAGAGGCAGTTGTGCAAACCAAGCTTCTGTTTGCTTAGTTTCAAAGGTATGAAGCCCAAACAACTCCTTCCATTTTAGTGCATCCTATTCAAGAAGAGGCTCATGAGTTTAAAATTCCAAGTTTTATGAAAGATGAGCATCCTAATCCTCTTAAAATGAAGATTCCTAGCTTTAGGAAATTTTTACCTTTGCAAGAACCTAGGTTAGAACATACCAAACTGGTTATGCTTCAAAATGAGCCAATTGTAAAGCCTTTCCCTCATCAAGAGACTAGTTTTGAATGCAAACAGACTCCTTAGAAAATCAAAATCCCAAGTTTTTGAATTTCTGATTTTTCCGTGGAGCCTGTTGGCATTCGAGACCAGTACATAAGGCAGCAGCCCTTTTTCTAGCAAGAAACTCCAGAGATCCCACAAGTTCCCCAGCCAAATAATTCTGATTGTCCCGTCTCTATTGAAGACAGACCTATTAACTCGGGGAATGATTCATCATTCGCCATGGAGGAAGCTGGAAGAGTGAATTTATTGCATATAGCTATGGAGGAATATCGCTTGCAGCAACAGAAGATTGAACGAGAAGAACCTTGTTTTGTGGAGGATGATGGAAGGTTGTCAGAGGAACAATTGTTGTAACATACAGAGCAAGCGGTTGCTACCGATTGCACTCCTTTCTTGGTTGAACCTAAGAGTGTGGAATGTGTGGAGCAAGTGGGTTCATTGGAACAGCAGAAGATCGATGATTATTTTGAAGTATCCAGTTGGTACAGTAATAAAGAAGACCCAAAATTCCAAGAGTAATTGCTACAGGAGATAGAGGAGGCTATGATTGAGGAACCAAAAATTCAAGATCAAGAAATGGCTGATAGCTTTCAAGTTCTGCCTGATTTGTTCAATGAGTTACCATTTTTTGTGGATAATAAGGAAAGCCCATCTCAGATTGTGCCCATACCTGCTCTAGAATAGCATTAAGAAGTTCGAAGTTCTGATGCTTTGATACCTCAGAAGAGCTGTAGTAAGGTAGAAAATAGTCTCCCTTCACAAGGAACTGAAGATGACAGGGAGGAAGACACATTTTGGGATGACCTCAAAGCTTTTGTTTCAAACTTAGATGCCAAACACCCACCTTTTGAGGAAGAAAATTTGGAGAAATAGCTGGAGGAGACAAAAGGGGGTGTCCAAACTCAAGGTTTGACCAATTTATTTGAAGAACTTCCTCTATGTTTTAGTAATGATGAAAGTAATGCATATGAAACAACAAAGCCATCGAGTTTTGATCAGCAAAGCCATGAAGATGTCAATGATAAGGTGTCGATCTGTTCACAAAGAAGCAAAGATAACATGGTTATTAGCTGCCAGAACCTCGATGAACCTGGTGCAATAGCTCAAATAGAATGAGATCAAACTACGCATAAGCATGACACTGCTATACAAGGTAATGGCCTTGATATCTTTACAGGTTTTCAAGAAAATAGTTAGGAGGACACCTCAAAGCTTGATATGCATACTAAAGATAATAATGGGACCCACGAGGACTTGTACACTAATATAATTGATGAGTTTTACGCAAAGTTGGATGATATGTTTTCAAATGATCCTCATTAGAGAGATGAGATGGAGATAGTAGGTAACAGTAGCCAGCAAAGAGCTAGCGGTGCAAGCTCCGGTTTCACCCTTTCGAGAGGCTGCCCCATCAGACATCTAGCTAGGGATGTCGACAAGATCCAAAGGATTTCTAGTGCACCTAAGGATGAGGTGGCAGTCGAGGGGCAACAAGTCCCACTTATTCATTCTGGGAAAACTAGAGGTATGCTTGATCAGACTCACATGATCTACGTCATTGATTGTTATTTACAAGTTGCAGTAGAACAATGTGTGGGGAGTATCTTCATTTTTCATCTCTTACTGCAAATTTGTGAGTGTTCGAAGTATCCTCAGCTAATTAGGAGAGGAAGTTATTTTTCAAAACCTGTAAATGGTTTTGTTTGAGTACCTTTTTGCTGGTTAGAGTAGGTTAGAGTTAGTATATTTAGCAAATAAGTGTGTTTCGCACATTTACTTTCAATAGTTTGCTTTCTCTAAGCGCTGTTGCGCATTGTTTTGTTGGCCATCAGGGTCTTTTAGTTTGCATTCAGTTTTGTTTCCTTTTCTTGCTGCTATTTGGAGTGTTGCTATTCAAATTTTATGAGTTTCAAGAGGGGGCAGAATTGACTCCGTGCCCAATGAATTGTTTAAAGGTCACTGATCTATGCTAAGCAGGCAAGCATATAGTGGAAATCACCAAAATGTTACATATTTTTTGCCTTAGCTCAAATGGAGGAGCTGGCTAATTGTTTTTCAACATTAAGTGGGATTGCAGATTGAATTTTAAATACTATTTCACATTACTTTTTGCATTGAGTAACAGTTATGCATTTTAGTGAAGTAATGGAGTTGCAGAGTGCCATTCAGATGTTGCAGAATTAAAAGAAATACATAATTGAGTACATGAGCAAAATAGCATTTTAGATGCTTTCATTCATTTCGTAAAGAACTCATATTTTTACAGGGCTTCATTTGATTTCACAATCAGAATGATATTACAACATTGCATTCAAATGCATTTTCTTTTCAATTGAAAAGCAGAATTGAAATCAAGGATCCACACAAGCCGTGGATTTAACTATGACAACATATTTCTAATAGTACATTGCACTACTGAAGATGCAGAAAGGAAAACACATAAGCAATAGCATAGTCATCATTGCCTGATTATCGATGCTTGATGTTGAATGGTGCACCTCATCATCTCGAGCTTCGTCAACCTGTAAGAGGAAAACAGGGGTGTTAGTGGCTCCGACTATGATGTAACTCATATGATGCACCTACAATAGTACATCATACTATTATCAATGCATTGAAACAATCAAATCCTATCAAGTGTAGTATGAAAGAGGTGAGCTGAAGGAGAAATAACAATATCATGATCAACAGGTTCTATTTTTATGCTAACATTGTTTGTTTCCTTGTGCAGGTATAGGTAAAGTCATGAAGCTGAACATTAATTGAAGACCAAGCATGTGGAGTAAAACGGGCTCCCACAAGGGTAGAGCTCGGCATGCTGCCCTATTCTTTAAATGGGCTGATTTTAAAAGATATTTCATCATATTCATCGAATGAAATGAAATACAGCTGAAAGAATAAAACAGAGAATCCATCAAGTAACGAAACCAACTGTGCATTCTTAACAATCAGGATTCTTTCTGAAGGCTATAGGTGAACAGTGAGTTTAGTTCACTTAATAAATTTAACTGAGTACATTTACATCAAAATTGCTGAATAACTTCATTTCTTGTGTTGATTGTAATCATATGTTATGTGAGTTTCAATTCATCAATTCTCTTTTGATAGTGAATAGGCATACATATGCCTTAATGTTTTGTTCTAATTTTCATCATCAAAGAGGACAGATCTTAAGAGCAGTTCTGTACAGTGAAATATAAAAATGCATGAAGAGTACCATGTTACTTAAAGATACAAAGGACAGACAGTGAATTCAAATGACAAATGATAGCCACTTCTGGTTTAACATTTTTCTTCCAGAATGGTGCTTCTGGAGCTTTATTTTTGTATAGAAGTTGGTGGTCATTCACAAAGAAAGAGTTGTGAGAGCAACGGTTTATTTCCAGAAAATTTTTTGAAGTTATCACTGGTTATGCATATGAACTGGTAAATAGAGGTGATTCATAGTGATGCAATATTTCATTATAGAAATTTCTACAGAGTTCAAAAGTAGAAGATAGATGTTGCTTTGTTAAAGTTGAGTGCAAATCAAAGGACACTGATATATGTGCAGAATACAAACATGAAAATTCCCCTCTTCGCAATGAACTTATACAGAAACATTTTCAAGGTATTACACTTTTTTGCCAAGATTCTAAGTACTTGGTAGAGTATTCTCAGAATGTGTATTGGATCTTCTTTTTAAGGATAGTCTACAGCTACCTGTCAATGACAGTTCTGTGAATCGAGATCAGGTGTCATAACTATCAAAGAGAGTTACAGAAAATGCCAAAGTGGAATACCTAGTAATATGAGCCAATAAATATAGACAAGCACACAAATTCTTGTTGTTCCCATCATGTTCTTTTGTATTTCTAAAGGTATATTAAAGCAAGCAACAGTGATGCAATGAGTTGTTTTTCTTGGGATGAACAAAATGCTAAGGAGGTTTAAAGTAAAGACAAATATTCAAGGCATCTTTTTGTTACAAAAGTGAAAGTAAAACATCACTGGTTATTTGAGTCAAAGCCTTAAGAACAAATGCAAGCAAATATACAATTTTATCACCATTTTCAAGCAAATATGGGAGGTCAAGTTCTGTCAGAAAGTAAGAGTGCATGCTTTTGGCTTTGAGAATTTTCAACACTCACGATATTGTTTTATTCCAGAAGTTGAAAATAAGTCACTGTTTATTTTAGCTCGAGTCCATGTGGAGATGACAAACAGAGTAATGAAAGATAGAGAAATGAGCATCTTTCCTTCAAATATCAAATGCCAATATGGAGTTTTTTGTTACAGCTAATGATGTAAATACACAGATTTTGTTAACTCCTATAGGTGCTTTCAGTTTTGAGGGTAAACAATGATGAACAACAGTTTCTTCATATTTTCAATTGCTTTCAAAATACAGGAAATGCATTAATCTTGACAACCCATGTGAGGGTTTACCCAAAATAGCAGTAAACTACAAAATGTGAAGATTTTTGTGCTAGGTCGAGCTTCAGAAGAGAAGAAAATGCAATTTTCTTTAATAATTCCAAAGACCCATTTTCAGTTTAGCATCAAAATACAGAAAAATGGAGTTTCCCTTAAAGATTTTGAGTACCCATTTTTAGGGTTAGTTTCAAAGTGCAGAAAAATCAATTATAAAGATAACCCATGTGAAATTTGGAATAAAATAGTAGGAGTATAAAGCAAATGTGAGCTCCCAGAATTGGTTCAAAATACAGAGGGAAGAAAATGCAGATTTATTAAACTTTTTGTGATACCCACAATCAGAAATGTTTTTAAATTGACATAATGGTAGTTTTTATGTTTTGGGTCGAGCCCGAAATCCACAAAAATGCTTCCTACAATGCATATTTGGCACGGCCAGAATATGCCCAGTAATTCATGAGCAAAGAACAAATTTTTTTAAGTCTCTAGAGAACAAGTGCTAGCAAAGTAGAGTTACCAGTTCCGTGCTGAGGGTAAGTATCTTGAAGCCAAGATTCGAGCTCTCACAGGAAGGTCGAGCACACACAATAGTAGGTGAGATACAAAAAGGAAAAAAAAATAGAAGTATTAGAGTGTGTTAGCCATGACTTTGAGGTCGAAATGAGCAAGAATACGAAGCTATAGAGTCTAAGAACACACAGCTCACCTTCGCACAGTGAGAAGAAAGAAAAAGCATAACCCGAGAGCTCTCTCATGGAGCCTTCAATGAAGCTCGAGCTCATGATGGCATGGAGGAGCAAAGGAAAGAGAAGAATCAGAAACCAAACTCATGCAGGCCGCGACCTTATCTCCTTTTGGTATTCAATAGAAAGTGAAAGAACTCCAATACAAATAGCACAAGTGTTACCCACTAAAGTTTTTAGACCATTGGAGTACATGGAAAGGTTCCTTATGCATTTTTGAGCTTGAACTTGACAGAGTCATGGCGGTGGTAGAAGGCAACAGAGCTCTTCCTTGCAACTGGAGAGTGTGAAAATGAGTGATAATTAGGGTTCGATTCTGTTTTGACCAAACCCAAATTCGAACATCATCATCTAGAATGTTCATTCAAGGCACATGGAGAATATCAGATGGGGGTCGAAATCATAAACTATGCCTTATAACTTTGTTTAAAGTCTGAATTTAATACTTATGAGAGGCCAAAATCCAAATGCCTAGGATGGTCGACATGATAAGTCTTTGAGACTTATTTTGTGCCTTAGTGAAATATGGAGTTTGGTTACATTATTTTATTGTTTTGTGAGAAAACAATAGGGATGAAAAATAATTGATGACTTATAATGTTTTTGTCAAAATATCTATTTTAGGGTTGTATTTTTAATTGATTTTAGAGAAATCAACGAAGATTGAAGACATCAAGGAGATTATGTAATATTTTATTTTATGAGTTTTGGAAAAATCAAAACATTGTAATGGAGGAATAAGGAGTTTTTATTTTTGCAAAATATTTGTTAATCTTTAAATTGCAAAAAAATAGACAAATTTTAAAAATCTGCATCTTGTAAAGCAGAATCATAAAAGTGATATTCTATAAATTGCTTTATGTTTTCTTGCTATTTTTAGTAGATCTTTGATTGACTTTTCCTCTTGGTAGGATTTGAGACTTATCTTGGAGAGATAAGGTGTTTTTTGTGCTTTTAAAGCAAGATTAGCCTATTTTGAGAGGCTTGACAGTGTAATCATGAAAGCAGTTTGCTTTTTTCTTCTTTTATGCAGTTTTTGAGATTGTTTGAAGCTTTTTTCCTTGAGCTTTTTTCTAAGCTCGGATTAGGGTTTTCTTGAGAGTTCTTTTGATAGACTTAGTCTTTTCAACTCTCCATTCTCAGTAGTTCAGATTAGAGTTTCTTGCCCTTACACGTTTTGGGGAGCTTGTAAACTTATGTGTGCTCAAATTTTGAGAAGTTCCACTCCATGATTCAATAAAATAGCAGAGTTTTCCTTTCTCATTTCCTTTTCATGACTTGGAATAGTAATTTGATTTGATTTGTGATTCAAATATGTTGGATCCTTTTCTTTTCTTACGATTGTCAAGTGATTTGCAGGAGTTACGTGCTAGTTCAGGTTACGCCTTGTGTTAATTTAACCTTTGCATAAATCACTGGTTGAATACATGTGTTGTGAGATTGTGAGATTTTTATTTTAAGGAGTTGGTGGGAGTGAGTTATTTTCAGGGTCTTCTTATAGTTGATCAGTATTTTAGGATGATAGAATTTCAGTTTTAGATTTTAAATCCAGATTATCCTTCTATCCTTTTTCCTGGAAAGTCACTTAGAATAGAATTCATCATTCAGAGAACCAACTCGCTCTGGAGATTCCTCTTTCATGCAGATCACCCACATCTGAAAGCTCGGTTTCCATGTTTCAGTAATTTGTTAAATATTGTATTCAGTAGGGTGCAAAACTATTGATAACATGTTAACATTACTTGTTCGCCAATTATAAGAGCTCTACTTGAAGTTTCTCATCATCACCATAATTAAGTGTGTTTTGTTGAGTAGTTTCAGAAATACAAATTGCAATGGGAACATTTAACTGCTGAAGCATTTTTTTATTGTGGAAGGCAACCAAGCTATTTGTTGGGAATAAGTAAATAGTTGTATCAAACAGTTGGTTTTGTTGAGCTGAAAGCATGGTATTTGTTTGATTCATAATATTTTTCCAATCAACTTGCTTTGTTAGTATGATACCTCATGTTTTGTGGTTTTCCCCACCTTGAAGTTTTTTAGACCTTGCATTTAAATCTTGTCGAAGTAATAAAATTGTTTATGCTATTTTCCATAAGGAATTTTTTATTATTGTTCTGTGGCTTCGAATAAATTATTTGATTTATGGTTTCTATGTAGTGGTGATGGTTGTGATGGCACTTTCAAATTTTACAAAATTCTAGCATGCTCATATTAAAACCCTAAGAAATTTTATCCAAAAATATTTGTTACATTTGTTGTAGGGTTCTTATATGAGGTTTAGGGTTTTTCATTTTAATTGCTTTGCATTCTATTCTTTTTCTAGTTGTGTATTACTTATTGTTGGCCACACAATTTTTTCGTGATCATTAGTGTCATCACATGACTAGCCTTTCTCGTGTCTAGGTTTGAATCGCCTGAATTTTACATCTTTTGTATGGCATGATTCACAAGTCTTGAGCCTAATATTCTCATGTTTTCCTAGAGAATTCCCCTCTTTTAGAACAACTAATTAGCACGTGCTTAAAATTTCCCACTTAAGTCTCAATGGCCTTCATAGTTGTATCGTTCATTGTTGATTTATTCATAGGTTCACACCCTGAATTAGCGACAAGCTATGAAATGATGTTTTTCTTTAACATCACTCATTGCCAATGGATTTTGAGCCTTCAAACTTATATTAGCGATGAACGATTCCCCAATATTATGTTCTCATCACTCATGGTGGATTTGTTTTAGAACTTGAGTTCTGAATTAACGATGAGCGATATGATGTGATATCGCTTGATCATAGATATGTTTTGAATGTAAAGTCTTACATCAGTGATACATGATGGACCTTATAAATGTTGTAAATCATCTCATCGCTAATTTATTACAAAATATATGAGTAGAATTAGTGATGAGCAAAGGCCTTATATAATAACTTCACCGCTCATCACAGATTTTTTTTAGAACTTACGTTCTGAATTAGCGATAAGCGATGGATGTCCTCTAAAGGTTTTTTTCTTTCACTAATTTGTTATGATCCTATGAGCAATGTCTTATGCTCCATTTGTTTTATGCAGGTTGTACATGTCCAAATCTGGTGCTATCACAACATTTCCCATCGCAGATAGAATCCTAAGTGAAAGGTTTGAATTAGCGATGCACGGTAGAGGGATGAATGTGACCAAAGGTTAGGGCGCTGACCTATGGGATAGAGATCATCACCAGGATGTTTACATCATTTATGGAGCCAGGAGAAGATGAAGTAGATTGGCGACAAACAATGACCATAAATTTGAAAAAGGAAATGTGGCATGATCCCAGGGATTTCACATAAACTAGAAAGGAAAGCAGTGAGAGAACTGGGGAACTGTTGATAAAGTTCTAAAGCAAGATGATCTGATGGACTGAAAATCATCGCATGAATAACATCATCACTAAATTGCACCCTAAATTTTGGGGAGGATCGGCGATGAAGTGTATAAAGAAATTTTCTTTCTAAGAAATTGGTCCTATGTACTTTGCCGATATTAATCAAAAGCATGAATTAGGTTGGTGATACATGCTAATTGTTAGATAAGCTATGATTAATTAAGGTTAGAAGAGAATGTGGAAACATTTGAGATAGCCTTGTTGTTTTCAAGGAGCAAGTTGATAATGGTTGAAAAACAATGCTCATGGCCACCTTAGATGAAGTTTTAATTGCTCTAAGATGAATGGCCTGAATTTAGAGCCAAACTAATAAGTTACCAATTCGCTTGCATAAGGAATTTTGAATCATTAATTTTGCATGCTCAAATTTTCTATTTAAATGTAGGTTGATCATTGTTTATTCACGCTATCTTTTTAGACTACAGTAGAAGTAAGGCATGTGTAGTAAAGGAGATTGAAATAGTTGTAAGTTTTCCTAAGCATAGTTTTAGTGTTTGCATCTTGAGTAAATTGTTTTAAAGAAAATGGGAAAGGCTAGTGCAACAATTCCACTTGTTAGGAGGTCTATTTGGCTAAGTGTGTTTGAGTGTATGAAGACATAGTTGAGCAAGAAGTCATGGCTTCTCCTGAGATTTCAAAGTGTAAAAGGAGGGCTAGAGGCCATAAGAAGAAGTGAATTATGTAGAGTACTTACCGCTTGAGGAATAGGACCCTTCCAGGTGAAGTGGTCGAGTACAAAGAAAAGGAACTTGCACTACTAGTGAAGAAGGCCAGAAATAAGGAGAAGAGGCATAGGGCCCACCTAGGTAAGCACAACTCTCCTATTGTTCTTTCAAACTCTCCTTCGGATGCTGAAGCTAATATCGACCCAGACTATGGCCAGTACCTTCATTCCTTGGTGCCATATGGGAGCTCTGATGACAACGTACTGGTAATCCCTCCAATTGCATAGAGGACAAGGAGCGATTGGGAATTTTCAAATGTTGATGACTCTGAATAGGGTCACCTCCTATTTTAGTTTTTGATGACACCATGGTCTTTGCATAGGAGGTATTTGTTTTCATATGTCTATGGTTTATCTTTTGTTTTCTCATGTTGATGTGGAAGTCTTTGAGAAGATATGGATGGAATCTTTTTGTTTTCAAACAACGAATGTTGTGGCAATGACCACAAATATCCTGCACATTTTTTTTTTCCTTTTGTCCTCCCCTATTCTTGAATGATTGCGTATGAAACTTCCTGGGAGTTCTTTGAGGAGTCAGTTAGAATTAGGTTTTTGAAATGAACTCAAATGAAAGTAAAATTATAATTTGCCCAGGTGCTTGTTGCTCCCATGTTTATATAAAGGGGATTTCATGGTTGAAATGAGAGAGTTCAGAATTTTGAGTCTAGACATGGTCATAGTGAATACTATGCTCTAATAACATAATAGGATGTAAATAGACACTCTAGTAGATATATCAGAAGCAAGTTTAAGATGAAATTTATATTGTATACGAATCTTAAATATGGTTTTACAAAGAAATATCAGAAATGAAGAAGAGTTTTAGTTTCAAAAGATTTCTCTCCTATGCATTTTCTTCCAAGTTATGAATGAAGATTGTTAATGACAATTTCATTTGTCTTTTTCCATTTGTATAGAATGTATGAATTTTTTTTATGCTTCAGTTCAATGAATTGATTAAATTATGAAATGAGCTCATTATTTTGTGAGAAAGAATATAGGATTTAGTAAGGAAGTGATATTTTGCAGAAACAGTGAGTTAGATGTTACAAAGTGACACTTTAATGGTCCACTAATTTCTAAGGTTCAATCAGAATTGTATTACCGATTGATTACCAGTTGTAACTCATTTTTTGCCTTAGATAAAGCAATGATTATTTTATTAGTTTATCTTATTGTCAGTTGAGCCAGTATTGAATTGGCCCTAGGATTCAAGATGAAGAATGATTCAAAATACTTTAAATTACAATGTCCCAACTCTAATGTATGAAGGCGCACTCCTTGAAAATAAGTGACACTTTTACCTAAGGTTTTTCAAGCCTTTAATAGAGGTGATTTTCATGGAATAGGCATCTATGCACACAATACTCTTGACTAAATGTGAGATATTACGAGTATGAATGGGATTACCCTCCTTGGGTTTCATAGAGCCTAAAGAGAAGTGAAGTACTAATTACTTTACATAAGTGTTGGCCAATCCTCAACCTAGCTGATAATTGGGTTGTGGCAAGCTCATAGGTTAGGACTGAGATTAAGTTTGGTTCTAAAAAAAAATCAATAGAAATGGTGACTCTACTGGGAACACCTTTGTATCCTTGATACAAATGTGTCAAAGACCATTTAAAAAGAGTCAAAACAAAATGAACATCTATTTAAAATGTTGAAGAAGTTCCAAATCTAGAAATTGGTTTGTTATAGCCCTAAGGTGACTCTACTAGAAGAACTCAGATAAAGATATCCTTACTTCAAATTTTTTCCTCTTGTTGAAGAGGTGGCGACTTTGCTCAGACAATTTCTACATATGAAGGGTTGTTCTTTGTTATGTACCTGAAAATGCTCTATTCAAAGTTGCAATAATTGGAGGTGTGAAGGTACATAGTTCTCTGCATATTTTCATTTACTCAACCTATCATATGGATTGCAATTGCTGCTCCACTTAAAGTTTTATTCACAAACTAGCAAGTATGGATGGTTAGAATGAAGTTTTATATCTTAAGAATTACTATCTATTTGCAGTTTTTCTTCATATTGGTATAGTTGTGATTGTGCACCATTATTTAAAACTAGATTTTCATACATCCATGGATTATAAAAGAGAAATAACCATGTGATTATAAAATTGGATGCATATTTTCAAAAAGCTTCATAAATCTAAAAATCCTTAGACAGTTGATACCAAAAGGTGCATGAACCCAAGTGTGAATAAGCCTAGGATAAGGCTAGAATGGAAAGTTGTATTCAATAGGGGAGTTAAAGAATTGAATAAAAGGAACCTGATGGCTATGCAAGCCCAGTTGAGATACAATCATGCTAGATTTTTTAGCCAAATTGCTGCACCTTTTCTCAATTCATTTGATTCATTATATGACCAATTAGACTTGTCATGGATTGATTATAAGGTTAAAAGTATGTCATCTCGAGTCTATAAGTAGATGCCTAGGTTTAACGAATACAATGTGTGTGAAGGAGATACACATGTCTAAAGTTTCTATAATTTTATGGGGAAACATTCATTTGGAGATTAGGATATGCAGATGAGATTTTTTGTTAGATCTCTTGAAGCTAGAGCTAGGGATTGGTACTTAAGTTTTTCTGAGAAGTCCTTTTCCTACTAGGATAAACTAGTGGATGCTTATAGAGAAGAATTTTCAAAAGAACCTTTTGATCTTGTCACAAAGTTAAAATAGCTTAAGAAACAAGATGAAGAATCAAGTGTTGCTTTTAGTCACAAATTTGTTGTTTCTCTTGCACTAATCCCTAAAATTTTTAGACCTAGTACATCAGATTGCATTCATTTGTAATTTGAAGCTATTAAGGTATCTAGTGCACTCATTAAGGATTTTAAAAATTTGAATATGCAAATGGCTTACACATGTTTAGATAATATGGAAGAAATGATGAATTTATATGTGCAAAGTTTTTCTTAGGTTGTGGATAAGCATGTTGATGAAAACAACAATTGTATGGATACAAATGATCAAATATCCCTAGTTTTAGTTACAAACAAGTGCATATCTAAGAAGGAAGAAGTTAAGAGTGTTGCAATGTTAACCACTGATGCTCATAATAGTGAAAATGCTTCTCTTTACTTTCAAGAAGATATAAATGATCAATTCAATGATGAAACCCAGTCTATGAATTTTCTAGATTGTGATAGTGGTAATATCTTGGTATGTCTTGACTTACAACCTGGTAAAGCATTTTTTTCTACTAGAGGACAAGAGGAAGAAATGGTTGAAATAATGGATCAGAACTGTGGTCTATTAAATAGTGAACAAATTTCAGATTTGTTAACCACTAAATACTAGAAATATGCACATATGAACTACCCTCAGTTATTGTGTAATATTCATATTGATTTTGACAATGATGATAATCTTTATTATGAAAGATATGAAACATGGGTATCTGATCTTCCTTCTAGTTATGCATAGGCCAGTCACCATGATGGTTATGTAGGTCAAGGAAGGAAGCCATTAGATTGTAATGATTCCTTATATGATGAACATGAAAATGTACAAACTGATGCAAACTCAAAAACTTATGTTGATGAGTTAAGAATAGAAAATAACCGACAAGTTTACAAGCCAAATTTGGAGAATTTTAAGCAGAGTTGGATAAGTATTTGTTTCCTGATTTAGATGATCCTAGTTATGAGTCTTTTCATATGGATATGGGGGTTGATTTAAAAGGAAAAAAAAAATCTTTTGGAACCAAAATTACTCACTTTTGAACAAAAGATGAATGCTGAAGATGTTAGCATGATATGTGCGGAAAGTATCAGAGTGAGTAAGAATAAGGAAAGGGTAGAGATTCTTGATGATTCTGTACACCGACATGTTGAGGCACAATTACAAGGTGTGCCAATGTATGAGTGTATTTCTCTACATAGACTTGGAGATAGTTTGCATGATGCGCATAATCTTTTGATTGGTCCTTATAATTGTTTCACCTTTGACATGCAAACTTGTAATCAGATTAAGCTTGATAATCCAAGCTATGTGACGGAGTATGAGTGCTAGATTTTTCAATTGGATGGAATTTTCTTGTAGTGTGGTAATGAGAAATACATTAAGGAAAGTTGTTCTCAACTTCACAATATTTTGAATGACAAAATTTATGATTTATTGCCACATAATAATCAGTATTTTAAGGGTATGCTTGATTCTCATATGCAAGGTAGTTATGAATTTTTTGATAATACTGTACTTGTTAAGTTATTGAGAGCTACCAACATGTTTAATCAAACATATTCCAGTAATGTATTCAAATTTAATCCAGTGAGGTGTGATGAAAAATTTGTCTATGATAGAGGTAAGAAAAGGCCTACAATTTTTGGTGGCCTTGGGCCATCAGATATAGTTTGACTTGTCAAAACAAAGCAGTTAGGGGTAGAGATGACCTTTTGACTCTGTTATTGAATGGATTAGGCACCTGATCTGCTTCTCTGAGGATCTGAATTCTCACTCTGTTCACTAAGGAAGAAATGTCCCCACAAAGAGCCACTGATGGCACTTTCAAAATTTTCAAAATTCTAGCATGCTCATATTAAAAACCCTAAAGAAATTTATCCAAAAATATTTGTTACATCTATTGTATGGTTCTTATATGAGGTTTAGGATTTTTCATTCTAATTGCTTTGTGTTCTATTATGTTGCTAGTTGTGTATTGCTTACTGTTGTTAGTGTAGGTTTTTTTATTTTCCTTATGTTTGGGGTATTTATTTTTTCCTACACATATTATTTAACCTTTCTTAGGTATATTAGATGTGGTAATATGAGGACATGTGGAAAAATACAACTACATGTGTCACTCTCTCCCCACACATGGGTAGTTGAGTTATACATCCTCTTTTGGCTTGTTGTGCCACCTCTCATAACCACTATTTTGTTTTTACCTAAGTAGTTTATGGGGTAGTTGGGTTTCACACCCTCTTTTGGATTTATGTGCCACCTCTCTCCTATCTTCACTTGAGGAGGTTGTCCACATGTCTTGTCATTTACCAAGTAGGTGATAACCTCCCACCTTTTATGGGTAGTAGGAGTTAATGCACATCTTGGATGTATTTTCCCTTATTCTTCTATATATTGGGCACTCTCCTCTCACCTTCACAAGTTCAGTTGGTTCAACTAGTTTGGTGATCATTTTGTGAGAGTGATGAGACCCTTCTCAAAATTCTCTTACAATATTGTCTCTATTTTCTCTCTTTCTCTCTTTCAGATTTCTTCTCCATTATACTATTTTGATTTTCAATCATTTTTTGAGTGGAGTGTATATGATCTACTACTGACAATGGATCCTTTCAGTTATTGTAGAATCCAACATGGTATCAGAGTAGGTTTGTCTAGTATAGCTCATTGTTTTTTCTGAGTTTGTTTTGAGAGATTTGAGACTAATATATTGTTGAAATTTTTCTCAAAAACCAAGTATGCTCTTCTCCTGCATCCTTGAATGACCTGGAGAATCAAAACATTTTAAAGGAAAAATAAACATTTGTTTAATTTGGTTTATATATGTGCATGTGTTCCTATGAGATCTGGGTGATTGCAACTTTTTGGTAATATTGGAGGCTTTTTCAACATTTCTAGAGTGTCTAGAAGGCTTTAGAAAGTTGAGATTGACTTTACTTCACCAAAATCAGAGATTGGAGGACACAGTAAAAATCAGAGTAAATTTTTTTCTAAATTTTTACTGGAGCCATTTTCATTTTGGCTTCAAAATTATAGCTTTCACTCATTTGCAGAAAAAATGATTTCTGGGTTTTATTCCCAGGGTTGAAAAACCATCTAGGTAGTTGTTACATTTTGCAAAAAATTGATAAATTTTGTAGAAATCAAGTCAACAATAGGCGTGAGTCATTTGTGATGGGAAAATTTTGCACTATTCTTCAAAGTTGCATAACTTTTGCCTCGGGTGTCAAATTTTCGCAAATGAGTACTTGATGGAAAGCTGAAAAGGAGAAATTTCCATTCATGAAGTTATTGATAAAAAAAATTCCTCTTTCTATCAGATATTATAGGTTGAATTTGCTACATTTTTTTACCTTCACTAAATCATATCTTTCACTTTTGTAATCTATTTTTCAAAAAGAAAAAGGTGTAAGAAAGATATTGAAGGGTAAATCATAGCTACAAGGCTTTCTTTTTCAGATTTTATTTCAAAATTAATTTGTATCAAATATTGTAATTTTGGTTATAAAGAGTCCTTATAAGCTTTGTAATCTGGAAAAGCCTTGTAAAAGCACTAATCATAAAGTGCCAACCTTGTAATATTTGGGGGGGGGGGTAATTTTTGATACTAGTGGAAAGGGGGGGATCATTGTGTTGACTCTTGTTCGTACATATTCTCTTTTTCACACATGATTTTATGCATCATGGTTAAAAAAAATTAATGGGTTTAATTGTAATCATGAACTGAGATAAAGTTCCACTGTTGGGGTTTAATCATGGATATTAGTAATGAATTTCATAAATCTATTGTAAGGCTAAATTCATAGAACTATTTTTCTTGGAAGAAAGGGATAAAGAATCAATGCCTTGAGCAGGATCTACTACCCTATCTCCTAGTACTTGTTCCAGAACCAATTGCCTATGAACAAAAGAATACATAGTTCAACAATAATGACATGGTCTATGGACTAATATTTCATACTATATCTAAGGATATTTTACATCATATTGAGCATACTGAGTGCCCTTTCACTACATGGACCATCATCTAGTAGTTGTATGCAGACATTGAATCTTCATCTGAAAGTGATGCTTCCTTAGATGACCAAGCACCTACTGAGATTCATGATGCCTCTTCTCAAGTGGAAATATCTTCATTGGATGATCAATTTATATGGTTAGAATACATTGATACCACATCTACATTTGAGTACACTTTACATCCTCTTTCATCTATTGAGACTTCAAAGTTCAAAGTTGCTTCATCAAGAGCTTCCAGTTATTCCTTACATCAGGATATACATAGTCTTTCAATTTCAGCATTAAGTGATGATCTCTTGACAAGTATTTCAGACTTGTTTATGGAGACACATATTACATATTTGGGAGACACTATTGATGATATTCATCTTCTCTACAATGAAGTCAAATTTTCTTTAGATGTTGTGAGGGATCACTCTAACCCTCTTGTTCTTTACCCACATGATCATTCATCACAATTGACATGACTGTGGTTTCTATTGAGCACCATTTGGAGGAGGTACCTTTGTCTTCAATTTTTGTTCTACTTCCATTTCCACTAGGTTTTGGATTTTCATCTTCTGCAATGTGGCCTAGAATACCTAATTTGATTGTGACAAATTTCAACATCGACATGGGGATACTTGAGCTGACTTCAAAGACTTCATTCATTCTACACTTTCTTCCTACATATTCCTTTTAAGACTTGGGAGAAAGTGTGCATACACCTTTCATTGTGTTTCTTCCTAAAGGGAGGAATATTGTTTGATGTTTGTGGACCATCTTCTACATTTGGTTTCGAACATCTACCATTGGATCTCTTTGGGGGGGAATCTTTGTCCTTCCACTTCATTTCTCTTTCTATTTAAGGTGAGCTATTCCTCTTATGGGGGGTTTCTTCTTTTGGGGGGGATCTCTATGTACATGGGTACCTAACATGGCCTCATTTGTTGAGACCCATCTTTTCACCCACCTAAGCTATGCTTAAAGGGGGATGTTAGTGTAGGTTTTTTTATTTTCTTTATGTTTGGAGTATTTATTTTTTCTGACACATATTATTTAAGCTTTCTTAGGTTTATTAGATGTGGTAATATGAGGACATGTGGAAAAATACAACAGCTACATGTGTCACTCTCTCCCCACACATGGGTAGTTGAGTTACACATCCTCTTTTGGCCTGTTGTGCCACCTCTCATAATCACTATTTTGTTTTTACCTAAGTAGTTTATGGGTTAGTTTGATTCCTCACCCTCTTTTGGATTTGTGTGCCACCTCTCTCCTATCTTCACTTGAGGAGGTTATGCCACATGTCTTGTCATTTACCAAGTAGGTGATAACCTCCCACCTTTTATGGGTAGTAGGAGTTAATGCATCTCTTGGATGTATTTTCCCTTATTCTTTTATATATTGGGCACTCTCCTCTCACCTTCACTAGTTCAGCTAGTTCGGTGATCGTTCTATGAGAGTGACAAGAGTCTTCTCAAAATTCTCTTGCAGTGTTGTCTCTATTTTATCTCTTTCTCTCTTTCATATTTCTTCTCCATTATACTATTTTTATTTTAAATCATTTGTTTAGTGGAGTGTATATGATGTACTAATGACAACATATCCTATCTTAGTTATTGTATAATCCAACAACTGTCAGTCACACAATTTTTTTTCATGCTTATTAGTTTCATCATGTGACTGGCCTTTCTCGTGTCTAGGTCTGAATCACTCGACTTTTACATCTTTTGTATGGCATGATTCAACAGTCTTGAGCCTACTAATCTCATGTCGTCCTAGATAAGTCCCCTCTTTTAGAACTCTTATCTCCTAATCTTTCACTCGAACTGAGTTATAAAACTTAGTTAGCTAGAGAAACATGAAAATAGTTCAAGACTGTGGGGAAACTAATTATGAAGTGAATCTCCGGATAAGCTGACTTCCTAGCTGGTAATATCACCTAAACTACTAAATTTTTTGAAGGGAAAAGGGAAGAAGTATTGCTGAAAATGAAATATTGAAAGTGGAAAAATTGGGTGATACACCAAACTAACAAGAGCTATGAAACATTTAGACTGGCATACACTTGAATGTTGATGATAAATACTAAACTGTACAACATGTTACTGTAAGTTTATGCATGAATATTTTCAAAAAAAGGTTTGATTTGCATACAATTTTAAGAAGGAAAGGTAACATTCACAATTCAAAAGGTTCATATGCAATTTTAAAACATAATTTACAACCTGCATAACCTCACTTTTGTAGAAAAGGCATGATACATGAGACAAAGTTACAAGGAAATTGAAATATTTCACAAATAACTTGATCAATCGCCTTATAATACACAATGCTTGCAAGAACAAGAAGGAAAAATAAGATCACCAATGGTATCCAAGGTATATTCTGTATATCATACTCTGAATGAATTACAAAGCATGTTCAAACTAGCAAAGGACTGCAAAAGTCACAATCTCCATAAATTGCATAATAAGAACTAAGTTAAAATGAGTTACAAAAGCCATAAGTAGCAAAGCCTAAGTGGTTCCACCAAAATAGGACCTAGAAGCTCTGTGTGTCACATGAAACCATAAGGCCTAAAATATAGTAACTAGATTTCATCCAAATAAGCTCCAATGTGTGGAAAAGGCCAAATTTGACCATGCCAAAGATAAAGGCATAATAAAATACCCCTATATGCTCTCAAATGTACTTTTAAAAGGTCAAAACAACCTCCTAAATCTCCTCCATGTGTTGGTAAAAAAAATCCAACTCCCCTATATGCTCTCTAAGTCATAAATCAAGCATATCTCCTCTTTTCAATGTCATATGTTGGAAAAAATTCCATGACTTAGTCATATTGACATATGACTCTATTTTCTTGCATTTAAGATAATGCTTAAATTAAATGATTTATAAGTGATCATTTAAATTCAAAAATTTTACAATATAAAGTAATGCAACAATAAAAATCACCACCTCCCATGTATTCAAAATGTGAGAAATGCCTAAGTCATAATACATATTTGAAAAGGAAAAACCCACGATGGTATTAGTTGACATTTTTAAAAAAATAAAAGAAATGGAAAAATGCCAATCTTTCATTGACATATGTATTAGGGTATCAAACCCTAAACAAAAGGAAGGTAGCTCCATTCATTCACTTTGTAAGAAGCTTCTTGAAGAAGCTACACCACCACCAGGGTCTCCTTTCTTTGCCATACGCTCCCAGTGTGGGTTTTTTTCCAACTTACAGGAGAAATTTTTCATAGAAACTATTGTTTTCTCCATAGAGACATATTGGTAAGTAATTTATTTTTTTTGAATTTTTTTTGACAAATTACTTCTATTTTTGCTCATATTGGCCTTCTATGGCCACAACCTATCTAGATTTTCTCACTCATTTTTTAATGTTGTCTTTCATTTCTATGATTTCTTCATTGTTGAGGGTCGCACCACCATGAGGGGTTTATAGAACTTTCTTGCAACTTTCATGATGAGTTTCACAATCTCAGGGTCAATTTGCTTGCTTTCCTAAAAGATCACTAGCATAATGAATACATGGGTAATTTTCTCTCCTGCATGAAACATTGGCATCTTTCCATTCTTTCATACAAAATCTAAAGACAACAAAAATAATATTCTAGGTTTTCTCTCCTATAGCTCACCTTTTATGCTTCTGGGTATTTGTCTATTTTTTCCTCTATAGCTTGAAGTTTTGAAACTTTCATTTTCTTTATTTTTCTCTTTGTAGATTCTGTAGATTTTCCCTTTATAGGTTGTAGCTTATTCAAACTTGGCTCTCATATTTTTGTTGGAAACCCTTCATGGGTTAACTCTATTTATAATTTTCAGGTTCGGCCCCTACATTTGTCATTGTCGTGCCCACATTTTCAAGCTTTTCCACACGACCACAAAGAAACTTTGTATGTTTTGACCTCCTCTACAGAAAATTGGCGAGGGATTTTCTTTGTCCATCTTCCTGGAAACATTCTGTTGTCTTAAACATTTCCTTTGTGGAGATTTCATTTTTTATATTTTTAGAAAACAAAAAAGGAAACTTTGTTTCCATGACCAAGGGTTTATTGGAGTAAAACCCAAGTTTCTTCCTTCACTCTCTGGTTTTTCTTATTTCTGAGAAAATGTAAAATGTCATACTTTTATAAAATGGGTGTAGCTATATCTTGGAAAAACTATTAAGGAATGGAATTTCACGAAATATTAAATAACTCTTAACTCACAAAACTACCTTTATTTATTTATGTAATTTGAAACATGTAGCTTCATTTATATTAAAAACTCTAGCATTTTGGAATACCTTTCTTTGTAATTTTGGGTTTTTGATTCTTATACTGCAATATGTGAAGTCATTATTCATTTCATACCTATGGAATATTCATCTTTCCTTATGCCTCTCTAATACAAAACACTTGACTCCTAGGTATATCACCTCATTTGGGAAGTATGCCAATGTTTAAAGATGATACAATTTCTTTTGGCATTTTTTGCCTTTTGCTTTAGAGATATTTCCTTCTATTGGCACTAAAATGGCAGATTGTGAATCTTTGGAGGAAAGGCAGCCAATGTTAGGACAAAATTGTATGATGAGGCATCAAAAGCATAACTATGACACATACCTGGTATTGGTCATATGCATATCAAAAACAAGGTATAAGTAAAGAACCATCCTGAATATCTCATTTCCTCAAGCATGTTGGGCTCAACTCTTGTAGGAGCCTCATTTTACCCCGCATGCTGAATTAAGATGAATAAAAAAAAGACATGATTACACCTATAGTTGCACATGAAGCAGACAAGTTAGAAAAAAGATGTATGTTTTAGGAGTGTTTGATGACTCCAATGATTTTCTGGGAGACCTAAAATGTACACATAGCTTATTTATTGCACATTATGATTAGTTTATACATGCATAGGGTGAATTTTTATATAATTTTTGTAATCAGTCATTGCTTGGAGCATGCTCTAATACCATTGTTACTTCTTTTCAGAAACAGGAATTAGGAACAACAGGTGAGGCTCAAAACAACAAGAAGACAAGAAGACACATCAGAACTAGTCATTCATAGGAAATGGCTGGTTACTTTCCTTCTATGAATATTCATTTTTTTTCCTTACTTATTCATGTATATATTTTTCATAATTTGTATTGAATGAGTTAAGTCAATCTCATGACTTGTGTGAGATAATGTGCACTTATACATTCAATAAAGATTACTCTTTTATGAAAAGATTAAAATATTTCTTCTGTTACATGCATGTGTATGAATGCAGTAATTTGTAATTGTAATATTTTCTGGATTGTTCTGTACAATTGAATGCAATGTAAGGAAGATAATAAAATGTACCTCATTTTCTTAGTCTAAAATCAACAAAATCCAACTAATTGAGCCTATGAGTGAAAATCTGGTAACATTTTTGGCGACCTCTACGGAGTGTTTGCCTACTAAACATCTTGACCAGTTGCCTAGACCTATCCTTGGGCATGGAGTCACTCAAAAACTAGGATCATGAGTAACTTTTGTAACTATGACTTGATAGTATGAATGATACCTTGGCATTTATTGAAAACAAAACAACAAAACCGAAACTATCTAGTTGTGCTAAAACAACATGTAGGGAATTAAACTTGCAACTAAACTATAATGCAACAACAATTTATTGAAAGCACAAAAATAACCTAACATTTACAAAGGTAGATCATACCTCAAAATATCGTTTGAGGTGAATCCCATTAACTAGGATTGGTAAAATTTCTCCATCCATCTTTGATAACTGAAATGCATTGTGTTCCTTGCATTTAGTGATGACAAATGGGCTAGTCCAGAAGTTATCAAACTTTGAATGCTTACCTAGCCTACTCTTCAACACATCCCACTTAAGTACCACATCACCCTCTTTGAAAACTCTGGGTGTAGCTTTCTTATCAAAGACTCTTTTTTTTAAGTTAATGATACTCCAAAGACTTCATTTCTTTGTCTCTTGTGTCTTCAAGCTCCATGAGCTCAACATATCTAAAGGACATTGGGTCTTGTTCTTCAAACATCTCCAACTAATGAACAATATCAAGAGTTGGAAGCTCCACAGATAAAGGCAGTCTTGCCTCTTTTCCATAAACCAAAACATATGGTGAATTACCAATTGACCTCTTAGGAGTTATTCTATCTTCCCAAAGTGTAGATTTCAATTTGGTGTGCCAAACTCTTTGATTATCCTTCATGGTTCTTTTAATGATCTTGATCAGATTTTAATTTGTACTTTCAACCAAACCATTACCTTGTGGGTAATAATTTGAAGAGGTATTCAAATGGATTCCATGTCTTACAACCCAATCTATAACTCTTAATCCCACAAATACAAGAGCATTATCTGAAATGATGGAATCAGGAATTCCAAACCTAGTTACTATATCTTCATAAAAGCTTAAACTGAATATTCATTATCTTCTTTCAAATCTATTGCTTCTGTCCACCATGTAAAATAATCAGTTGTTGTAAGTACCCACTTGTACCAACACTGGAAGGTGGATTTATTGGTCTAATAAAGTCAATGCCCCATCTCATGAAGGGTTGTTCAACTTGAATTGGCTACAAAAGAAAAGCTAGTAGCCTTTCTTTTCTTGCAAATAAAGCACATTTAACACATTTATTTTCCCAAGCATGGGCATTCTTAAATAAGCTTGGCTAGTAATAACTGGCTCTCATAATTTTCCATGTAGTTGTTCTTGGGGCAAACTGACCCCCTGAAGTTCCATCATGAAACTTGTGTAGTACCTTATCAATTTTATTCTTGTCAATACACCTTAACAAAACACCATTCAAATCTTTCCTGAAAAGAATATTATCAATGAGCACATATGGAATGGACTGCAACCTGAAGTATCTTCTTTTAGCTCTATCCAAACCTGGTGGACATTCACCAGTCTGTAGAAAATTGGTCATATCTTGAACCTAGCTTGCATCTAACACAAGTACAACATTCTGAGGCTCATTATCATTGACTAAAATAGATTTTGATTTTGATTTATGTTCCTCTTCAGGAGTTGAGGCTAATTTTTCACACAATCCTCTACCTCTGACAAACTTTGTGATTTTGATGTCAAAATCAAACTCCATAACTCTTGTGATCCATCCTGCTCTTTTCTCACTTAGGTCTTTACTCAACATAAATTCTTTCACACTAGGGTGTGCAACGATAACATGTATCTTATTATTGGAAATTAGAGGCTTAAATTTCTTTAAACTTCTAATTACAACAAGAACATGTTTCTCAAAAAATGTATATTTCTGCTCATAATCAGCTAGACCTTGACTGAAAAAGGCTATTGGCTACTCTAAATCATCAAAATGTTTTTGAACAAGCATAATAGAAATTGAACTTACACTACCAAAAGAATATAGAATGAAGTCTTTTGAGAACTCTGGATTTACCAGTGTTGGGGCTATTTCTCAAGCCTCTTTGATTGCTTCAAAGCTACGTTTGGGTTCCTTGGTCCAATTGAAAAAGGCATTCTTCTTTAACATGGTAGTCAAAGGCTATAACAGATTTGCAACATCAGGTATAAACCTTCTCAAAAAGTTGATTTTGCCTAAAAAGCTTTGCAAACCATTCTTATGATTGGGTAATGGAAGCTCAAGTATGGCTTTAACTCTCTCAGGGTCAATAGTAATCCTTGTTTTGACACTATGTGTCCTAATAGTTTACCTTCATGAACAACAAAGATACTCCTTTTTGGATTGAGAGATATACCATACTCTCTGCACTTTTCAAAATCTTGCTTGAGGTGTAATAAATGTTCATTTACATTTTTAGAATATATTGTTATGTCATCTAGATAAACAAGTAAAAACTTCTAAATTAGACTTTGAAATGCCATATCCATGGCCCTCTGAAATGTGGCACCAATGTTAGATAAACCAAAAGGAATTCTCGTGTAGGCCATAGTGCCCCACTTTGTTGTAAACATTGTCTTATATTGATCCTCTTCCTTAACTAAAATTTGGTTATAACCAAAATAACCATCAAGAAGAGAAAATCTCTTTGAACTAGCAACAACTTGAAGAATTTGTTCCATGGAGGGTAATGGGTAATGATATTTTAAAGATGCTCTGTTAAGATCTCTAAAATATACACAATCTTATCTCCCCATTTTTCTTTCTAACTGAAACAAGGTTAGAAACCCAAGAGGTGTGTTTAATTAGAAAAATAATACCCCCCTCACCTAACTTAGTCATCTCTTTAATCATTAAAGGCTCAAGCTTGGGGTTCATAGGTCTCTTAACTCAGTTGTATGTTGAGAAATATAAGGGTCAAAACCCTTTAAATCAGAATATTGCCATGCGAAAACACCATGAAACTCTTGGCATAAAGTAATAAAATCCTTTCTATCTCCAGTTGAACAAATTTTTCCTATCTTAAGAAGCTTACCTTTAAAGATTTCAATTTCCTCATAATGGTGTTCTTTGAATTGAATACTAACTTTACTCTTCTTAAGTGGATCATCGGTATTAAAAATTGAATCTAAGGTAACTAAACCCTTGGGTAATTTATTTGTCTTCAACTATATGATTTTATCTTCATATTTCTTTTTAAGCTTCTCTTGATTCACTACTGAAAATTGATCCTCTTCAAGAAGAAAAGATAAAATCTATTCATCACTATCAAATAATTACCAGTGAACATTGTTATCTAGAATGGAAGGTCTGATTACTACTTTGACATATTGTTGTACCTTCTCCTTCTTGATATCATTGGAGATATCAAATTGTGCACCAATAGCAACAAGTTTTTCTGCATGTTTGTTTTGATTTCTTGGTATAGAAACCAAGTTAAAGGCATCAAATTCCTCTATTATATCCCACACTCTATTTTTGTAGGACTTCAATGCATCATTCTTAGCAACACTCAAGCCTCTTACTTGATTAATGATCAACTCACTATCTCCATAGAATTCTAGGCATTTTATTCCTCTCTTCCTTTCCCATTCAAGACCTTGAATAAGTCCTTCATACTCAACAGTGTTATTAGCACATGCCAGATCAAAATGAAAGGATGAAAAATACTTATCACCTTGTGGAGACACAAGCATTACACCTCCACTAGCTCCATTTTTACTTTTGGAACCATTAAAATACATTTCCCAAAGTTCATCTTGTTGTTAGAGCAACCGATATGTACTCTTTTCAAGGTTTGGAACCTCTGCATCAGGTTCATGCAACACATAATTACCCATACTAGTATCTTGAATGAGGTCATCAGGACTGTCCATTACATTTTCTAATGTCCATTCATGTAACACATTAGGTACACTCTATGCTTGCAACTCTTGAGCAACAACAAGCTCATTGTCACTAAAAACAACACAATTTGTGTTTGTAGTAGTTGGAAAAACATTAATTACACTTGGATTATAAGGTTCTATGTGATCCTTGGCCAAATTTTCAAACTTTATAGTAACCTTAGTTCCATATCTCGTTCTAAACAACATATGTGACCAGTCAGTAGAAACATAACCTCCTATATTGGCTATAAAGTCTCTTGACAGACATAAAGCAAAGAAAGGTGGGAGATATATGACACATATATCTTGCAGAACTAAAAAAATTGGACAAGCATGAAGTGTAAGGCTCAAGCCTTTGATGACACCTAAGGTATTAATTAGGGTTCCATCTAGGTGAATAACTCCCTTTTCTAAAGGTTGATATTTTAGTCCTAATTTATTTGCAATTTTCTTTGGCATTATAGAGCTACTAGATCCACTATCTACCATACAATTATGGACTAATTTATCACCTATAATCACTGATACATAAAACAAAGGTTGTTTGATATCCTTACCCGCTTCTTTGCTTGGTTGTTTTTTGTTCTAAGGATCATTTGCTAAAACAACTCTAACTTGACCTACTGATGGCTCATCAGACACTTTCATATTTAACAAAGCTAACTGTAACATGTCTTTTTGACCTGGGATAGCTAAAGAGTCCCACATTGACATTGTTACATTCATCTTTTTCATGTTATCAATAATATTAAAAGGCATAGCCGGATTTACCTTTTGATGGGTCTTTATACTAGCATGATTAGCTTGCATGTGTGGCTACTCCTTGGAAAAAACTTGTTGATTCCTCTATAAAATACAAGGAATTTATGATGTAGATGGTTCTACAACTGTTGCTTTTCCTTCATCAGTTGTTTGCTCAAGCTCTAAATCTCTTTTCTTTGCTCTTGTGTTTGCTACAACTAAAGAATCATCTGCATTAACTCCACATAATTCTTCTCCATGCTAGTTAAGCAGAGTAGCATCATTTGTAGGATGCTCCTACTGTTGTGGAGCTCCATCATTAGGTACATTTTGTTGTGAGATTGAAGAATTTTGAACCATTAATGCATGATTTATAAGTCCATTAGAGCATGTGGCTTGATTATGTGGCTGGTTGCATGGATAACACCACTCATAATCAACAGCAAGATTATTTTGAACAAGAACAAGGTCCCTAGCTACACTAATAGGTGTTGGATTATATGCCTGAAAAGGCCTTGTGTTCACATTCTATCTTGGACCTTGGTAATTACCTTCGTATTGTTTCCTATTACCTTGGTACTACTGATTTGAAGCTCGATTTTGTTGTTCATAAGGTATGGCATAACATTGTTGCTTCTCTAAGCTCACCAACTTATTCCCAAAAGTCTGTAAAATATTCTCAATCTTTTGCTGACTTTCTTTAATTTCCTACAACTCTTGTGATTGAACTAGGACTACAACTTCTTGTTTACTAGTAGCTGGTAATGCTGGAACAACATGAAAAGGTGCAAAAGGTGGTATCTGTAGTGGCATATTAGGTTGGATATCCAAAAAAATAGGCATTGGTGGCCTAGGAGCAATCTTACCTACTTGAATTAACCAATTTTCTACTCTGATTGCTGTCTCATATGCATTTGGTAAAGACACTCCTCCCATTGACTGTGTCATGACCACTATATAGTTGTTGAGAGCTTTTAGATAATACAAGAATGTAGATTTAGGAGGAGGCCTCACTATAGTAGGAATTTTGTCCCAAGTTCTTTGGAACCGGAAATTGAAATATATCATTTGCTCTTGAGGAGCTCTCTTTATGGTTGTTAGCTACTATAACAAGGATAAATGGTTTGATCTATCCTGAAACTGCTTATGCATTTTATCTCCTAATTCATCCCAAGTTGCAATGGAGACAACTTCTAGACCTTTGAACCACTACAAATCCCTTCCTTTTAATGATGTAGCGAGTAGCCTTACAACTATGTCTACCTGAGTTATGTGATGAACACCACACAATGAGGCTACAACCCTTATATGCTCGATAGGGGTGGTCTAATCTTCCCCAGTAAAAATTGGTAATTTCTTTAAGGAAACTACTGGTATATCATTTTGCTATGCAAGATTTAATGGACTACCTCCATTAAATTGCATAAAAGGTTGGTTTCTAGCAGCCATTGGATGTGAATCAAATAGATTAGTCTGTACTTGAACAAAAAAAATTGAACTTGTAGAAATAGTAGAACTCAAAAATGTGAGTACAACACCTGAAGAAGAAACAAATGTAACTTTATTTAGGTTGCTTGAAGATGATCTTGTTGTTCTAAAGCTTGGTGAAGCAGAACGAGTCTCACTCTGCTTTTTAGATGGTCTACCTCTCCTCTTCAGTGGTGAGAAGAAAAAATATTACCTGACACCAAGTGGTGTTAACTGAACTCTCTTAGATGGAGGGGTTCTCTTTTCTTTCCTGCCTCATCTTCTAGGTGGTGACAGTTGCAAATATTCAAAATCCTTGGAACTCCTTGTTTGTATTGTTCTCATGTGTTGCAACAACATTGACTTTATTGTTCTTTAACTTCATAGAGTCATAAGATATGCTCAAATAACCTCTAGAAAAGTCTAAAAATTACTAGTTGCACATTAAACTAGCAAAATGCATTGATGGACGTGTCCCACCAGGCATGCCAAAATTGTTATCTCCTAAGCTTGCACCCGAACTGAGTTGTAAAACTCAGTTAGCTAGAGAAACATGGAAATAGTTCAAGACTGTGGGGAAACTAATTATGAAGTGAATCTCTAGATACGCCAGCTTCCTAGCTGGTAATATCGCCTTAAATACTAACTTTTTTGAAGGGAAAAGGGAAGAAGGATTTCTGAAAATGAAATACTAAAAGTGGAAAAACTGGGTGGTACACCAAACTAACAAGAGCTATGAAACATTCAGACTAGCATGCACTTGAATGTTGATAAATATTGAACTGCACAACATGTTACTATAAGTTTATGCATGAATATTATCATTGAGTCCTCCATACATCATGTTTGTTTTGTTTTGTTTTCTCTTTTGGAGAGGAGTTTTATCCCATTGGGTTTTCTCCTTTTCTCCGCTTGAGAGATATTTTTTGCATTTTCATTGTAAATGGGTACCTAACATGGCCTTGTAGTTGGAACCCATAGTCTTCATCTTTGCATAGGTTGCATAATAATCTTCTCCCTAAGTTGCACTTAAGGGGGGGTGTTGGTGTGAATAATTGTCTTGTACCTAGCTAATTCTTTTACTAGGTAATTAGGGGACATATTCACATGATTAAGTTTACTTAGGAAAAATATTCTTTCTAGAAGTCTTAGTTGGCTTATCTAGAACTTATCCTATCTAGCTAGGATGCATAATTTCCTAGATGATTAGTTTGTTAGTTGTCTCATGTCATAGGATTATGACATTTGTCAACATCAGGTTCATTACTACATTTCAACCTTTCCTATATAAGAAAGGCATCTCATGTACATTTTCATCAATCATCAATTCAACCATTAATCAATCTTGCATTGTGAAGCAATCTTTCTTTCCATTCTCTCTCTTGTGGAAATGGTTCTGGTTGCAACTATTCTTGGGGGTGTTTCAGAGTCACCATTTACTCCCACAAATATTTTATAAAAAGGTTTGATTTGCATACACTTTTAAGAAGGAAAGGTAACTTTCACAATTCAAAAGGTTCATATGCAATTTTAAAACACAATTTATAACTTGCATAACCTCACTTTTGTAGAAAAGGCATGATACATGAGACAAAGTTACAAGGAAATAGAAGGATTTCACAAATAACTTGATCAATCACCTTATAATACACAATTCTTACAAGAACAAGAAGGAAAAATAAGATCACCAATGGTATCCAAGGTATATTTTTTATAACATACTTTGAATGAGTTACAAAGCATGTTCAAACTAGCAAAGGATTGCAAAAGTCACAATCTCCAGAAATTGCATAAGAAGAACTAAGTTAAAATGAGTTACAAAATCCATAAGTAGCCAAGCCTAAGTGGTTCCACTAAAATAGGACCTAGAAGTTCTATGGGTTGGATGAAACAATAAGGCCTAAAAATCTAGCAACTAGATTTCATCCAAATAAGCTCCAATGTGTGGAAAATGTCAAATTTGACCATGCCAAACATAAAGGCATAATAAAATACCCCTATATGCTCTCAAATGTGCTTTTAAAAGGTTGAAACAACCTCCTAAATATCCTCCATGTGTTGGTAAACAAACTCCAACTCCCCTATATGCTCTCTAAGTCATAAATCAAGCATATCTCCTCTTTTCAATGTCATAGGTTGGAAAAAATTACATGACTTAGTCATATTGACATATGACTCTATTTTCTTGCATTTAAAGATAGTGCTTAAATTAACTGATTTATAAGTCATCATTTAAATTGAAAAGTTTTACAATACAAAGTAATGCAACAATAAAAATCACCACCTCCCATGTATTCAAAATGTGAGAAATGCCTAAGTCATAATACATATTTGAAAAGGAAAAACCCACGATGGTATTAGTTGACATTTTAAAAAAAATTAAAGAAATGGAAAAATACCAATCTTTCATCAGTATATGTATTAGGGTATCAAACCCTAAACAAAAGGAAAGTAGCTCCATTCATTCATTTGTAAGAAGCTTCTTGAAGAAGCTACACCACCGTCAGGGTTTCCTTTCTTGGCCATATGCTCCCACTGTGGGTTTTTTGTAGCTTACAGGAGAAATTTCTCATAGAAACTGTTGTTTTCTCCATAGAGACATATTGGTAAGTATTTTTTTTTTTTTGAAGAAATTTTGACAAATTACTTCTATTTTTGCTCATATTGGCCTTCTATGGCCGCAACCTATGTAGATTTCCTCACTCATTTTTTAATGTTCTTCTCTTATATTTTTTTGATTTCTTCATTGTTGAGGGTCATGCCACCATGAGGGGTTTATAGAAATTTCCTGCAACTTTCATGACGAGTTTCACAATCTCAAGGTCGATTTGCTTTCTTTTTTGAAAGCTCACTTGCATAATGATTGTGTGGGTAAGCTTCTCTCCTACATGAAACATTGGCATCTTTCCATTCTTTCATACAAAATCTAAAGACAACAAAAATATGATTCTGGGTTTTCTTTCTTGTAGCTCACCTTTTATGCTTCTGGGTATTTGTCTATTTTTTCCTTTGTAGCTTGAAGTTTTGAAACTTTCATTTTCTGTATTTTTCTCTCTATAGATTCTATAGATTTTCCCTTTATAGGTTGTAGCTTATTCAAACTTGGCTCCTCTCATATTTTTGTTGGAAACCCTTTAGGGGTTAACTCTATTTGCAATTTTCAGGTTCGACCCTTGCATTTGTCATTGTCGTGCCCACATTTTCAAGCTTTTCCACATGACCACGAAGAAACTTTGTATGTTTTGACCTCCTGTACAAAAAATCGACGAGGGATTTTCTTTGTCCATCTTCTAGACATTTTGTTGTCTTAAAAATTTCCTTTGTGGAGATTTCAATTTTTTATATTTTTATAAAACAAAAAAGGAAACTATGTCTCCATGACCAAGGGTTTATTGTAGTAATACCCAAGTTTTATGCACATTATGATCAGTTTATACATGTATAGGGTGAATGTGTATATAGTTTTTGTAATTAGTCATTGCTTAGAGAATGCTCTAAAACTATTGTTACTTCTTTTCAGGAACAAGAATTAGGAACAACAGATGAAGCTCAAAACAACAACAGGACAAGAAGACACATTAGAACCACTCATTCATAGGCAATGGTTGGCTACCTTCCTTCTATGCTTATTCATTTCTTTTCCTTACTTATTCATGTATATATTTTTCATAATTTGTATTGAATAAGTTAAGTCAATATTATGGCTTGTGTGAGATAATGTACACTTATACCTTCAACAAATATTACTCTTTTATGAAAAGATCAGAATCTTTCTTCTATTGTATGCATGTGTATGAATGCAGTAATTTTTAATTGTAATCTTTTTTTGGATTGTTCTATACAATTAAATGTAATGTAAGGAAGTTAATAAAATGTACCTCATTTTCTCATTCTAAAATCAACAAACTCCACCTGATTGAGCTTATGAGTGAAAATTTGGTAACAAGAACAACTAATGAGCATGTGCTTAAAAGTTCCCACTTAAGTCCCAAAGTCCGTCATAGCTATATCGCTCATCGCTAATTTATTCATAGGTTGGAACCCTGAATTAGCAACGAGTGATGAAATGATGTTTTTCTTTAACATCGCTCATCTCTAATCGCTTTTGAGCCATCAAACTTACATTAGTGATGAGCGATGCCCCAATCTTATGTTCTCATCGCTCATCGCGGATTTTTTTAGAACTTGAGTTTTGAATTAATGATAACAGATATGATGTGATATCACTTGATCACATATATGTTTTGAATGTAAATTCTTACATCAGCAATACACAATGGACCTTATAAATGTTGTAAATCATCTCATTGCTAATTGCTTGCAAAATATATGAGGAGAATTAGCTATGAACAAAGGCCTTATGTAATAACTTCATTGCTCATCATGGATTTGTTTTAGAACTTACATTCTGAATTAGTGATAAGTGATGGATGTCCTCTAATGGGTTTTTTCTTTCACTAATGTGATATGATCCTATGAGTGATATCTTCTATGCCATTTGTTTTATGTAGGTTGTACGTGTCCAAATTTGGTGCTATCACAACATTTCCTATCATAGATAGAATCCTAAGTCCAAGGTTTGAATTAGCGATGTGTGAAGGAGGGATGAATGTGACTAAAGGTCAGCGCACTAAACTAGGGGCTAGAGATCATTGCCAAGATGTTTACATCATTGATGGAGTCGGGTGACGATGAAGTAGATCGGTGACAAGTGATGACCATAAATAAAAAATTTAATGTGGCATGATCCTAGGGATTTCACATAAATTAGAAAGGAAAGCAGTGAGAGAACTGGAGAACTATTATTAAAGTTCTAAAGCGAGATGATCCGATGAACTAAAAAACATCGCATGAATAACATCATCACTAAATTGCACCCTAAATTGAGGAGGATCAACAATGAAGCATATAAAGAAAGTTTCTCTCTAAGAAATTGGTCCTATATACTTCACTGATATTAATGAAAAGCATGAATTAGGTTGGTGATACATGCTAATTGTTAGATCAGTTATGATTAATCAAGGTTAGAAGGGAACATGGTAGCATTTGAGATAGCCTCACTATTTTCAAAGAGCAAGTTGATAATGGTTGAAAAACAATGCTCATGGCCACCTTAGATGAAGTTTTAATTTCTCTAAGATGAACGGCCTAGATTCAGAGCCAAATTGATAAGTTACCAATTCCCACGCGTAAGGAATTCTAAATCATTAATTTTGCATGCTCAAATTTTCTATTTAAATGGAGGTTGATCATTATTTATTCACACTATATTTTCAGACTACAATATAAGTAAGGCATGTGTAGTAAAGGAGATTGAAACAACTATAAGTTTTCCTAAGTAGAATTTCTGTGTTTACATCATGAGTAAATTGTTTTAAAGAAAATGGGAAAGGCTGGTGCAACAATTCCACCTGTTAGGAGTTCTAGCCGAAAAAGTGTGTTTGAGTGTCATGAAGACATAGTTGAGCAAGAAGCTATGGCTTCTTCTAAGATTTCAAAGGTAAAAAGGAGGGCTATAGGCCATAAGAAGAAGTCAATTATGAAAAGTACTTACCCCTTTGAGGAATAGGACCCTTCTAGGTGAAGTGGTCAAGTACAAAGCCAAGGAACTGGCACTGCCAGTGAAGAAGGCCAGGATGAAGGAGAAGAGCCATAGGGCCTGCCTAGGTAAGCACAACTCTCCTATCATTCTTTCAGACTCTCCTTCAGATGTTGAAGCTAACAACGAGTCAGACTATGGCCAATACCTTCATTCCCTGGTGCCATATGGGAGCTCTGATGATGACATACTAGTAATCCCTCCAATTTCATCAAGGACAAGGAGTAGTTGGGAATTTTCAAATGCTAATAACTCTCAATAGGGTCACCTCCTATTTTAGTTTTTGATGACACCATGGTCCTTGCATAGGAGGTATTTGTTTTCATATGTATGTGGTTTATCTTTTATTTTCTCATGTTGATGTGGAAGTCTTCAAGAAGATATGAATGGAATCTTTTTGTTTTCAAACAACGAATGTTGTGACAGTGACCACAAATATCTTGCACATGTTTTTTTTTCCTTTTGTCCTCCCCTTCTCTTGAATGATTGCATATGAAACCACCTAGGAGTTCTTCGAGGAGTTAGTTAGAATTAGGTTTTTGAAATGAACTCAAATGAAAGTGAAATTGTAATTCAGCTAGGTACTTGTTGCTCCCCTGTTTATATAAAGGGGATTTCATGGCTGAAAGGAGAGAGTTCAGAATTTTGAGTCTAGACACAGTTACAATAAACACTATGCTATAATAGCAGAATAGAATGTAAATAGATACTGTAGTAGATATATCAAAAGCAAGTTTAAGATGAAAGTTATACTATATATGAATCTTAAATATGGTTTTACGAAGAAATATCAAAAATGAAGAAGAATTTTAGTTTCAAAATATTGCTCTCCTATGTATTTTCTTCCAAGTTATGAAGGAATATTGTTAATGACAATTTCATTCATCTTTTTTCATTTTCACATAATGTATGAATTTGTTTTATGCTTTAGTCTAATGAATTGATTAAACGCTGAAATGAGCTAATTAGTTTGTGAGAAAATAATATAGGATTTAGTAAGGAAGTGATATTTTTTAGACATAGTGAGTTAGATGTTACAAAGTGACACTCTAATGGTCCACTAATTTCTGAGGTTCAATCAAAATCGTATTACCAATTGATTACTAATTATAAATCATTTTATGCCTTACATAAAGCAATGATTATTTTATTAGTTTATCTTATAGTTAGTTGAGCTAGTATTGAATTGGGCCTAGGATTCAAGATGAAGAATGATTCAAAATACTTTAAATTGCAATGTCCCAACTCTAATGTATGAAGGAACACTCCTTGAAAATAAGTGACACTCTTATCTGAGGTTTTTCGAGCCTTTGATAGAGGTGATTTTCATAGAATAGTGCATCTGTGCAAAGAAATACTCTTGACTACACATGAGATATTACAAGTATGCATGGGATTACCTTCCCTAGGTTTCATAGAGCCTGAAGAGAAGAAGTGAAGTATTAATCACTTTACTTAAGTGTTGGACAATCCTCAACCTAGTTGCTAATTGGGTTGTGGCAAGCTCATAGGTTAGGACTAAGATTAAGTTTGGTTCTAAAACAATAACCAATAGAAATGGTGACTCTGCTTTGGACACCTTTGTATCCTTGATAAAAATGTGTCAAAATAAAATGAACATTTGGTTCAAATGTTGAAGAAGTTCCAAATCTACAAATTGGTTTGTTGTAGCCCTAAGGCGACTCTACTAGAAGAACTCAAATAAAGATATCCTTGCTTCAAAGGTTTTCCTCTTGTTGAAGAGGTGGCAACTCTACTAAGAAAATTTCTACATACGAAGAGTTGTTATTTGTTATTTACCTGAAAAATGCTCTATTCAACGTTGTAGTAACTAGAGTTGTGAAGGTACATAGTTCTATACATATTTTCATTTATTGAACCTATCATATGGATTGCAATTGTTGCTCCACTTAAAGTTTTATTCACAGACTAGCAAGTATGGATGGTAAGGATGAAGTTGTATATCTTAAGAATAACTATCTATTTGTAGTTTTTCTTCATATTGGTATAGTTGTGATTGTGAACCATTAGTTAAAACTAGATTTGCATACATCCATGGATTATAAAAAAGAAATAACCATGCGATTAGAAACTTGGAAGCATATTTTCAAAAAGCTTCATAAATCTAAAAAATCCTTAGACAATTGATACCTAAAGGTGTATGAACCCAAGTGTGAATAAGCCTAGGATAAGGTTAGAATGGAAATTTTTATTCAAAAGGGGAGTTAAATAATTAAATAAAAGGCACCTAATGGCTATACAAGCCCAGTTGAAAGACAATCATGCTAGGTCTATTAACCAAGTTGATGCACCCTTTTTCAATTCATTTGATTCATTATATGACCAATTAGACTTGTCATGGATTGATTATAAGGTTAAAAGTATGTCATCTCAAGTCTATAAGGAGATGCTTAGGTTTAACGGATACAATGTGTGTGAAGGAGATACACATATCTAAAGTTTCTATAATTTTATGGTGAAAGATTCATTTGGAGACCAAGATATGTGGATGAATTTTTTTGTCAGATCTCTTGAAGCTAGAGCTTGGGACTAGTAGTTAAGTTTTCCTGATAAGTCCTTCTCCTGCTAGGATAAACTAGTGGATGCTTATAGAGAATAATTTACAAAAAAACCTTTTGATCTTGTCACAAAGTTAAAACAACTTAAGAAACAAGATGAAGACTCAAGTGTTGCTTTCAGTCACAAATTTGTTGTTGCTCTTGCACTAATCCCCGAAAGTTTTAGACCTAGTACATCAAATTGAATTCATTTGTATTTTGAAGATTTTGAGGTGGGATCTAGTGCACTGATTAAGGATTTTAAAATTTTGAATATGCAAATAGCTTACACATGTTTCTATAATATGGAAGAAATGAGGAATTTATATGTGCAAAGTTTGTTGTCTTTAGTTGTGGATAAGCATGTTGATGAAAACAACAATTGTATGGATACAAATGATCAAATATCCCTAGTTTTAGATATAAACAAGTGCATATCTAAGAAGGAATAAGTTAAGAGTGTATCAATGTTAACCATTGATGCTAATAATAGTGAAAATGCTTCTCTTTACTTTCAAGAAGATATAAATGATCAATTCAATGATGAAACCCAGTCTATGAAGTTTCTAGATTGTGATAGTGGTAATATCTTGGTATGTCCTGACTTACAACTTGGTAAAGCATGTTTTTCTATTGGAGGAAAAGAGGAAGAAATGGTTGAAAGAATGGATCAGAATTGTGGTCTATTAAACAGTGAACAAGTTTTAGATTTGTTAACCACTGAATACTAGAAATATGCACATATGAATAACCTTTAGTTATTGTGTAATATTCATATTGATTTTGACAGTGATGATAATCTTTATTATGAAAGATATGAAACATGGATATCTGATATTCCTTCCAGTTATGAACAGGCCAGTCACCATGATGGTAATGTAGGTCAAGGTAGGCAACCATTAGATTGTAATGATGCATTATATGATGAGCATGAAAATGTGTAAACTGATGCAAACTCAAAAACTTGTGTTGATGAGTTAAGAACAACAAATAACCAACAAGTTTACAAGCCAAATTTGGAGAATTTTAATGCAGAGTTGGATAAGTATTTGTTTCCTAATTTAGATGATCCTAGTTATGAGTCTTTTTATATGGATATGGGGGTTGATTTAAAAGGAAAAATGGATTATCTATTGGAACTAGAATTATTCACTTTTGAACAAAAGATGAATGCTAAATATGTTAGCATGATATGTGAAAAAAGTATTAAAGTGAGTAAGAATAAGGAAAGGGTAGATATTCTAGATGATTCTCTACACCAACATGTTGAGGCACAATTATAGGGTGTGCCAATGTATGAGTGTATTTCTCTACATACACTTGGAGATAGTTTGCATGATGTGCATAATATTTTGATTGGTCCTTATAATTGTTTCACCTTTGACATGCAAACTACCAATCATATTAAGCTTGATAATCCCAGCTATGTGGTGGAGTATGAGTGCCATATTTTTTCAGCTGGATGGAATTTTCTTGTAGTGTGGTAATGAGCAAGACATTAAGGAAAGTTGTTTTCAACTTCAAAATATTTTGAATGACAAAATTTATGAGTCATTGCCACATAATAATCAATATTTTAAGGTTATACTTGATTCTCAGATGCAGGGTAGTTATGAATTTGTTGATAATATTGTAATTGCTAAGTTATTGAGAGCTACCAACATGTTTAATTGGGCATATTCTAGTAATGTCTTCAAATTAGATTCAGTGAGGTGTGATGAAATTTTTTTTCTATGAAAGAGGTAAGAGAAGGCCTATATTTTTTGGTGGCCTTGGGCCATTAGATATGGTTTGACTTGTCAAGCCAAAGCAGTTAGTGGTAGAGATGACCTTTTGACTCTGTTACCCAATGTGACTGGCCTTTCTCGTGTCTAGGTTTGAATCGCATGACTTTTACATTTTTTGTATGGCATGATTCACAAGTATTGAGCCTAGTATTCTCATGTAATCCTAGAGAATTCCCTTCTTTTAGAACAACTAATGAGCATGTGCTTAAAATTTCTCACTTAAGTCTCGATGGCCCTCATAGATGTATCGCTCATCATTGATTTATTCATAGGTTCACACCCTGAATTAGTGAGTAGCGATGGAATGATGTTTTGATTTAACATTGCTCATCACCAATAGCTTTTGAGCCTTCAAACTTATATTAGCAATGAAAAATGGCTCAGTCTTATGTTCTCATCACTCATCATGGATTTGTTTTAGAAGTTAAGTTTTGAATTAACAATGAGTGATATGATGTGATATTGCTTGATCACAAATATGTTTTGAATTTAAAGTCTTACATCAGTGATATGAGATGGACCTTACAAATGTTGTAAATCATCTCATCAATAATTTCTTGCAAAATATATGAGAATTAGCGATGAACAAAGGCCTTATGTAATTGTGAATTCTAAATTCACCATGCTCCCTTCAGGATTATTTTTTGGCTAAGTACTGGCCCATGCCTTCAAAAAATTCATCAACCATTTTTTGGTTGTTGCTGCGGATTCTACCACATGTCCGCTCATCGCTCTCTGAAGTAATTTCCTCCTTTCTCTTTTATCGGCCCCCGCTCATGTGCCACGTAGCTCCCATTCACATAAGGATTTGGTGGGCCCTATAAGTAGCGTCTGCAGTAATTTTTTTTGCTACGTGTCCTATCTACGCAAGCTTTTAGCAAAGGAAGGAAATAACAACAGTGGGTAGTGAAATGCTACCATACGTCTCTTTGGCACACACTACTTCAATGCAGAGGATGAAGCTGACTATGAGTTGTGGGATGTTGCCACATTTTCTAACCGCATATCCTAAAGGGGAAACACTTGTCTACACAAGACTTTGTTGGACCACTGCCATCATTCATAGGGGATGCACCTAAATGGAGGGAGACCAAATGTTGTGTCTCGAATATTTTCTGTTACAATGGTCAAGAGTGATTATTGCCTCAACATCATTGCTCAGATTCTGAATCTTTTCAGTTGTTGCTTGCCAAGTGGTGGAGGGCTTCCTATAAATATTTCTCTTTGCTTCAAGAAAGGAGTTCCCAGTTCTATGGTTCCATTCTAGGGGTTCCAATATTTTAGGTTACCATATGCTATTTCACTAGTTTTAGAATTATAGGATTTTTGGAGAGACCAGGCCTTTGTATTGTTTATATTACTGCAAGAACTCACAAACTGTGCCATTGTTCGGCCTCTCTGTTTCTTATGCTATTGATAAACTTTATGCTATGCCATTATTGTTTGAATGGTTTATTTGTCGTACTTCTATAATTTGAATGCAATTTTGTTGGTTTAGATCATGTCTTTTGACTCTTATTTTCAGTAAATGAGCGTGATTATTATTTTTTCATTGAATGAGTTGTTCATACTGCAATCCTTAATTTATGTTATTTTAGGACATGGTAAATTGCTAAGCAGGCCCTTAGATTGTATCCAAAAGATAGATTTATCATTCCTTTCATATCAATTTTGGTTTATCGCCTTAGTTAGATTCTTTATTTTACATATGCTTCCATTTCCCATTCCAAAACCCCATTCATAGAAGAAGTCAACTTCTTTAAAAATCCAGAGGTCACTCTGTTTAGTGCAATCAGTCCCCCATAAACTGAGTTTCCCACAAAGGGTTGTTACCTTGCCAATTTTTGGCATCAACAATATTTCTTTTTCCTAGCACGCCCGGTGGGACTGAGCTTAATGAATCAAATTTTTAGAAGGGTGTATGAGCCATCAGCCTATTACTAGGTCCCAAACAACAAATAATCTTGGTTTATTCGTACTATCATTAGGGATAGTATAGCCTACAACCCAATTACTAAGTATTCTGCTTCCTCCTCCCTTTCCACTAGCCATGTTGTTTGTCGCTAACAAAAATTGTGTGGCATGGGATGTTGGAAGCCCTCTTGTCGCACTAGTAGCGCCTATCATTTGGGCCACTATCCTAGTTTATGCCCTAAAGGCTATGCCTAAGTTCACTAGAGACAACTCAAGAACACCATCCAAACATTTGCAAGACGTTGTGGATGTGTACCTAGTACATGGGGTAACAACCCAAAATATGACGTTAAGGCTACTTGCCACCTCTTTCAAGGGGGCAAGGCACTAGATTGGTACCACACATTACAAGCAAATACTATCAGTACCTGGGATGAGCTTTAGGAGCCTTTCTATCAAATATTCTCAAATGAAGGAGATTGATCATTGCTATATTATTAGTTTTCAGTCATAAAGTGGGCCCTACATGAAGCCATGGCTGAATTCAATGCTTAGTTCCATACGAGCTGGGAGAGAATCCAAGTTGATATCCACCCACCGTCAGATCTAGCATTCATTTTCTACTAGAAAGCCATCAATCCTGACATATTAATATTGATCAAGTCTCTCAGGGGAACCATAGTACCAGGTGCATATAGCATCGTTGTTAAAGCAGAGAACAATTTGACAGATGTCAAGAAATTACCGCCTCAGCTGATCATTCCTATATTCCCTAAAATATCGGTTCCTATTCGAGAGATGCCTTCTACCAGTGCACCAGCTCCTCCTCAATCCATGTACACATATTCGAGCACACCACACAATGTTGTGTCTACATCCAGCTCTTCAAAGGAGGAGATGAGTGAATTCAAGGATATGTTGTGAACTATTGTCAACGAGATAACCATTATCAAGCGCAACCAGGCCATACCTTTGAAGCTTGCCTATTAGAATTATCAAGGTGGAAGATCCTCTTACCAACAAAACTAATTTTGAGGAGGCACTCACACAAATCCATAGGCACAAACAACAAATGAAATGGTATTGGCACCTTCTCCACTACAGAGTGCTAACTTAAGCTCGAGCAGAGAGTTGGCCATGAGACAAAAAAACTTGGTAGATGACACCAGTCCCTGGTGCTTCCCTTATGGTGATTCACATATGCCCTGTAATTTCTCATATGGAAACCTACAAAAAAAGGTAGTGAAACAGTGCAACCAAGCTATGACATCATATCCTAAAAGCTATGTGTATAAATTTCACAAATGGACAATGCAGTGCTAACCACGCAAATGCAAGGGATGTCACTAGAGTAAGAAGAAAATATCACTCCCAACCATGCACTCTTCTCATGGATGGAAGAAGAAGAAGCAGTGTTTGTCATTGATGCATCCACATCTAAAACATTGCAAGTACAATTTGACTACAACACTCGCTCAAAGACAAGATTTATGGGGGAGCCAGTTATCCCACAACTAGTCAATTTGCAACCTAAAGGTTCTCTTGATGAAATACCTAGCACCTTAGTAGTGGTGCCACAATGTCAACCATAAAAGGATATTATTATAACAAGAGCAAAGGATCAAAAACCTCTGAATCTACCACCTTTCAATTTGGTGGAACAATTGAAGATATCATCCACTAATGTGTCTCTATAGGATATTCTAGCCATCTCAGAATAGAAGACACTATTACAAAAGGCTCTCTAGGAGGATGTAAGTGCAACACCAATAGAATAGTCTCCCAAAGTAAGGGTTTTTGATCAAACATCTTCTACCAAAGTTCTTACAAAATCCACAACGGGAGCCCCTACTAAAGTAAGAGGTAAGTCGAAGCCTCAATCCTTATTCATAACTCTCATTATAGGGGAGAAATTATTACACAATGTCATGATTGATTCTGGTGCTAGCACCATAGTTATGCCTAAAAAAATAGCTAAAGCTTTAGGACTCAGCTATGAACCCTTAAAAAGAGGAGTGATGCAGCTTGATGGAAACAGAGTTGAAACCGTAGGCATCATCAAAGCACTCCCCTTGACCTTATTCACTTGCCCTAGTATCATAGTGCCACATGACAATATGATCATAGATGTTCCCCCCATGTTTGGCCTCTGCCTATCCTGATAATTTACTTCAAAGGTGGGAAGATATTTGTCTGTGGATTGGTTGCATTTGATCCTTAGAACCAAGCATGGGGAAAAGATGAAGATAGAATCTGAAGCTTTATATTTAGAACATGTAGCCAATGAAGCCATTATCAATTTTGAAGTTGTGCATACCTCTATCACCAAGCAAGAAATGTATTGTGCTGAACTTCTAGAAGATGAAAAAGTGACCAAAGACTAGAATGATCAAGAAGATGTTCTCTCAAGTGAACATATAGATACCAAACCTTTCAGCAACTACCAGGCTGGGAACCTATGTCATCTTCAATGAAGATCAAGTGCTCCCAAAGGTCGTCAAGGAATCTAAAGGCGATCAAGCCTTTGAACTGTGGACATTGCACTTCGATGAAGCAAGATGCAAGAATGGTGCAAGAGCCAGGATATGTTTAATATCCACACAAAATGGAAAGAAACTGAGGTCTTTCCACTTCTAGTTTGTCTACTCAAATAATGAAGCTGAATATGAAGAGCTAGTGCAAGGTATTAGCCTTGCAAAATGGATGGTCATTAAGAAATTAATGGTGTTTAGAGATTCTGAACTAGTAGTCAATTAAGTCTAGGGAACCTTCGCGGCCAAGAATATTTACATGTGATCCTGAGGGTTTTGAAGCCTTCAACATTCAAATGATGCCCCAAGAATAGAATGAAATGCAGATTGCATGACATCAATTGGATATCAGTTTGATCCTACCTCTGATATCATTCACAACAAGCACTCTATACGAGTAATAGTCCAACCGGCGATTCTAGACAATGACCAAAGCTGGTAAGTGTTTGACAGCGATGAACACATTGCCTCATTCATCTAGTAGTCAAGTTAATTTTCTGATAAGCTCCAACTAAAGATTGTCGAAGCCTATGAAGTACATATCATCTAGCTAAAATCCAACAAGCTTCCAAAAGGATTGGTCACTCTCAAAAATATTTTTGATTGTGATGATGCAAGGAATGAAAAATGGAAGTTTGTAGCAGACAAAGGTGACTATGCAAACCTACAAGTTGGAGATGGAAGAAAGCTCAAGGTCAGGAAGGATGTCCCACATCGTGATAAAGAAAGGCTCATCAACTTTTGTAATAAATATGAATGAGTGGTGGCCTGGTCATATGACGACCTCAAGGGATATGATCTTGATATCATTTAGCACACAATAGAGTTAGCGGAAGGTGCAAAGCCTATCTGCCAAAAAAAAGGCCAGTCAATCCCAAAATTGAAGCACTAATGGCACAAGAATTAACAAAGCTAATCCAATCGTAGATTGTTTTCTCAATCAAGCATAGCACGTGGGTATCCAATTTGGTTTTGGTCTAGAAGAAGAATGGGGATATCCACTTATGTGTGGACTTTTGGGACCTAAACAAAGCATCCATGAAGGATCATTACCCACTACCCTCAAAGGAGTCAATCCTACAAACAATGGTAGGATCTGAGATGTTTTCCCTATTAGATGGATTCTTTGGTTACAATTAGATCCGGGTGAAAGAGGAGGATTAACATAAGAAAATGTTCACTACCAAGTGGGGAATGTTTGCATATTCCAAGATGTCGATTTGCCTCTCAAATGTAGGAGCTACCTTCCAGCAGGCAATTGATATCGCTTTTAGCGCACTAATCAACAAGATTATCCTAATGTATTTGGATTATTTGACAGTGTTCTCTAAATCCAAGGATGATCACTTTGATCACCTAGAGATAGTGTTCAAGAATTTTAGGAGTTTGGGATATCCTTGAACCCCAAAAAGTGTGTCTTCGGAGTACCGCAAGGAAAACTACTGGGGCACATAGTGTCCAAAGAAGGAATTTCAATTGATCCTGAGTGGGTGAAAGCAATCAAAGAGCTTCCTCTCCTGGTCAACAAGAAGGGTGTCCAATCCTTCTTAGGGAAGGTAAATTTTGTTAGCAAATTTATTTCTGATTTTGTAGGAATAATCAGGCCAATTACTCTAATGTTGAAGAAGGATCAAATATTTAAATGGACAAAAAAAGCCAGAAAAGCTTTTAAGAAAGTCAAGGATGCTATCTCTTTCACACCTATTCTGGTTTACCCAGACTTATCAAAGGACTTCATAATGTATGTATTTAGTAGCAAGTCAAGCATTGCTATAGTCTTAACTCATAAAGACAATGAGGGCAAGGGAGAGAATTCGATAGCATTTCATTCCCAGACCCTAAAATAATATGAAACAAACTACAAATTTGTAGAGAGGCAAGTGTTTGCCATAGTTAAGGGGCTCAAGAAGTTTCAACACCTAATCTCTTGCAATATGGTGATTTTATACATTGCACATTCTAGCATGCGTGAATATATCATGGAAGGAGAAATCCCTGAGATAAGAGCCAACTAGATCACCAAGATCCTTGAGTATGACATAGAGGTCAAGCCTACAAAGACTATTTGGGGAAGAGGACTATGTGGGTATCTTGCACACGAGGAAGAAATGACCCCTGAAGAAGAGAAATAGGAACTAGTCCTAACAAATGAGTTAGAGTCTAAAGGTTGTTGGCTGGTAGATAGAATAAGGTTTATGCATATAGGAAAGTATCCACTAGGCCTTCCTTCTTAGAAGAGGAGATTCTACCTGCTGCAAAACAACAGATTTGTGCTCATCAAAGGGATTCTTTTCAAGAGAAATTTCAATAGCATTCTATTGTGACATGTTACCATAGAGAAAGCAAGAAGGATCCTCGGCACTTACCACAACAGTCTTGCAGGTAGGAATTTCTCCACAAAAACCACCACCATCAAAATCATGCACATGAGGTACTTTTGGCCGACACTATTCAATGATTCCTACTCCTTGGTGAAAACTTGCAAGGAATGTTAGTTCTTCATTGGGAGAAGAAAGAATTCCATAATGCCTCTCAATTCAATAGTGGTTGATGATCCATTCACGTAATGGAGTTTAGACTTCATCAGAATGATCAACCCAACCTCCAGCATCGGACATAAATGGATCTTAACGGCCACAAACTACTTCACGAGATGGACCGAGGCCATGCCACTCAAGAATGCGACAGAGGTGGAGATAGTGGATTTCTTAGAGGGATTGGTGACAAGATTTGGACCACCCAAAACTATCATTTCTAACAATGCTATTTTTTTCCTAGGCTCCAAGGTAAGTCAATTCGCACTTACACATGACATATTCTTTAAAACATTGTCAAATTATTACCCATAGGGGAATGGCTTAACCGAATCGACAAAAAAGAATTTGGTCCAACTTCTCAAAAGAATTGGGTCAGAATATCAAAGAGAGTGACACAAATATCTTTGAACAACACTCTAGGTAGATCACATAAATCCAAAGCAAGTCCTCAAGACTTTTCCATATGAGCTAATTTATGGAAAAGAGGCATTATCACCTATCTCTATGGAGATTTTGGCACTGCAATTGCTAAAATTCCTTGAAGTAGAATAGAATGATGCAATGGAGGTGTGATTAGCCGAGTCACTAAAAGTACAATAGAAAAGGGAAAAGTCCCTAACAGCCATGACTAACAGCGAACAAATGGTTAAAAGGTGGTTTGACAAAAGAGCATCCAACCAAGGCCTAAAGTGTGGAGACTTGGTACTAAAATATAACGAAAGGGTCGCAAAGCTAGGCTAGTGTGAGAAGTTTGGCAGCCTCTGGGAAGGCCCATTCAAAATAACTTAATGCAAGGAGCATAATGTATATGAGTTAGAAACTATGGACCGATCAATGGAATTCACTTGAAATTATTCAATTAAGCTTGCTTTCCATACCCATGTAAAATATGTAAACATGCTTTTCCCTTCTTTCCCTTTTTGTTTTGTTGGTTGGTCTTTTTATTCTATTCTATGGTTCATGGCGAAAAGAAACAAGTGACCTATTATTGCAAAGAATAAGGGAAATAAACTCATAGCTGAACAGAGTGAAAAATTAAGCATCCACATGCAAAACTGAATTCATACATACATGTTGAAAAAGGAAAAAATAAACTAGTTGCAGAAAAAAAAAAAAAGAGACAACAAGATGATTATATAAGGATATATTTTCATTATATATGCTTGATATTTACATTTTCAAAATGGCTCATAAGGCCAAGTTTCCAAAAGTATATATGTCTATTTTGCTTCTTTTACATTTTTCATGAAGAGCCTTTTTCAGGCATGTATACAAAAAATGAGCTAATTACTATGAGTTTCGAAAAGCAAAAGAAAAGCACAAGTCTAGAAGTATTTAGTTCACGATGTGAGCAACAACAATAGATGATTCAATGGAGGTGTCCACAACATTCTCTTCAACAGCGGCATTATTAGCAAAAACAACATCATCCAATGAAGCTTAGGCAGGAGAAGGGAACACCAAGTTCTTGAAGTCCATATACCAGTCGATGTCATAGAATGACACCATGTTGTAGATGCGGAAAAGGAAGTGGCAGGCTTGAGTGACCCTCTGATGGTGTTCATCTCACATCTAGAGGTGGAAGCCACTCAGAAATGACAATCACAACATGAACGCGTCCTCTTCTATAAACCTTTGGAGGTCACTCGTAGTTGGAATTCCCCCACCATATGCAGCATTTGCAATGACCTCACCGAGGCCGTTCAGGTATTTCTTGGGGAAAATATCCTTCACTAGATGAAGAATTAATGAATTGGGAATTCCTATATCTAACATGGAGACCACAAATTGTGAGCACACGTTAGTGTTAACTCGATACTTTTCCTCGTACTCAAGGCAGCCTTGTCCCAAGACCCATTTTATGGTTATGATGGACAGTGAATGCTTGTTCTTCGTCATTCTCTTTATGCACCTAGTAGAAATATCTCCTAGGGAGGTATTCTAGGACTTATGTGACACTAACCTAATTGGGGTATTCATCTTGTCAGACTTTTTGCAAATACCTAAAGACTATCCTTGCAAAGCACCCAAGTCTAGCTTATAAGAATGCAAATGCTAAATTGCTATGCCAATTACCTCACTAACTCATTTGACTGCAAAATATGACAAAAAATTATGATGAAAGATGGATAATTAGATGTATTGTCAGGTACTAGTGATATTTAATCTGTAATTTTCAAATTTTTTTAATTTTATCCTCGACGTTCGTCAAAATTTTGACGAACCTATTTTTTTGTCAAAATTGTGACAAAGTTTTCATCAAAATATTGACGAACATGTGAAGTCAAAATTAAGACCGACATAAATAAAAAGTGAGCTCAACTATTTATTGCGACAACATTTTGTGATACTTACGAATTTTCTCTGCTTGCGAATTTTCTATACTTACGACAGTTTGTGGAGAACTAAGGACAATTTTCTTGGGAAAAATCAGAAAAAATTCAAGAAGCTATCGCCAAGCTGAGGGTAGTCATTTTCCTTTCCCTTAATTCATTTGTGAAGTCATATTTGTACTTCGAGGTTTGAAAATCATATTTTAAAGCAACATCTCATCAGATTTCATTTTTAAACTTGTGCATTTTCAGAGTTACATTTTCAGATTTTGTTGTGCAAGTTCAATATTATGATTTTAGGAGTCTAATAGTTGGAAATCATAGTAAAATCAGAATTTTATAAGTTTTGAAATTAGCATTTTAAAGTGTTTTTTGGGGTCATTAACTTCAGACTATCTTCTCTTTTGTAGGGGTGGTTGCATGCCAAATTTTTTTGGTGTAAAATATCAGAATTATTAGATTTTGTTACCTATCTATGAATACAAATTATTGGAGTGTGAATTTGATATTTTTTGAAGATCTAAATATTCAAGCTTGGTAAAGAAAAATCATGTCAGATAATATTAGCCCAGAACAAAATGAAGAGACACTTGATAGATTGTGGGATAGATTGAAAAGAAAGGGTGATGGGAAATGCTTTTGTCCTTGCAATAATTGCAAGGGCTTAAAGACGAGATAAATTATAATCACAACAGTTGAGAAACATTGTAGGCAACACAGTCACATTGAAAGGGGGCATGATTATCATCCATTGGTAAGTTGTTCATTATATGTGTTTATATTGATTGAATTTGTAAATGTTTATATCGTTTAACATTTTATATATATATATATATATATATAAAGTCACTTGATCATGATCATGGTTTATTTGTGTCTATCATTATTATAAAGGTGGGGTACCCTAGGGCACATGATATGGATTATCACGGCCCAGATAATAAGGTTTTGCAAGTGGACGAACATGGAGCTATGAATATCGAACATGAAGTTAATGATTCTATGGAAGAAGATGATCATGCACTAGAAAAAATAGCTGAAGATGATGGTACAAATACATTGATCCATGACACATTTAGTGGCAGAGCTAATCATGATGATTGAGATGACTTTGATGATGTTCATGATTTACCTGTACTTGAGAAGGCATATGAGCCCCTTTATGAAGGCTCCCAAACAACTCTTCTCTTTGTTGTATTGTTGTTGTTGAACTTGAAGGTTATGAATGGTTTATCAAACATAACAATCTCATGGAATGTTAAGGTATGTCATATTTTTTCATCTATTTTAATTGTTGTTAGTTCATCACTAGTAAATAAAGGATGAAATATGTACCATTAATATTCTTTATATTAACAAATTATTTTTTTGTTGTAGATTGATAGATGAATTTTTGTTACCACCATCAAATATTTACCTCGCTCATACCAAGATTTATTTGGCATTATGAAAGATATCAGAATGGAGTATCAAGCAATAGATGCATGTCCCAATGATCATATTATATATCATAAACTACATGAATTTGCAATAGAATTCCTGGAATGTCATATTAGTAGATATAGAACAAATCAAATAAAAAAAAGGTGCCTCACAAGCTTCTTCGTTATATTCCCATTATTCCACATATGCAACGATTATTTAGGTGTGAAATTTTAGTGCAATTTATGGATTACCATGCATGGAATAGAAGTGGAGATGACATTCTTCAAATGCCTGTGGATGGTTCTGCATTTAGGGACATGGAGGAAAAATGACCACACTTTAAAGAAGAACCTCGTAATCTCAGGCTTTCATTGGCAGTGGACGGTGTCAATCCATTTGGAAAGTTGAGATCTATTTACTCAGTGTGGCCTATTTTTGTTATCAACAATAACAATCCTCCATGGATGTCAATAAAGAGGGAGCACATAATGTTGTCAATGATTGTTCCAGGTATTTGTTTACATCAATTTTGTCTTATTTGTTGCATAATGACTTATATTTTTTTCATTCAATAGTCATGTACATTAATTTATATATATTGTAGTAAAATGGTTATAATAATTATGTAATTTTTATGTTCATTCAACTAGGCAAGTACTAAGTTAAAGATATGAATGTATATATCGAGCCTCTTATCGATGAGTTACTAAAGTTATGGAATGGTGTCACTATGTATGGCATCTCTAGACTAATAGGACAAAGACAATTTCAATTCCATGCAATGCTTGTATAGACAATTCATGATGCCCCAGGGCTAACACATTTTTGTGATATGTTATAATGTTTGACTACACTTTAACAATATTTAATTTTATGAAGTAGATATCATGCATGCTTTTTAAATAATCTATTCATTATATATAATTATAAAAAATGTAATATTTAATCCAATTATATATGATCTTGTAGGTCTTCAAACAAAGGGAAAATTTGCATGTCCAATTTGTGGTCCAAAGATGAAATCTCATCGTTCAACAAGTTTAGGAAAGTAGGTGTTTGATGAGTATAGGCACTTCCTCCATAGAAATCATAAGTATCGAACTACTGAAAAACATCTTTTCAATGGGAAATAAGAGACTACATCAAAACCACAAAGAATGACACCTCACTTATAGAAGTTGGAATATAATAGAATTAATCACCAAGGTTATACATTGGATCAAATTGTTTATCTATCATATATGATATGTTTTGAATTTATATTTTTATATTGTGTTGTGTTTACTCATGCTATAATTGACAATGATTGTCGTTGTTAATTTGTTTAACATATATGCTTCATGAAGGTTGTCAAGGCATTAATGTCCAACTTCCACAAGGACTAAAAAGTTATCCTAGAAAATTTAGTAAGTTGCCCTACTATGAGAAGCTAAAAATTGTGCATTTGTTTAATACAATGCACATCAAAAAGAATATAACAGAAATGTTATGGAAAATATTGGATGGAAGGCATGACAAAGAAAAAATTGTCAAAATTTGTAGTGACATTCAGGAAGCCAATCATGCAATGAAAAATGTCATTCAATTAAATAGTGACATTAATATTGGCTTTGTTCAAATAACCTTACTTTTGATTTGTTACATTATTAGGCTAAATTATTGATGTGCTGGAACTGCAGTGTTCTTTACCAATATTTGTTGAAATATTGATTTCGTGAATGAAGAAATGTTGATATCGAATATGGAACTCACATAAGAACCCATGTACTGGGAGATGCACGTGAATAGATTACAAATCCATAGAACCATAAAATATTATAATTATGGGAGATTAATTCCAAGTCTTCTAAAGAACAAGAACTATGCGTGTGAATTAACAGAGTTTCACAACATTGCAATCGCCTCATTTTTACTTTATTTTTCCCAAAGGAACTACAATGAGGTGATTGCAATGTGAATTAAAAGATAAAAGGAGAGTCACTATAACATTTCTCATGTCAAGAAATATGTTAGAAATTAATATAAGTGCCCTTCCTTGGTTATTAACGGAGCAACAAAGCAATGCTATAAAAGAAGTCATACGAAAAATTTGTTTTCCCACAGGATTTGCTACAAACATAAACAATATAATAACAAAGAAAGGTGAATTTGTGTCAAGGATGAAAATGCATGATTGGCATACCTTCATTAAGGTAATTATTCTGGTATATTATATACAAATATACACTTGTATAATGCATGTAATTTTTAGTGTATTATATTTACAACTTTTGGAAAAATAATGAAAAGATCATTTTATAATTGTTGCAGTATGTTCTACCTTTATCTCTCCTAGACAAATTTGACAACAATGTCAAGCAAGTTATATATGATCTTGGAAAATACATGAGGTAAGTAGTGATATTTGTTCAATTTGTTGTATAGATCTTATAATTGTCATTTGTTTTACATGTTACGTAATATACTGTATATTTTTGTTAAATCTCGTTAATATATTTGTGCCTTGAATCACTTGTAGATGACTATCATCTAAAGAAATCCATAAAGAAATAAATTATTGGAAGAGAAAAATTCCTCATCTAATGTGTGAAATACAAAAGTGTCTCCCTTCGACATTTTTCAATGCACAAGAACACTACCTCATACACTAGGTTGAGGAGATTGAATTTTTTGGACCTGTACACACAAGGTCAATGTGGATGGTTGAGAGGCACTTGAAATTTTTGAAGGCTTTGGTTAGACAAAGAGCACATCCTGAGGGTTCTATGGTGGAGGGATATATGGTATACTAGACCATGGTGTACATTAGTGAATATCTTCCTAAGTTTACAACAAAGATCCATGTAGATCACATTTGGGGTCTCAACTCCATTAACAAATTTGAAGGGGAGTACCTGATGGGTAAAGGTAGATTGAGGAAAGTGAGAGGTAATTATAAGATGGTCATGGAGATTAATTGGAATACATTTAACTAATTATACGTCATTTGTGAATTTCAATTTTTTTGATACAGTTGGCTGAGAGTGGGATGCACTTCATTTGTACGTCGCAAACAATCTTGATTGGATGATGGTATGGATTGAACGATTTCAACAATTTGGTCACTCATTAACATGGGAAGGTGTGGATTCATTGGTTAAAGAAGCTCATCGTAATGGAGATTCCAATGTTACACAAAGGGAAATTGATTTAGCATATGGTTTAAGATATAAATAGGTATGTATAAATATATTAATCACCTATATTATTTAATTATTTTCAATTATATTGATGTATTTATATGTTGAGATTGTTTTCTTTGCATACATTTGGCCAAGAATAAATATGTTTATCAACTAATGATATTGCAATAATTTTTATATGTTTGACATATTGCAGGTGAAACACCACAAGGCTATGTGGTGCAATGGTCATAAATTTTGAATCAAAAAGTTGGATGACACGAAGAAAACTTGTGATTTTGGTAGAATTGTAGTCTTTCAGGTGACTAATGTTTCATCTAGAAGCGACATACATCCAGAAGTCTCAAAAAATTGATACTATGGGATTTTGGATGATATACTTGAGTGTGACTTTAAGTCCTTCAGATTAATTTTGTTTGTCATCCTATAGTATAGGCTACAATTGAATGAAAATGATCCTGAGAGAACTATTATTGAACATGATAATGGATTTACCGTGGTTAATACAAGGTCGATCGAGTGAGCTAGAAATGAGCCCTATGTTCTTCCAAGCCAATGTCAGCAGGTATTTTACTCAGAGGTTCTAGGTAAATTAAGTTGGTCATTTTTTGTTAGAAACGATCCAAGAGGAAGGCCAGTAAAGTATAATGTGGTGGAAGAAGAAGATATCAAAGATGATTTAGATGATGATCAGGATCAATAGTTAGTTGATGATGTCCCGATGAAGATGTCGAAGAGGAGGAACTAGATCATGATGATGTAGGAGTTAATGTTCATGAAGATGATATATGTGCGGATGATGGCATTATCGAAACTGATATCAATGATGATGATGATGATGATGATATGACCAATCCTTACAATGTCGAATCTAGATTGGATGATACAAACAAAGAGTTGGATGAAGAAGAAGATCAATGACATTGAAATGTATGAGTTATGCGATTATATTATCTGTTTGATATTAATTTCTTGATAGAATTATATTTGAATTATGTGGTTACATAATTAATTCATGATGTTTTTAATTTTTATGCCATTACATAATTAATTTAATGATGTACTTTTAATGGTTGAAAGGTAAAAAAATTAAAACATTTCAATACTGATGTTAACAACCTTGAAATTAGTGTGTTTTATGTTTCATGCGATCATAAAAGATTAAAAAGTGAGTTGTAGAGGTGGTTGTTCAGTGGTTGAGGTGTAAATTCCTTTAAAGGAATAATGTAATCATTGTAATAGTTTTTGATGGCCGAGGATTTAAAATACAAGCTCTTGACATTCAAAAACTAGTGTTTTTCTTTAAATTTTTTGTATTTTTCCTATTATGCAGCACTGTACAGTCACATGCAACCATATTTTGATGTGAAATCAATTCCATGCCATGAAGATATGTGTTAGATTTGATTTGAATTTGATTTGAGGGCTTAAGGAATTGATTTGAGTTAGAAAGCTTCATTTCTTTGCATACAACCCAGTTACCCTGTTTTTGAGGGTTTTGTAGTCCAAACATGATATAAAGGGGCTCTTACACTTTTTGTGATTACTGTAGCTTGTGTAAGAGGTCCTATGGATACTGTTGTAATTGTAGGATGCATGAATAAGGCGTAGGATGCATAAATATGTATGTATATATGTATTTATATTTTTAAATGTAAATGTAAATGCAATTACTGGATGCTCTCCTAGAACAATAAATGTAACATATCATTAAAGAAATCTGTAATTATGTATATAAATTTGTATTTTTAAATACAAGTGTAAATGCAAAGAGCATATGGTTTTGTAGTGTTATAGATACAACATATCCATAAATTAATGTAATTGAAATTCTAAAGTCTTCAACACATATAATATGAAATCGATCAAACTATTAAACTACATGAGAAATAAATGAAAACAGTAAATGCATATGTATGTGTATTTGTAAATGTAAACATAAAATAAATAAGAATAATGAAAATTATAAAAGAATACAAGGGGAGACCAATGCCTTATTGGGTATATGGAGTCTAATGAATATTTGCAAATGTGGATTTCAATAATGGCAATAATTCAAACTGTTAGGCACATAAATTGTTTACAACTTGTGTAAACATGCAAGTGAATAATTGAAAAAATCTTCTTGAGATAGAATGGAAATTCTAGTTATGTGATTCTTCTTATTAATCCAACTAACACTTCCCAATTGTTGTGATTGATTAAGAGATTTTAATCCCTACTTGAGAGAACCAAATAACCAAACCACACATATATAGAAAATGTACAATGATAAACTAAGTATAAACTTGTTATATCTATTTAAAAAATAGAGAAGCATCAGAATGGAGACAATCAAATAACTACATAAATTAAACAAATAGTTGATACACAAATCTTAATCCATAACTTAGATATCTTCATTTACTCCATCAAAATACATGCATCTGAGTCTCTGTATATGAAATCATTTTACTAGAAAGCTATCTACTAAATATCTCCTAACACCTATATCTATTGCATTACTATGGAATAGATATAAATACATCAAAACTTGGAAGGGACACATTCCTTCACAAATTTTCTATTTTACTTAACTAATTAAAACAAGATATTAGGCTCTATTTACCCATATATGAAAATTTGATAAATGATCTAGATAATCCTGCTGTTCATGAGTATCAACATCTCCTAATGCATTCTTGGTCGATATTTCCACCTTTATCATCCTTTTGTTGTGCTCGCAGCTCTTGTCCAATGTTGAATCCTTCCTTGTAGCATTTTTCATAATTCCATACAACATCAATTCACATTCTTTGATCCACTTGGCTTTCTCTTTCAACTTTTCTCCATCTTCAAATAGTGTAGGTAGTCCCATATTTGTAACATCAACCAACCCCTTTGCATCTTCTCACAATTCCTCATAATAGTCCCTGTGTCTCTTTATAATTTGGTTACCCATACCAATGGCCACACTATCAAGAACATCTCTTTCATTTAATTCTCAGAACTTTTCTTGAATCCTTACATCAATTCTCTTGTGTTCCTACCCTATAACATGGTTCTTTGAATATGCTCCCCATAGCTTATTCAACCAAATCATTAAGTTGGCCTTCCTTTTTCTGATTACTGCAACAAGTGTATCATATTTACCTTGTGAATATGTAGCTGATTCCTCCCAGTGATCTTTTACCTCACATGAGCTTTCACCATGTATTATTAATTTAGGAGGTCCCATTATGAATCCTAGCATGTCCTTCAAATGATCATTTTCTCTCACGATCCTTTCATTATTCATTTTGTACATTTCCTTTTCTTTTATCAACATTTGTATTTGGGATTTATTTAGTTTTTCCACATTAATCCCAATGTCTACAGTCGCCATAGGATCTACCTCTCCAACCTTCAGAGTCATGACATGTCCAAATGCTTTCTCAGTATCAATCACCACTGACTTTCTATGAGGTGGATACAAGGCCCATATTATGAGTGATCCTTCATCTGGGTTATATTTGGATCCAGCATATATTTATGTCACCCCCTTCGGACTAAGCTTGTTTTTGGCACTATTATCCTTTAAGAAGCTATCAAACATCAATGGAGAATTCAAATCGAGCCCTAGAAAGATCATAACTCTAGAATCCTCTAACATTTTCCTTCCTTTGTTAGGGGTCATATTAACCATTTCTCTATCCACAGTTAATTTCAAATTATTTAGTAGTTTCTCCTCATTTCTTGGTGTAATATTATCAATTGTCTCCCTTATCTCCTTGCGCTTTTGCTTATACAAGAAAGATCTGAATTCTGAAGAATTCACAAATTCATTGTCTGCTACAAATGACCTATATGCCATCTGTTTGGTGTTTGTATCTTGGCTCTCTTCAACACTTAGTTCTCTACGAGGGAAGTTGTAATCTTGAGTTTTTAATCTAGAAATCCTACTAGGTAGGTCTTGTGGCATATCTTCTCAAGTTTCCTCATCTCCAGGAAAAGGGAACCCTATATCCGACAACCCTTGGTTTTATTCCTCCACCACTCTCTTTGCTTCCTCTGCCTCAAAATTTCTAATCATGTCATCAAATTGATAAGGCACATGATCATATTGTCCAAAGTTTATCCTTTGTTTGGTAGAATTGATATATCCCTCTAGATCAAAACCTTCTCTTGGTGGAACCTTATTCATATTATATTGCATTAATTTGTCAAGGATCAAATCATATCCTTCCTTTGCAAGCACAGTAAAATCATCAAAGCATAGAGTACTAGGCATGAATGCATGTTTTCCAAATGAACCAAAATTCATGAAACTAGAAAAATTCATTTGTCTTACAATTTCCAAATATGCAATCCTATCCGGGACTATTTTTGGAAAAATGAATGGAGAATTCTCAAAACCAAACACCCTTACCATAGTAGCATCTTCCAAGAAATACCAATCTCCCCAATTGTGATCAATTGGTCCATTAAAGTCCTTAGGTCTAAGGAATCATTTTATTTCATTAGAAAATGAGTGTGCATAGGGACGACTGTAGAATTCATATATTGGCTTTACAAAATATTCTTCAAAATACAAGAAATTGGAATTAGCAAACCTACTATCCCAAATGGTAGTCCACAATTGAATGGGTAACAATTTTCCCTCTTTATCAAACTATGAAACCTTCAAATTTTTTGGCCAAATCCCTAACTCTTGTCCAAAGTACAATACTAGATGCATTAAAATAGAATAATGCCCAAGGTGTAGAATAGGGGATTTATTCTTGATTTCCACCAATGCTAAGTCAAGCTCCTTGGAGATAAATGAAGCATAGTCGAATAACCTAGAATTATGACATTGAATGTTAGTTGCAATTTACATGGGAACAATGGACATATACTCAGGAACTTCCATACCCAACACTTGTCCTACCGAGAAATAGGTATATCTCATATAGTGCTCGAATAAGTCCACATGGAATGGAGGCCCACACCATCATCAAGTGGGATATTTTTACCATCTTGTTTAATTCTATGTAAGGGTAACCTCCAACCCTTGTAAGTGGTGTCCATTCTCCAAAACTCCTTTTCCAACTCTTCATTCACAATTTTCTCATTACACTACCCTTCCAACTTAAAAACCTCACATATTAAAGCCTCTAATATTTATATGAACGGTTTCCTAGATGGTTCACATATGGCCTTAAGTTTTAAGTCATAGTGGGTGGCCAACAATTTTACCAGCTCTATATTGACAAAAACATTAGGGCAAACCATTTTTCCCAAATTTAGACACCACAAATTACAAACTGGCTCAAAATGATCTCTTCGTTGAAAGTGGAATCTAAAAAATTCATAGCCTCTTATTGGGGTCCAAATATCTCCTATGTGCTTGCACTTGTCGTACAATTTATCCACTTTCACCCTCAGTTGCATGAAGTGCCTACCTCTAGACCCAAAGCCAGGTAATTGGTCAATTAAATCCTGATTCAACTTTCGTTCAACACCCTCCAGCTCAATTCCAGACTCAACTTTCTACTTCTTACTCTTAGGGTGACTACTCTCACTTTGTTTTCTACCTTTCAACTTCCCCGAGCTGGTGCCTTCCATATTACTTGCTTAAAATTGCAGAAATGAAAAAGTTAAAATGCAGAGGACTTACTGGTTTTGATTGAGGTCTTTCAATTGAAAAAATTCTCTGGCCCTTTGTTTTTCTCCTCATTTCCTTTGTTACCAATTCACAATAATGTTCATTTGCAATGATTTCCTTTCAATTTATGAAATTACCTGTACTCCATGGCGCCATTAATTTTTTAACTATAGGCATGAATGTAACATATTTTCCAATTCCTTACTATCACATCAAATGAACTGGTCGGAAAGACACCTTCAAAATTTGTCCGATCTATACATTAGACCCCAACCAACATTCACTGAATACTCTGCTGATCGGGGTAACACTCTACACATCTGACCGATGTTAACATTTGTCCCATATACATCACCAAGAGTCACCTCGACAATAATTTTGGTTCATTTGTTTCTTCATTAGCTTAACTTTTAGTATCGCTAACACATTCAGTGGTTCCTCCAATGTTATAAGTCTTCTTGATAACTTTTCTTTTGGTCTTGAATATGTCACCATAACTCCTATTGATATCCTCTTGTTGGTGTAACTTAGTGGTTCGGGTGAACATTCAAGATTTACACCAATGGCACGTGTCTCGCTGATATATTCCTAGTGCTCCTGTCAGTGAAAGAAATGATGGTCTCATTGATGAAACTTCATCGGTGAGACTCTTGGTGATGACCACTGAATCCAACCCATTGGTGAGAGATCAATCATCGACACGGGATAGAAAACTCACTCTGATAGCTTATGTCTTGTCGATGACTTCCGTCAGAAAGAGAGATCCAATGTCACACCGATCTAACCTCTTCAGGAGTTTTAAATAGACCTACACCATGTCATCACGAAGACTCTTGGCGATGACCACTGAAGCCAACCCATCGGTGAGAGATCAATCATCGGCACATGATAGAAAACTCACTCTGATAGTTCATGTCTTGTCGATGACTTCCGTCGGCAAGACAAATCCAATGTCACACTGATTTGACCTCTGTGAGAGTTTTAAATAAACCTACACCATGTCATCATGGAGACTCTTGGTGATGACCATTGAAGCCAACCCATCAGTGAGAGATCAATCATCGACACAAGATAGAAAACTCACTCCGATAGTCCATGTCTTGTCGATGACTTCTGTCGGCAAGATAGATCCATTGTCACACTGATGACTTGTCTTGCCAATAGAGATTCCCTTCATTGATAAGACCATAAGCCAATCTCTTTGATATGTCTTCTTTAGTAATCCTAGCTTTGAACACGAGCATAGGTGATCTTCAAATTTACCTACTGTCACATCAAATGTTCTATCGAAAAGACAATTCAAAATTTGGGCAATCATTTTATTCAGGCTTGACTAACATTCATTAAACATTCTTTTGGTTGGGGAGACATTATGCCGAAATCACATAATCTATCCATCTGATTCATATAAATGTCACCAAGAGTCACCCCGATGACTATCTTGATCTCTTTGTGTCTTCAAATGCAAGACATGGTGTATCACTAAGACATTCAGTAATTTACCCGATGTTATAAGTCTCCCCAATGATTATTCCTTCAATCTCATGTTGCTAAGACTCCTTTTGATACAAATCCTTACAATGCTTTGATCAATGAGACAAGATAGGTTTCTTTCCAATGGAACTTCATCAATGAGACCTATATGCCCAATATGACCTTTTCATTTCACCCCGATGGAACTTGTCTTGCTGACAAAAATCTTTATCAGTGAGACCGTGGATTGTGTCATCCCGATGTGTATCTTCCTATGTAATACGATCAGTGTGACATTTTTGTTCTTTTGCCGATATGCTAAAAATGAGAATATAATGATTTATGAATCAGAGAGACCTGCACAAATTCTTGCCGATATGGGTTATTTGAATACTATATTTTGGAGGTTTTTCATGATATAAAATGGTCAAGAATGATGTGATCATATGTGACTATGATGGATTATACTCAAGATAAGGTTTTCTTTAGGGAATCAATGAGTGCAAAATCATTGTAAAATTTACAAAATCACTTGTACTTTACCTTGAAGTATGTTTAATAACTCCAAAATGGGTGTCTAAAACCATCAAGGGTTTCTCTGGTGTTTTGGGAAAGTTTTGAGTTATTGGGAAAAAACTAGGTTTGCACTATTACAAGGATTCAAGGAGTCAAAGTGTGAAATCTGACTTTTGTTCTTTGTCAGGCTTTGAGAGTTGTTTGGATTTTTTAAATTGGTCATTCTAATCTTGTTGTAAGCCTCTTAAAGGTAGGTTGATAGATTGGTTGAGTTGAACCTACTGGGTCTAAATTAGGAAGTTGTTATTGCTAAGGTGAATCACTCCTTTCTGCAAAGGCCATACACTTATGATTGGGTCAAGTGTTCTTTTCTTTAGAAAAATCCTGTTTCCTTTTTTATGGGTTATGATTTGATTAGAAGGGGTTATGAAGCACTTATTTCAAAAAAATATCTTTATGAAAGAAGTATATTGGCATGAAATTAAATATGATTTGTATTCCAATGTAAAAACTACAAAGAATGGAAACAATTCTTTCAACACATAAACTATTATGTAGTAGTCAATTAAAATGAAAAAGCTTACTCTATATGAGTTAGGATACACAACTAATAAAATGATCTAAAGTGACTTATTTATCCCAGAGGAACTAAGTATATAGTATGCAAAGAAAATCAATAAACCCACAACTACCCCTATTTTGAAGGAGTTTAGTTTTCTCCCCTTCCTGATCTCGCTAATATTGTCTAATTATTTTAAAGAGACAAAGGGTCTTAACAAAAATTTATTCAACCTAGTAAATAGCTTGGTTAATGAAACTTGACAAAAGAAACAAAACAATTGCTACATTTGGCAATTTCATGTTGAATGAAGAGTGGTGACAATAATCTACTTATAGTTTAATAAAACACTATTTTTATAAGAAGGCTTGACATTAGAAAGATAGGTGTTACTTATAGTTTAATAAAACACTATTATAATTTTACCAACATAAGGATCTCGATCGAGATCGATCGAGAACTTTTGCGTCGAATCAGACGTCCGAGTCAGGATCGAGGATAAGTCGCGTCAAGATCAAAGAACTTTGCCGGATCGATCAATCGATCCGCTTTTGCGCGACAATCACTTGCGCTTTTGCAGGGAGAAGATCGAGGGGAAAAGGAGATAAACAAATAGGAGATAGAAAAGTGTCGAAGTCGAGGATAGTGCGTCGAAGTCGGTAAAGATGCGTCGAGATACCAAAGAGATGAAAGGAGATCCATCGAATAAAGATCTCGGCGAAATCGGAGAATCGGAGAAAGTCGCTTCGATCGAAGAGAGATAAAGTCGAGATAAAGCAATCAGGAAGATAATCTCGATCCTACCTCTCTCTATTTCCTTTTCTCCCTTTCTATTTGTATGTTTGTCATATATCCCTCTCTCTCATATTTTTCTTCCCTATATTTATCTTTGTCTCCTTAAGTGTGCAATGGGTACATTGAAAGGTCTTAAAAAAGAGGAGAATTATCATATCTTTTAATCAAATGGCATGCTACCTTGAGCATAACTACCCAAGGACACATGCCATCCTTGGATTGTTGACATGAAAAAACCAATCAAAATTTAGTTTCTCTCTCTCATATTAATATATATTATATTAATTATATTTTGTATTATATAAAAAATATACTTATTATTAATTATTAATTATAATAATTTTATACGTATTTAATGATTTTGTTAAAGAATATAATATATAATTATAATAAGTTGAATAATTATATTATTTATTATGGAAAATATAGCTAATATATACTTAACTATATTGTAGAATATTAAAACCTAGCTAAATGGTGCCATAATTTTCAATTTAATTAGCATACTCTAAAGCCTAATGAAACCAGGTTGTAGCTCATGAAATTGGAGAAGTGAAAGGTCAATACCAACGTTGAGGAGGAGTTTGGAGTAGTGAAAAAAAGTTTAATGCCAATGCAAAGGAAGAGTTTGGAGTTAAAAAAAGGTCAATACCAGCGCCGACGAAGAGTTTGGAGGAGTGAAAACAAGGTCAATATCAGTGCTGAGGAAGAGCTTGGAGGAGTGAAAACAAGGTCAATACCAGTGTTGAGGATGAGGTTGAGGGCACTCAGGGAAAATTGATGACCAAGGCACAATGAGTACTGTAAGTTTGGCACCCCCATTCTCTTTAACGTACAATTTTCATGCCTAGTTTCCAAAGATCTTCTCGTACATTGGCACCCCCATTCTTGTAAAATGGTATAAGGTAAGACAAAAAATAAAATAGCTTAGTCTTTCACATTTTTATTGACTGGCCTTAGGTCTTGGAAAAACTCCCATAGTCTACCCACATCTTGGTTGAGGTCTAGGATTTCATCACACATAGCCTTCATCGCATGAGTTTGAAGCAATTGTAGACTTAGCCCAAGTATATGCTAGGCTAAGAAATATCTAATGAATGGAAATAGAGGCTATAATTCTTCTTTAATACCTACACCACAAACATATGCAAGGAAAGGTCTCCTCCCTTCTTGGTAGTGATAACCTCCTCCACACGCAACCCTTAAAAATTATGAATAGAGGAATATAATATTTGAAGAACTCAAAGTTGATTCTCTCCTACCTTATGCAATTAGTCATTTTATCCTTACAAAAATTTATAGTGATTACTAAAAGGCACATAGACCAATTCATCATAATAGAATAATTTGATCATACTTTTCCAATCATGGCATTATGAGAAAACCTTAGGTTAAATGAATAATTCCTAGCTAAGTTCTTTAAATCATGTCCAACCGTATAAGAGAAGACTGTTGCTATGTGTACTTGGATACCATGGAGAAAGGCTCTTTGGGCTCTTTCATCAATCAAGGTATTTTTAAATTTTAACACCTAAAAGTGAGAATGAAGAATCTTTCCTATGATGGTGGCCATCCCATTATAGCTCTTACAGTTGTTAGAGATAATTTTGTTTCGAAGTAGAGATATTTTAAGTTATCAATTCCTACCATTAGACATAATCAAAATGTTGTTGTTTCAAATGGCTATGAGTACTAACTTTCACTATTTGAAGATGTTGAAACCTTGTCGTAGAGAACTAGAACATTGATGCAACCACTCATCCTACCTTAAAACATACCAAAAGTATCCTAGCAATTAGACATAGGAAGATTTAAGATGACTTAAAAAAACCCTAAACCCTAAACCCTAAACTTATGATGACTTAGCCAGGCATAGTACACACTCCCTCCTTGTTAACCACTTAGACATATGAAAATTAAATGTAAATTTGTTGCTATTTTTAGTCATGTAGGTGTCCAATAAACCACTTGGTGGTGTTTCCCTTCAATTTTATTTACTTGAATGAAGAGAAAAAGTCCTTTGATTATAATTAGAGAATACATTTGAGGCCTTGGTTGTGTAACTGGTGGACCATAGTCACATTTAACACTTGTTACAAAGTTTGGGAGTTAAAACGTTAAGTAGATTTGATTTGTGATGGATACATTTGGGTGGTAGTAATAATAACTTGCAATCTATCAAGACTTGATTACCTTATAACCTGTGAAATTCTAGCGATGAAATGATAGATTAATCATAATGTCACCTTGGGATCACATCACTATGAAAGAACTTCATGCAACATCCTTATGAGTACAGGTACCACCAAATAGGTATTTTTCAGATCTTTCTTCCTCGAGTGAGGGAAATTCAAGAAGAGAAGAGGAAAGTGAGACATGTAGTAGGTCTAAAAGAGGGAGATCAACTAGAGGTCAAAATATTAGAAGAAAATTCCGTAAAAGCATGGAATTTTTTCTTGCTAAAGGGGGGTCATGGTCTTATGATGATGAGAGCATAGGCAGTGTCGAGGTGCCCTTGAGGTACAAACACCTATGGAAACAATGGGTACCCAAGGAACTTCCTCCAATAAGAAATGATTTTTGTGTCAATTAGAGGATATATCGCATAACACCATTGTCATTACATGGTTTGGGCCTATTTTGCATGGATGACATAAAGGTCTATTACAAAAAAGTTACTAAATTGATGGAGTATGTCTGACCCTACTACAATTACAAAGATTGGATGCAGCTAGTTCGATATACATGAAGTATGCATAGGTATGCATTGTTAAAAAATTATATACAACTAAAAGATAAGGATCAAAATAAAGGAGTGGCTATGTACATTGATGGAAGGCCAAAAGCATTAGGCAATATTGTAGGGTTTATAAAAAATACATGACCTAGGTCAATAAATAAGCAACCCAATTGCATATTCGAGGCACCTGAGGGAAACTATGTATTCGTATGTGTGATAAAATCAATAATTGCAAGGGAAGAGTTGCTAATCAATTACAATTTGAATCGCTTAGTTACAAACATAGTTACTAAAGGGGTGGTACATACTATGTATCATTTTACCCAACCTCCAATTAATGACTCCAATATACCATTTTATTCTTATGTTTTTTTTCGTAAGTCTAATGGTTTCATTTCAGTAATTTTTTTTATATTTAATTTTTGTCATAATGAGACAATGATCGTACAAGGAAGTCTTTGGCCTAGAGCATAGATCATGATGCATCTTCAAGTGCTTCTACCTGACAGGTTTACCTCATTGTAATTGTACAAATTAAATATGAACAAAATGTTTTATTATTATGTTTTTTTATAAGTTTATTGGGTTAATTTCGATAATGTTTTTAATATTCTTGTTGCAGTCGACTGATCGGGGAAAGGCACCAATAGTAGATGTGAGCATCCATAGGGAGGTGCAGTCAATATTATGTGATGATGGCATCACTTATTCAACAAACCCTCTCGATATGATAAGGAAGACCTAAATGCAATGAAGAAATCCTTAAGTTGTTATTCATAGTGCTTCAAATAGATGAGATAAGAGAGAGGGTTAAAATATTGATTGAGAGAGCACAAAACTTGCAAGTAAGCTGTCATGAGGTCTTTAATTATAACATAAGTTCATTCATGGTTTTATATTTTGTACTCTTTTATGTCATGAACTAAAATATGTGTTTTTTTACAAGATTTTTTGCATCCTCATGATGCTCCTAGCCATGATCAGGGTACTGCAAGTGTTGCAAGAAGAGTAGGGGCTAGTACAAGTGTCCATCCTGATCTTCCTATGCATACATCACATCATCTGACATCATTTGTGCCTATATTTTTGTCTAAAATGTTGGCAACACATACCATGCAACATCCGTTACTGCACCCTCCGACATCGAATACATGCCAGAACATGTGTCAGGACATGTACCTGGGGATGTAGAGGCCACTAGTACTAGTGATGTTTTAGCAGCATTTCTTAGATCTTCTCATATTAATAGTATGGGAACATTGTTGGTCACATTTGTGGTGACCAAGGATTTTGTTCCCATAAAGATAGAGGTCTCAGGTACTTTAAAATGTTTTAATTATTATTATGTATAATCCAATTGAAATTTACTTATTGATCACTCTTTTTAGACTATTGATCCCATGATCATTTTGTAGGAAATGATGTTTTTTATAAACATATAAGTGATATTACATTGGAGCTCTTCAGGTCCACCATATGTACACAGTGGAATGCCCAAACTCAAGATTTAAAAGATGAGCTCATTAATTGTTTAGTTGTGTTGTTCAGTGATAAAACATTCAACCGAACCAAGGTCCTTAAGAAAGCTAGTACCTATCTAAAGTATGTGAGGGACCAATGTAGGTCACATTTAAAGAAGAAAAAAAAGTACGATCATCCCCCCATGATTCAAGAGAGGGAGTGGAAGGACCTGGTGTTGGATGGAAAGGAGAAGGCTGAAAATAAAAAAGGAAAGACACCACCAGGCCAAGGAAGGTATGTGATACTATCAAAAATGTAATTATATACTGATTACTCTTTCTTTTTACATAATCTAACGTATTTCAATCTTTTCATAGGCTGCCCAACACATCAACGGAAACAAAAGTAAGACTAGAAAAACATGGGCAACACAAACTTGGCTCTAGTGGTTATATGAAATTAGCATCAATAGTATTGCATCCAAATAATAAATTGCAAACGATTTTGGTTTTATCACACCATAGAAGCAAAATTCATGATCTTATGCAAAAATGCAGGGCTCTAAATTCAACAGAGTTCCCACAGAAGAGTACTTGAAGATTTCCTTCTAGCAAGGCTATGGAGTCATGGCTGAATGTCTAAGAGTCTTGACTGGGAAAACACAATATTCCACTACATCGTACACACAGGTAAATAAACTCAATAAAGTTTATTTAAAATTGAATAATTGTGCAATCTATTCAATATTAATTTCCACCATAAATTAATTACATGCCTATTTGTTTTAAACATACAAGCAATGATAATACTACACATGACATTGGAATGTAGCCTGGTGAGGGTGGAGCACAACCTGCAGATGAAGGTTATGGTGTGCATCCCGGTACTGGATGTATTCATGTGCTATAAAAAATATAGTATGGATTAATACAATTAAACATCTTTAATTGCAATTGATTTATTAATTAATGTAACCTTTCGTGTTTCAACTTTATAGCATGTAGAGCATGATCAACATGTTGAGCATGATCAAGCTAGAGAAGATCAAGAACATGATGTGGCCCCATCAAGTAAAGAGGACCACTCTAATGTTCTTTTAAACATATTTAATTGCAGTTGGTGTATTAATTAATGTAACCTTTCATGTTTCAACTTTAGAGCATGTAGAGTGTGATCAATGTGTTGAGCATGATCAGGCTAGAGAAGATCAGGTAAAGGAATATGATGTGGACCCATCAGGTAAAGATAACCACTCTAATGCTCTTTTAATTAATGAAATACTTGTAACAATAATAATAAAACATATCAATTTAACATTTCTTTGTTATTGCAGCAAACCCCCCCTTGCAGCAATGTCCACATTGTGAGCACATGACTAGGCATACATTAAGATCATGAGCAGAGGGTAGAACAACTAAAGAAGGGACAGATAATTTAGAAAATGATACTCCACTTCAGATTTTTTTAGCTTTAAAAAAGAAAAAGAAAAAGTGATTGTAATCATATCATGACAACCATATTTTTGATAATATGTAAAAACTAAAAGAATGAATGTTATATGTTAATGAATGAATTTTATATGTTATTAATGGATGAATGAATGAATGTTATATCTTATTAATGGATGAATGAATGATTAATGTTATATGATCGGGTATGGGGAATTGAGAGTGATGTGAGGTAGGGGAGGGGCCAAATGAGCTTCCACCGTCACGTGGTTGGCCTTGTTAAGTAGAGAATATTAAACTATTCTCGAAACAAAGAGAAGCTCAATAAGGTAATGCACTTTTCAATATAAGAAATGCATCATTTGAAGCATCAAACAAATATGCAAAGATGAAAGAAAGTGCTAACTTTTCACTATGGTGGCAGAAAAATGATTCTTTATACCTTGAATACATGCTCTACATCATAATATGAAGTTGTTTCCATTCCAATGTTCTGAGTTTAGTTTGTTTGTATGGCTTTGTATGAATACCACATTTTGTTGTGTGTGGATTTGGTTTCAAAGCTCTGTTTCTTCTGTTTTTAGTGGTGACATAACTCTAAAATTTGACTTTTGTGCATAACAAGTTAGTGGAAAAATTGACAACTCTGAAGGGTTTAGAGGCTCGATTGAGATAGATACACGGATATTTGGATCTTCTTGTTGATTGGAGGCTTCCACTTAACCATGAAATTTTTTACCATCTGTAAGTATGCAAAAATTTCTCTACTTACATTCATTCTTGATCATAAATGTTCTAAATAATATTAATGCTTAAACTTAAGATTCTTTTCATTGTTATAATGATCAAAATGTTATACTTTGCTATTCATTCAAGCATTCTCTTTCCCCCTACCCTTTTCTCTCTCCCCCCTCCTTTTAAGAATTTCTTTGTCATAAAAGATTCACATTTCTATCTCATTTAGACAAATTTATCTGAAGCTCTAGGAGTGAATAAAGATATGTAAAAGATGATGGATTATGTCTAAACAACAACTTTCCATCTTATAGATAATCAAATCCTTAATATTTGAATAGTTTAGAGATCGAATAATGCTTGTATATGCATGTGTAGCAATAAGGGAGCATTGATATTTTTCTGCATTGTATTGAGGAAATTGTTTTCTCTTATACCTACCCTCGGTTAGACATGGAGGTATATAATATTGGTTTCTAAGTTTTTTCTATAAGTAGTTAATTTCACAAAGGAAGACTAAAATCTTCTTAATGTCCTGTCAGGTGTGAAAGCATATGAATCCCTTACTAAAGGCACCATTTTGTATTCATCCAAAAATCGGTTTGTTCTTTTTTTATGTTTCTTGCATGTGTTTTTTTAGGCTCTAGAGATGTAGCTTGGCTCTTTCCTTTGCACATTTCATCTATTTTTATGATTACAGTAGTTTGTCCTCATAATTTTTTATGTAGATCTATTTGTAACCTTATTTTCTACCAATCAATTTGCAAACCAATCACATATTAAGGACCATTTCACTAACTTGTAGTCATCTATTACTTCATATGTTGTAGGTTGTGTCGATGTGTTAATAAATCCTGATGATTGCGAGAACTTTAATCCTACAAGTGTACCAACTCTTTCTCAAGTAAAAGCCTTACCTTATTTTATAGTACTTTAAATGGTTAATTGAAGGTGCTTCTTTAGATCTAAGATAGTTGAACCCTGGATTAAAATATGGTATTAGATGGGAAGTATAATGATAAAACTAAGGTCCATTGAACACAAGCTCTATTCTCTTAACACTACTCAGCATTTTCCCTACACATTTTCTCTTCAATCCAAACGTTTCTTAACTCCTTCCCTTGTTAGCCCTTGGTTGTTCTCAAGTGTGATGCTTTTTCTATGCATCTTGCAGTCTGTATGTATGATCAATCATCTCTTATGAAGCATGGATAACCTTTCATGGAATTTTTGTTGTGATTAGACAATTTCCATTGTAAGAATAATCATTTAAGTTGTATGGAAGTAAGTCTTTTTCATATTATTTGACTTGGTATTGTAAAATTTTCTTTGTAGGATTCTCTAGGGGGAAATAGCAGAACTATGATGATAGGTAGAGTTGTACAACACCATAAATCATTTGGCATTATCAATATATTTCTTATAGAATACTCTATGCAAGTAAAATTGAATGTGCAATGACAATTGGTCTCAAATTCAAATTTGAATATAAGTACATTACACAAGAAGATGGTATCTATTCTATGATTTAAAGAACCCTAACATAAGAAAATTAATACGTTCCATCTATTTACTTACTCTTAGACACTTTTTTAATCAGTGAGACCCTCAGAATGTCTTATTGATAACCAACAGTGTTCAAAACTCCTAAAGAGGTCAGATCAGTGTGACATTGGATATGTCTCACCAACGAAAGTCATTGGAAAGACATGGACTATTGGAGTGAGTTTTCTATCTTGTGTCGATGATTGATCTCTCACCGATGGGTTGGCTACGGTGTTCATCACCAAGAGTCTTCATGATGACATGGTGTAGGTCTATTTAAAAATCCTGAAGAGGTCAGATCGGTGTGACATTGGATCTGTCTTGCCGACATAAGTCATTAGCAAGACATGGACTATCAAAGTGATTTTATATGTTGTTCTAATGATTGATCTCTCATCGATGGGTTGGATTTAGTGCTCATCACCAAGAGTCTTTGTGATAAAATGGTGTAGGTCTATTTAAAACTCTTGCAGAGGTCAAATTGGTGACATTGGATCTGCCTTTCCAACGGAAGTCATTGACAAGACATGGACTATTGGAGTGAGTTTTCTATCATGTGTTGATGATTGATCTCTCACTGATGGGTTGGCTACGGTGGTCATCGCCAAGAGTCTCTGTGATGACATGGTGTAGGTCTATTTAAAACTCCTGAAGAGATTAGATCAGTGTGACATTGGATCTGTATTTCCAATGGAAGTCATCGACAAGACATGGACTATCATAATGAGTTTTCTATCCTATGTCAATGATTGATCTCTCGCCGATGGGTTAGCTTCGGTGGTCATCGCCAAGAGTCTCTACGATGGTACATTTCAATAAATATTTTTTTAAAAAAAAATTGCATTGTTTTGTCACAATTTCAACAAAGGAAACTAATGAATCACCGAAAAGGCCCAACGAAGTTGCTATAACTGCGATGAAATCTTCGTCGTAACTACTTGCCCATTTCATTGAAATGGCAATGAACTTATGGTGTTGTTTCAATGATTTGGAAGATCCATTGCAATTGTGTTTTGGTTATAATTCGTCAGTGGATACACGGAGTTGTCATTGATATTCCAATGAAGAATAGATCCATTTTATGATGCTGACGACTGACGAATCTGGGCCGCTATTTCAACATTTAATTATTTGTCTGAATTTTGACAAAAAATTGGTAAGGAAAATTATTTCATGAGTTCGTCGGTTGTTCGACAAAGGTTTTTCGCAAGACCAACGAATGTTAGAAAATGGAGTCAAATTTAGTAGTGCCTAATGCCAATTCTACTCAAATCGCTAAGTGTGAGTTCACTATTGCTTAGATGCCTATTTATAGAAAAATAAAAGAAAGGAATGGTAATCTGCTTGCCATAAACATGATGTTAATCAAGTACCAACTTGAAAGTTGTTCCTAGAATTGTTTGAATTTCCAACCCATTTGTGTTTGTTGAGTATGGATTGATGTGTGCAAAATGAATAAGGGCCAATTAATTAGCCTAAGTTGGTGGAAACAATCGGCGATGTTATGCATGACCAAGGATTAAGGTGTCATCTTCCATATTTTTTGTGTTTCCCAAGGAAAAACTCATATCTTTTCAAATGTTGATCGTATCTCCAACCTAATCATTCCTCTTAAGATATTAATTTCCAATGCATACGAAGGCTTAAGCTTCTTACAAGGCATTGGCTCAAGTTCCAAGAAAATTGCATTGTACATGTGATTGCTGATTATATTTATGAATTCTTGTCAAATAAAAATGGCAAGTAATTCATCTCGCACAAGCTAAAGGATTGGCGGTACATGCCGCATTAAATGAAAAAAAGGTGGTTCTCGTCTACCACCTTGAGAAAATATCACTAAATATTGCATGAAGAAAGTTTTAAAGCACTTAAAAGTTTTCTTTTAAGAATGCTACTCAAAGCAGAAAGTAAAAATTTCTAGAGCACTACCAAAGTCGAGGTGAAATTGTAGAAGAATTCAAGCTAGGAAGAAACCTTCTCGCAGATTAGCAATGGCAGAAAGTTCAAGTTAGGGAGTTAGGCCAGTGGCTACGTAGAGGTTAGCTAAAGCTCTATGAAGAGCACCAACCATTAATGTCTTTGAGGATATTTATTATGCTACACTGAGCATCCCTGAAAAGCTAGTATGGGAAAACACAAGGCAGCTGGACAAGCCCAAAATCTATAGAGACCAAAGCTTAGTTCATGAAGATTGAGATAATATTCATAATCCCTTTCTTGCAAAAAACCCCAAAGGATTGAGGGAATATTCCTGCGCATGCATAAAGGTTTCCAAGTGGATAATGTTGGCTATAGAAAAAAATTGGTTCAGTGGGTTTCCTCAATATATGATCCCATCTGTGCACCACTACCTAGAGTTGGTAGATGCAGCCATTAGGCATTTCAATCCAAGTATAAGAACTATTGAGTTCCAAACTCTTTCAGATAACATCAGTCCAGTTGCCATCTGGAACATGCTATGCATTCCAAACCTTGTGCAAAGAGGGATGGAAGTGGAATCATTCACTCCTAAGAAGGGAGATAAAATATGCAGTGATAGGGATAAAGCTCGAGAGTCTTGCAAAAAAGAAACTAGAAGGATTGAAGCAGAACATGAGAAGCCACCAAAAATTCCTACGCCGCATGGTGCTTTCAAGGAAGACATGCATGATGCCTTTTCAATGATGACATTTATTTTTAGTTTGGACATTGATCAAGAGGTGCATGCTTTTCAATTGTGTCAAACTTTCCAATTCCATTACCAGAAATCGTACTTCTAGTATGATTTTTGAGAATTCCTCTTAGAGAAGATGATAAAACAAATTAAAAAATACCCAATTGAACAAAAGTTCAGATTTGTCTCCTATCTTACTTATATATGTTTTTATATCAAAACCATGATTTCTTGATGAGCAGTTAAAATTATCTATCTTTGATGAGAAGGGTAGGAAAATGCCAGTTTATGTCTGGACCCCTCTCCTCTCTTCTACTTTTGATTACTACACATTTTTGGATCATTTATTGACTCTAATTTTGCAAGATTTACTAGGGGAGGAATATGCTAATCAACTCACCTTGACTTATACAGAGTTTATGCAAAATTTCACTCCAAGATGTGATTGGTTCTTCAGAGCATATTATACATTCATCCAAATGTGAGGCTTCGTTGGAGAACCCTTCCACCTTCTGAAATGTGTGACTAATCGAATGTTGGCTTTGGAATTGTTTTGGTAGGTGTGCATTATCGATATTACCTTTTGTAGCAGAAAAAAGGTCAAGAGGAAGGGATTATTCACCTATCTGCTAACTTTCAAAATAGTGGCCCTGAAAAAGAAGCAGACACACCCGCTATTGGAAGATAAACTAGCTCATTTAGGGTTGGTAATGATCTGTGACAAGTGGGATTACAACCCTTTCAATGATTTACTGTATGATCACCTCAAGGTGACCCACATCCCTCGGCCTTACTGGGAGTGGAGGCATAGCCCACTAGAAGATAAATATGAATTTTTGGTTGACTTGGTTCATATCCCCACGGAAGACAACAAGTCACCATGGCATAGGTTCTATTTCCTAGTGGAAAATTATGATGAGAACTATAAAATAGGGAAGACTCTATACAATCAGCTGAGGAATGAAGAGGAATGGACTAATGAAAAGATCAAATTCTTCTGGATATATTGCTAGGAAACAAAACAACCTAATATACCTTATGATGGCGTAAAGGAAGAAAAAGAGTTTGAACGGCCATGGGATGAGGAAAACCCTGCTTCTAACTCAAGTAATAGTGGAGGTGATGACCTTGCTGAAGGAGAAGAGAAAGCAGAGGAGGTAGCTGCGACATCATCCTCCATAAAAAAAAAAGGAAGTCTACAAGGAAATCCACCTATGTCACTTCAAATGTGTTACTGAATATGTCATGAGCCTCGTAGAAACTTGCCTAGGCCTCAAAAACAACAAGAATTCCCTAGCAACAATAGCCAAAAACTATAGAGACTGTGGAGATAGAAGACTCCCCACCCGCTAAGTAGCAACACACTAAAGCTATTCCAGGAGAAGAATCACAAGGAGCCGCTGCAAGCCAGGTGCTCGCAGCAAGTCAAGAACCCGAAGTAAGTAAGCAACTAGTGACAAGCAAAACACTGCCAATGTCTAGTCAATAGGTACTTTTCACTTCCGCTTTTCTTACTTCTCAATCTTTGGTGTCCTCTTCCATTCTTGCAGTGCCTATTACTACAAGTGTTGACCCTTCTTTATCTACCCCTAGCACAATGTTTGCAGGAGGTTTCTCCCAATTCACCCAAATGAGGCCATCTATCTTACTGCCTTTGTGAACCTTAACGTCAATGGCCATTGCTCAATCTCTCCTCGCCTCTCTTTCTAAAAGCTCAATTGCCATTAACAACCCTATTGCCTCTACTACCTCAAGTCCAATCTAGTGTACCCAACAAATGGACTCAATTATGACCACCCCATCTCCGCAACTAATGAACGCTTCCACCAGTTTGCAAACTGAACTATGGCAGGTTCCCTTTTATCCCCAAAAATTGTCAATCTCCCACCAAACAAAATGCAAGGGTTTGCTACACAAGTATTTCCTTTTGCCTTGCATCTCGACACATCTATTGCTGGTGGACTGGTTTAGTCACCAGCCAAATACAATCCCTCAAGATCCAAGAGAAAAAAGCAAAGGATGATAAAAGGGACGTGTAGCCTAAGATATATATAGTTTACAATGAAGAACAATAAATGTTGAACTTCGCCACCATGTACCCAAATGTTACCAAACCACAAGGAAAAATGATACTAGACGATTACAACATGTATGCCATGGGGCTTGATCTAACCACAACCTGACTGTAGGATAAGGTGGAACTCATGGAGGAAATGTAGCAGGTGGTAACGACTAAATTTTTGAAATTTGGAAATCAATTGAAGAAAAAGGAGGAGCAACTAAAGCTTGTGAAGGAAAGAGTCATTTTTTTGGAAACGAAGGAGAAATCACCAGAAGCTGAAGTTGTGTGCTTGTTTGAGAAAGTGTAAATAGAGGAGTCAAAGCAGAGAAAAATCCAAGAGAAATTGAATAAGTCCCAGTCCATTGACCTTGCATTGCACTCAATGAGCTACGAGAAAGGAACTGGAAATATTAGAGCTAATTGACCTCAACAAATCACAATCTGCAACAAAAGGTGAAAGAGTTAGCAACTCAAAGCACTCTATATGAGCAGGAATTAGAAAAGAATCATCAAGACTTTGAAGGCCAAAAGACCCAGTTATAAAATCAGCTTCAAGAGACAAAGTCCTCTCTTGACAGAGAATTGGCGAACCACACATGAGCCGAGGAGAACTGGTGTAAAGAAATGAGTAGCTCTAGGGAGCAACTAGCATCCATGAAAAGGAAAAATGCAGAATTAATAGAGGCCCTTAACTCAAAGGATGTAGAGATCTCTCTAAAGAGCTCTCTCCAAGCCTCCTCTGCACAACTGGACCTCATCCCATTGGCTCGATAGATATATATTTCTTATTTGGAAAAGGTTAAAACCTTCTACCTGACACTATAGCCAATGCTCTAGTTCATCTCAAAGGAAACAAAATTGAGTTAGGAGGTTCATGGTACAATTGAGCAATTCCCGTGGTTCATCTCAGGAAAAGGTTCCAAAAGCAAAGAGCTTGTTGACCAAGCTATATGCAGTCTCTAATGAGGATCTGGCCAAGGCAAGGATCGAAGACTGGGATGTTGCTGCTCAAATGACAAACAAATTTATCCATTGCCACTCAGCCTTCCAGTGAACTAAAGTGATAGTAGCTGCTTTAAACAAGACAATGGACAACATGCGAGAGAATTTCTCCTAGCTGAGCGAGATGGGTCTACCATCGTCATTTCTTGAAGATGGGTCAATTACCACTGTTGAGTAGATTGCATAAAGAATTGAGGAAAAGAAGCAAGACCCAAATGATTTCCATAGTTTTATCCATCCTCCCACCACAATAGACATTGAGGGTGTTATTCATCCTCTTGCGCAACTACTTTTCCATTACGAGGCAGGGATCGTCTTACATGAGACACTGCTTTATAAAGAAACGCTCAACTTGGGTGGAGCGCAAAAGAATTTGTGAAATATAGTGAGGCTATGTGAGGATGACTGGCCACCTCTGTAGGAAGCCCTTTCCAAGCTCTAACTCTGTCGTTGATTGATGGCACTCTAGTCTGCGAACCAGAGAAAATTTTGGGTTCCATGTTTCTTAAAGCAAAATGCCCTTGATAGTTGCTAGAAGCTGTGAATTCAAAATTCACCATGCTCCCTTTCGGTTTATTTTTTGGCTAAATAACAACCCATGCCTTCAAAAAATTCATTAGCCCCTTTTTGTTTGTCTCCATGAATTATGCCACATATCCACTCATCGCTCTTTGAAGGAACTTCCTCCTTGCTCTTTTATCGGCCCCTACTCGCATGCCATGTAGCTCCCATTCGCATAAGGATTTGGTGGGCCCTATAAGCAGGGTTTGCAGTAAACATTTTCGCTATGTGTCCTCTCTATGCAAGCTTTCAGTAAAGGAAGGAAATATTGACCATAGGCAGTGAAGTGCTGCCACACGTCTCTTCAACACACACTTCTTCAACACAGAGGATGAGGTGGACTATGAGCTACAAGAAGTTTCCATGTTTTCTAACCGCATATCCTAAAGGGGTGACACTTGTCTACATAAGAATTTGTTGGACCACTACCATCATTTGCATGGGATGCACCTAAATGGAGGGAGACCAAATGTTGTGTCTCGAATATTTTTTGTTACAACAGTTGAGGGTGATCATTTCCTCAACATCATTGCTTAGATTTTGAATCTTTTTGGTTGCTACTTTCCAAGTGGTGGAGAGCTTGCTATAAATACTTCTCTTTTCTTCAGGAGAGGAGTTCCCAATGCTACGGTTTGATTTTAAGGGTTCCAATATTTTAGGTTACCATATGCTATTTCACCAGTTTTAGAATCATAGGATTTTTGGAGAGACCAGGCCTTTGTATTGTTTATATTATTGCAAGAACTCACAGAATATGCCATTGTTTGGCCTCTCTGTTCCTTATGCTATTGATAAACTTTATGCTATGCCATTATTGTTTGAATGGTTTATTTGTTGTACTTCTATAATTTGAATACAAGTTTGTTGGTTTAGATTATGTCTTTTGGCTCTACTTTTCAGTAAATGGGTGTGATTATTAATTTGTCATTGAATGAGCTATTCATATTGCAATCCTTAATTTTTGTTATTTTAGGACATGGTAAATTGCTAAGCAGACCCTTAGATTGTATCCAAAAGATATATTTATCATGCCTTTCATATAAATTATGGCATATTGGCTTAGTTAGATTCTTCATTTTATATTTGCTTCTATTTCCCATTCCAAAACCCCATTCACAGAAGAAGTCAACTTCTTTAAAAATTTGGAGGTCACTCAATTTAGCGTAATAAGTCCCCCATAAACTGAGTTTCCCACAAAGGGTTGTTACCTTGCCAATTTTTGGCATCAATAGTAATAACTTCATCGCTAATCGTGGATTTATTTTAGAAATTACATTCTAAATCAGTGATAAGTGATGGATGTCCTCTAAAGGGTTTTTTCTTTCACTAATATGTTATGATCCTATGAGCAATGTCTTTTGTGCCATTTGTTTTATGCAAGTTGTACATGTCCAAATATGGTGTTATCACAAAATTTCTTGTCATAGATAGAATCCTAAGTGCAAGGTTTGAATTAGTGATGCACGATAGAGGGATGAATATGATCAAAGTTCAGGCCGCTGAACTAGGGGCTAGAGATCATCGTTGGGATGTTTACATCGTTGATGGAGCTAGGCGAAGATGAAGTAGATCAGGGAAAAGTGATTACCATAAATGAAAAAGGAAATGTGGCATGATCCTCAGGATTTTGCATAAATCAGAAAGGAAAGCAACAAGAGAACTGGAGAACCGTTGATAAATTTCTAAAGTGAGATGATCCGATGGACTAAAAATCATTGCATGAATAAATTCATCACTAAATTGCACCCTAAATTTTGGGGAGGATCAGCGATGAAGCATACAAAGAAAGTTTCTCTCTAAGAAACTGGTCCTATGTACTTTGTTGATATTAATCAAAAGCATGAATTAGGTTGGTGATACATGCTAATTGTCAGATCAACTATGACTAATCAAGGTTATAGGGGAACATGGCAATATTTTAGATAGCTTCGTTGTTTTCAAGGAGCAAGTTGATAATGGTCGAAAAACAATGCTCATGGCCACCTTAGATGAAGTTTTAATTGCTCTAAGATGAACAGTCAAGATTCATAGCCAAATTGATAAGTTACCAATTCGCTCACATAAGGAATTTTGAATCATTAATTTTGCATGCTCAAATTTTCTATTTAAATGCAGGTTGATCGCTATTTATTCACAGTATATTTTTAGACTACAGTAGAAGTAAGGCATGTGTAGTAAAGGAGATTGAAATAGATGTAAGTTTTCCTAAGTAGAGTTTCAGTGTTTTCATCCTGAGTAAATTATTCTAAAGAAAATAGGAAAGGCTGGTGCAACAATTCCACCTATTAGGAGGTCTATCTAGCTAAGTTTGTTTGAGTGTTGTGAAGACATAGTTGAGCAAGAAACCATGGCTTCTCCTAAGATTTCAAAGGGTAAAAGGAGGGATAGGAGCCATAAGAAGAAGTAAATTGTGTAGAGTACTTACCACTTGAGGAATACGACCCTTCTAAGTGACGTGGTTGAGTACAAAGGCAAGGAACTGGAACTACCAGTGAAGAAGGCCAGGAAGAAGGAGAAGAGCCACAAGGTCGCCCTGGGTAAGCACAACTCTCCTATCATGATTTTAGACTCTCCTTCGGATGCTGAAGTTGATACAGAGTCAGACTATGGCCAATAGCTTCATTCCCTGGTGCCATATGGGAGCTTTGATGACAATGTACTATTAATCCCTCCAATTGCATCAAGGATAAGGAGCGGTCAGGAATTTTTGGATGCTGATGACTTTGAATAGGGTCACCTCCTATTTTAGTTTTTGATGACACCATGTCCTTTGCATAGGAGGTATTTTTTTTCATATGTTCATCGTTTATCTTTTGTTTTATCATGCTGATGTGGAACTCTTAGAGAAGATATGAATGAAATCTTTTTGTTTTCAAACAACAAATGTTGTGACAATGACCACAAATATCCTACACATTTTTTTTACTTTTTGTCCTCCCCTGTTCTTGAATAATTGCATATGAAACCACTTGGGAGTTCTTCAAGGAGTTAGTTAGAATTACGTTTTTCAAATGAACTCAAATGAAAGTGAAATTGTAATTCAATCAAGTGCTTGTTGCTCCCTTGTTTATATAAAGGGGATTTCATGGCTGAAAGGAGAGAGTTCAAAATTTTGAGTCTAGACACGGTCATAGTAAATACTATGCTCTAATAGCATAATATAATGTAAATAGATACTCTAGTAGATATATCAGAAGCAAGTTTAAGATGAAATTTATACTGTATACGAATCTCTTAAAATGTCATTTTACTAAGAAATATCAAAAATGAAGAATTTTAGTTTCAAAATATTGCTCTCATATGTTCTTTCTTCCAAGTTATGAATGAAGATTGTTAATGACAATTTCATTTGTATTTTTTTATTTGCATAGAATGTATGAATTTGTTTTATGCTTTAGTTAAATGAATTGGTTAAACGTTGAAATGAGCTCATTAGTTTGTGAGAAAAGAATATAGAATTTAGTAAGCAATTGATATTTTGCAAACATAGTGAGTTAGATGTTACAAAGTGACACTCTAATGGTCCACTAATTTTTGAGGTTCAATAAAAATTGTATTAGCAATTGATTACCAGTTGTAACTCATTTTTTTCCTTAGATAAAGTAATGATTATTTTATTAGTTTATCTTATAGTTGGTTGAGCTAGTATTGAATTGGGCCTAGGATTCAAGATGAAGAATGATTCAAAATAATTTAAATTACAATGTCCCAACTCTAATGTATGAAGGCACACTCCTTGAAAATAAGTGACACTTTTATCTGAGGTTTTTTGAGCCTTTGATAGAGGTGATTCTCATGGAATAGTGCATCTGTGCAAAGAAATACTCTTGACTAAATGTGAGATATTATGAGTATGCATGGGATCACCCTCCCCGGGTTTCAGAGAGCCCACAGAGAAGAAGTGAAGTACTAATTACTTTACTTAAGTGTTGGCCAATCCTCAACCTAGCTGATAATTGGGTTGTGGCAAGCTCATAGGTTAGGACTGAGATTAAGTTTGGTTCTAAAAAAATAACCAACATGTTGAAAAGTAATAAAATAGTTCATGTTCTTCTCAATAAGGAATTGTTGGTTATTTTTGTGTGGCCTACGAAAATAGTTTGCACTATTTTCCATAAAGCATTAGTGATTGTTGATCTGTTGCTCTAGCAATACTATTTCATTTGTGGTTTCCATATACTGGTGATGGGTGGAAAGGAATTAATTAGGTCCTATGTTTATACTTTTCAAAGGATAGTTGTTATTTGTCTAAGCCTCAATAAGGATTTCTTAGAATGACAAGTTGTATATTAAGTGTGAGATGAAAAATTGGTCTCACCATTGATTATAGTGGTAGACCAACATACATTCTCCACCAATGTAATCAATGGTGATATCAATATTTTTTATTACACTTAATATACAGGTTGTCATACATATGAATGTCAAGTCTACATCCAATTTAAAAAACATACATATCTACACATAGGGAAAATAAAATGAAACACAACAAAAGAAGGCCTGCTCTCTACCCTACCATATTGGGTCATGGAGCCTCATAGGCTCTCACCAAACCCCTGTGCAAGAACGTACATTGTCCACCACTATGATCTATGGTGAAACCAATGTATCCTATTATACTTAATATAGAGCCTATCATTCTAAGTTATGCAACCATAGCAATATCAAAGATAGACATATGCAACAAAACTTTATGAACTCACATGTAGCAGCAATATACTCTACACTTAGCCAACACAAGAAGATTAAAACCATATAAATCAAATGACAAAATTATGAAACCTCAAGTTTTGTGGTTTTCCCTTATTTTGTGCACTTTGGCCAGAATTTTTGTCATCCTTCCCGTGTTTTAACCCTTTTGGCATTTGGCTCCTGGTCAGAAAAAGGTGATGGATTTTTTTATTTTTTATATTCAAAGTGTTTGACATGTTGATAGAGAAGGCTAGTGAAATTAAATGTCGATTGGAATCAACATTAATTGTTGTATGGTTTCTATGTAGTGGCGATGGTTGCAAAGTAATAAAATAGTTCACGTTCTTCTCAATAAGGCATTGTTGGTTGTTTTTTGTGTGGCCTGCAGTAACAGTTTGCACTATTTTCCATAAGGCATTGGTGATTGTTGATCTATGGCTTTAACAATACTATTTCATGTGTGGTTCATGTATACTAGCAATGGCTGGAAAGGAATTAAATAGGTCCTATGTTTATACTTTTCAAAGGATAGTCATTATTTTTCTAGGCCTCAATAAGGATTTCTTAGAATGACAGGTTGTATATTAAGCATGAGATGAAACATTGGTCTCACCATTGATTATAGTCACAGATTAACATACATTGTCCACCAACGTAATCAATGGTGATATCAATGTTTTTTATTACACTTAATATAATACATGTGGAAAATGCATATACACACATACATATAAACATTATCTACAGACATCTGTATCAAGATGTTGTATGGACATAGAAAATTCAATTGCATGCATATATGTTTATGTATATGCATATGTATATGTATACATGCATACAACCATGTCCACAAGTATATATAGGAACAACTATAAATACTGATACATGTGTTCAATAGGGAAATCGAACTTGCACCTTCATAGAAGCTCACCATCCTAGCTCATAGCTCTAATAGCAAGTAAAGCCATAAAATGACACCCAATGATGCCTTATCAAAAATTGTGTAGAATTTTGCTTTTTTTTTTGAGGTCTTAAATGGCAAGTGTCATTACAACCATCACCACTACACGAAAACCATGGGTGTTCAAGAAGTTGATTCCACTTTTTGGCCAAAAAATGGAAGTGTTTTCCCTTATTTTCAGCATTTGACACATTTGACCTTAAAATTTGAAGCACTTAGAGATGGAATCTTCAAAAAAGTCCCTGGTCATAAAATGTAGTACTCAGAGTCTAGTTTCCAAATATGTAATTTATTTCCATACCCAGACTGTATAAATTGAGTTCAATAGGTGTTTCTAAAAATTATTGTTTGAAAGTCACTTTTTTTATACCATACCATGCATGTGTACAACATCCATATTTTGACCTAAATTATTGTATTTTTCTAAATCCTTTTGTGAAAAGATTTGTGACTCACTGAAGCTTGTTCTCGATATTTTTTTTGTAATTTTTTATTAGGCATATTTGTTGTTTTGAAAAATCATCATGTACGACATGCATAAGATGACCTTAACTTATCATTTTTTGATTTGTTTTTTTTTTTAAATTGAAAAGAATTATCTAAAGTTTGTTCTTGTGCAATCGGTTTGTCAAAATGTTATGTTGATCAAAAGCTATTAAAATATTAAAAACCTTGATATTTAAAGTTTATGAACTTGTTTCACCAAAAATTAATTGAAAAATAGAAAAAATAATCCAATTGTAAAAAAATTTACATATTTAGAATCTGCATTGTCTCATCCAAAATGGGTTTTAATTCATCAAAAAATTCTACAAAAAAATTTGTTAGCCATATGTCCAAACTTGGTATTTTTCTTTGACATTATTAGGACCTTCAACTTGCAGGTCAAACTAGGCTGAAGGCCTAGGTTCAGATTCCCAATACTTTTCCCTAACCAAAATACAAAGCAAAAACCCAACCACAAAGCAAATTCAAATTCAAATTTTTAGAAATGGGATCCTTTTTACAAAATGAGATCCCGTTTATTAATAAATGGGATCTCGTTTTATAATTGGGATCCCGTTTCCCAATATTAAATAGTGTGGCCATTGATAGGGAAACAAGATCCCATCTTATAAATGGGATCCCGATTTTTACAAAATGGGATCCCGTCTTATAAATGGGATCCCGATTTGTGCAAAATGGGATCCCGATTTTTATAAATCAAGATCCTGTTTCATACTAATCGGGATCTCATTCCTTGTCCGTCAGTTTAGGACCCTTTAGCAAATAGGATCCCAATTTTTAAAAAGCAAGATCCTGTATTGCATTTAGGCTCGGGATCCCGAAGCTAAAGGGGATCCTGATTTTTAAAAATTAGGATCCTGTTTAGAAAAATTGAGATCCCATTTTTGCAATGTCGATCTCATTTTTTGGCTATGGAAAAAACTTCCACGTTTTGTGGACTCAACTTTGTGCACTTACCCCCATACAACAATTAATGTTGATTCTAGGACATCAAACTTCTATGAAGGTGCAAGTTCGATCATCCATTTTCGAGCTTCTGTGAAGGTGGTTGGAGGTAATTTTGTGTTTTTTGAATGGGGCAATGTTTGGAAAAGCAATACAAAAGTCTCAACTCTGATAATTTTTTCCAAGAAGGCCTGCTCTCCACCCTGCCATATTGGGTCATGGAGCCTCATAGGCTCTCACCAAACCCCTGAGCAAGAACATACATTCTCCACCACTATGATCATTGGTGAAACCAATGTTTCTTATTACACTTAATATAGAAACAATCAACGCCACATGTAAACCATAAATGAAACAATATTGGTTTCAACAGTATCGTAGATAACAACCAAACTCACAATAAATCGCCACAAAACACAAACCATAAATGAAACAATATTGGTTTCAACAGTGACCCAGATGAAAAAACCCACAAAACAAAAGAGTTTATAGTAAAAAATCCATGCAAAAGAAACAAAATAACCCCGCATGCGGAAAAATTCTTTTTTCAACAACACCTTATCGAAAATGAAATAATATAGCCAAAGCTAGAGAACATAAATCAACAATTCCTTATGGAAAATAACAAAAACTAGATATAACATTAACTATTTTATTGTGTTGCAACCATCACCACAAAATGGAAGCCATAAATGAAACAATAGTGGTTTCAACAGTGACCCAAATGAAAAAAACCCACAAAACAGAAGAATTCACAATAACAAACCCATGCAAAAATAAATAAAATAACCCTACACTTGGAAAAATTTATTTCCAAACAGTACCTTGTCAAAAATAGCACAAACTATTTTATTGCCTTCCAACCATCGCCACTATATGGAAACCATAAATGAAACAATATAGCTATTGTCTTGCAACCATCATGACTACATGAAAACCATAAATGAAACAATATTGGTATAACCATAGAACAACAATCAATAATGCCCTATGGAAAATAACATAAACTATTTTTGAAATACTCTACAAAGGGTTTTTTCAATATGCACCTCTTCCTACTTGCTTTCTCTTAGCTCTCTTCTTTCTCCAATGACTACAAAAATGGGGAAAAAATTATGAGAGTCAAGACTTTTGTATTGCTTTTGCAACCATTGCCCCATGCAAAAAACACAAAATAACCTCCAACCACCTTCATAGAAGCTCAACAATGGATGATCAAACTTGCACCTTTAGAGAAGATTTCCCTCCTGACTCATAGCTCTGATAGTAGGTAAAGCCACATAACGACACCCAAAAATGTCTTATCAAAAATTGCACAAACTTTCACTATGTTTTCCGAGGTTTTAAATGGCAAGTGTTATTACAACCATTGCCACTACATGGAAACCATATAACAATTAATGTTGATGCCAACCAGTGCTTAATTTCATTAGCCTTCTCTATTGGTGTGAAAAGATGCCAACCGACGTTTAATTTCACTGGAATTCTTTATCGATGCACCAAACATTTTTAATATAAATAATAAATAAAAAAATCTGCCACCTTTTTTTTGAATGGGAGCTAGAAGCCGGAAGGGTTATAAACTAGGAAAGCTGACAATTTTTTTGACCAAAATCCACACAATAAGCCTATTGGCTAAATATCACTTTACATTGATTTAGACCATTAACAACTCAAACCTTTATGCTATAAAACCAAAGTACACAATAAAATCCACAAAAACTAATAGAACTTTGAACAAAATTATATTAAACACTCCTTTTATAATAATAATCAAGAGGAATAGAATGTTTAAGAGCAATTAATGAAAGGGGAGCAACGAGGAATAAGACAAAATCTCTAAATCAACCTACAAATATTTTTCCATTTATACTATTTTTAATCACATTTTTAATGTTAATTAATAGAATTTCTATGGTGGAAGCCAAAAATTCACAATGACCAGTCCTCCACCATCATATTTTCTGCCCTTAAGTCACAATGACCAACAGCCCTCCACCATTAGATCTTATGCACTTCATTTGCATGTTCTTTTTAGAAAATTATAGAGTTAGTCATTATTAAATTCTTTGATGTTTTGATGTAGATATGGATGTTGATATTCCTATCGAGGCACAAAATGAAATTGAAGAAAGGGGATTTTCTTTTGTGTCATACCAATACCAGAAGGAAAGCTCAATACTCAATCTCACGAGGGTATCCTTGAAAGGCCCCACCAAAGGAGTGTTAAAGCTAGGAAAAATATCTTTGGCTGATAAGTTTGCAGCCTACCACTGTCTGGTGATGAATGGACATGGCAATGAAATGGGCCAACTGGATCATATGCTTAAATCTGCTTCTACACAAGCTAGGAATTTGGGAAATGCTTTGGTGGGTGGACACACTTACCACCATGAGAATTCTATGATGTTATCACCTGATATGAGGTCTCAAATTTTGGAATACCATCTTGAACAAAACCAGAAGCATGCTTCCCCAATCAATACTCTTCAGGATGTTTCATACCAAGAGATCTCCTGCAGTTGAAACTATGGTAGTCAAGATGATCAACAAGGTGGGATTAATCAGAATACTAAATAGACTATGAGGCACTCCAACAGAGGGAAAAAAAGGCATAATGTGATCAAGGGCTAGTGGACTGTAGAGGAAGATAGGTATTGTTATGATTTTTTTATTTTTTTTTGACATACAAAGTTTTGGACTTTTCAAATTTTTTTTGTTTTTTTGAGTAAAGTGAGAGATGGTGGTGCAGGTTGCTTGTGAATTTGGTTGAAGATTATGGTCTGCAAAAATGGTCTCAGGTAGCACAAATGTTGATAGGTCATGTGCGAAAGTAGTGCAGAGAAAGATGGCACAACCATTTATGCCCTGATATTAAGGTTATTGCCAATTTCCCACTTTCCTCTTTTCATGCTAATTTATCTTAGATTAATAATTTTTTAGATTGGAACATTGCAAAACCTTTCATAAATAGAAGAAAGAAAATTCTACCAACTAAAATCCAATTCTATACTAGCTCTATTCTGAGCCTATTTGAAACTTTTAGCTACAAAAATAGAACGACATACAAACATTAAAGAATCTTAAAAGGATTTTATGAGGAACCTGAGAAATTTGTCTCTTCATTGTGGGTTCATGCTAAAATCCAATTCTATACTAGATCTATTTGAAGCTTTCAGCTAAAAAAATAGAATTGCATATAAACATCAAAGAACCTTAAAAAGCAATCTAGGGGAACCTGGAGTAAGAATATATTCATAGTGAACCCAAAAGGAATGTGTTTCTTCATTGTGGATTGATCTAATATTTGCACTCAAATTTGTTACAGCTTTCCAAATGATTTTCCTGTCTTGCAGTCTCTTTTTCAGCATTTCTAAGGTAATATCTCAGTTTGGAAGATCAATGACAATCACAAATCTCAATTTTTGACAAAACCTTGCAATCAGTTTTCTCTGCTTAATACCAATCTTATCATCCAACCTCTTTGCAAGCATTTATAAAAACAAGCCTACATCTCAGTTTAAGTCGTAGACTCTTCTATTTGTGAATTTTTTTGCAATGTTCTAATCAAATCAATAATTGGTTCATTAACTTATGATCTCCACCATTTTTTTTCTTTGGTTTGTGAATTTTGATTTTGGGTTGTATTGTGGTTTTGCACAAAGAGATGTATGGTTTGAAGAGGAGGAAAAATTGATTGTGAGAGCTCACACTGACTTGGGGAATAAGTGGGCTGAGATTACAAAAGACTTCCTAGAGGAAGAAGAAAGAATGGAATAAAAAACCACTGGAATGCCACCAAGAGGAGGTAGTTTGATTTTAACCACTCTAGAAGAGCTTTTGATGCCACCCTTGAGAGAAGCTCCATTTTGGAGGAGTATATTAAGATTTTGAATCCCCAACAAAGAGATAAGGACAAGGATGACACTTTCTTCTCCAATCATAATGACTGCACCACCAATAGTAATGTGCCCATCATATATGATTCCATCTCCTCTTCCCACCACCAACACTTGCTTTTCCATGTTTATTTCCCCTATTCTCCTCTTAACAACACCACCAACACCATTAATTTTTCTATTAAATGTTGGATGGTGTTCCCATTGCAGATGATGACAACCTGATTTTAGATGGGTTCATAGATGTACATACAACAACATGGAGGATTCAAAGCATGGAAAGATAGAGATTGATCTTACTGGGATGGTGTTTGGATCTCCCTCTCCTCCCACTATTAACTCTCAAATCCCCTTTCAACTCCCTCATCTTTGATGTAACAACAATTTATTAAGATTTCAATATTTCTTGATTTCTTCATTTATGTTATTTAAAAAATTTTATAGATGAAGTGGTATGCTAGGTATAGTTCAATGCTAGAACTTTTATTTTACTCTAATTAGCCAATAGGCTATTTTGTTTGAAGTTTCCATTGGGATTTTCATTAGCCCAACCATGAATTGTATTTTTCGGTATTGGAGATGTCCTAGCCGGTGGCAACTTGACTAGGTTTTTTGTGGTGACTTGGAGCTTGGCAATTACGTGGGTTGGCGGTGGTGGAGTTGGTGTCCTCAATATGCGGAAGCTGAAATGTAAGTGTTTGCTCCTGGGAGTGTTACTGCATTCTATCATTGTTGTACAATAGAGGCGGATGAAGTAAATGCAATATTGAGTGTTGCAGTGTGGGAAAGTATACTTTGATTAAGTTTTATTGTCAAAACAACCATTGCAATGTTGGTTTCATAGCAGATTATTATAAAAATCATTGCCTTCGGCTCTGTGGCTGGTTTGATAGCAGACTATTCCAAAAATTGACGAACTGTTGTTCTCCACAATCTGTAAGTCATTTTACATGGGTATTTTGCATATGTAACACCCCTCCATTTTGGCTCTTTTGATCGGCAGTGTCCTTTGTTATGTTGTTTTTGTTTATACTTTGACTTTGGAACTTGGTTACTATTTGATCACAAAATGCAAAGTGATGTGAATGTTATATTTTGATGTGATGGTATTTTACTCTAATGTTATCATTATGGCATGTTTTGTATTAACTTAGCAGATATTTAATTAATGATGCTTTATGCTTTTGATTATATTATTGATGTTAGATTTGTCAGTTAGTAAGTTTGTATTGGTGAAGGGGACGAGATTGTATCACTCGCTTGCGAGCGCCCTACAATTCTGAGATTTCCTCTTCATGGTGTGTTTTTTATATCATATATATATGCATGTTCGATGTACTCTTGGTTCGCAGGTTGACAGGTACATGACATCGACTCCACCTGGTTCACAGGTTTGAGCATGTCCATTGGCCAACGATTTTTGATTGGGAGATAGTAGTTAGGTTTTCCATACCAAGTCATCACCCTAGTCATAGTGTGTCATCGGGTTTTAGTCTGGTTAAGTTGCTTCTTGTTGTTCATCTCTTCTTGTTTTCATTTAAATTGCAAGTGAAAAAAAAGGTAAATAAATGACTTTATGTATTTAAGTTGTTTATTAATTTATCTGGTTATAAGGTTATAAATGTTATTTAATTTATTCATTAATTTAATTTAATTAATAAAATGATCTAATATTGGGTTAGATTTATTTTATTGATTAATTAAATTAATTATGTTAAAATAAATCAAGTTATTCATTTTGGGAATTCTAATTGTTAAATTCTTTTAAATTCAAAATGATAAGTGTTAAAGTTGTTTTAAAAAGAAAATTTTAAAAGTTGAATGCTTTTAAGAAATGAAAATATTTAAAAGCATTCAAATGCATTTGGAATAGAAATTTTAAAATAAATAATAAAGTCATGTTGAAAAGAATTTTAGTTTTAAATTTTGAAATAAACAAAATATCTCCAAATTTGCAATAATTTTGGTGGATGAGATATTTTAGGGTATTTTGACCAAATTTGGAAAAAAAATGAGGGAGGCTTTTCATTCTTGAAATTTGGCTGTGAGAAAAAAGAAAGGGAGTTCTTCATGATTTGTGGATGCACTTTGGATTTTGGGTGAGGATTTGGAAGAAACTTTGGAAAATAATCTTGCAAGGAAGCTCAACCATCTTTTTCAAACTCTTCTTCAAGCTCTTTTTCCAGCTTCTCATCACAAGTTCCTTCTTGTTTCATTATTTTGAAAATTGCATTTTCAATTTTTGAAAACCTGCTTGAAAACAAATTTTGAAAACCCTCTTAAAATATTGAAAGCATTTAGAATTCTTGAGGAAAAACAATCTCTTTCAGCTGAAAAAATTCCAAGCTAAACAATAGTTAATGAATGAGGAAACAAAAGAAAAGCATTTAAATTTCTATATTTGAATTTGAGGATACCCATAAATTGATCTATGAAACCAAGCTTGTATATTGTTCTACTGTAGTTTAATTTGTTGAAAGTTTGTCCAATTTGGCTATATTATGTAATATATATATATATATATATATATACTGGTAATATACATAGATATATTATATATTTTTAATTGTAAACATTATGTGAAATGTTTTTGTTTAAAAAAAAATATTTTTCCTGTTAAAATTTTGTTCTGTATATTACTAGAATAGGGGAGATTAAAAAGAATTTTTTATTGAAAAATTTATCTAAAAAAAATTGTGGTTTTGTTGGGGGTTGTGAGGCTGCCCCACAATCGCCCCCCATGTGGGAGGCGTTGGTTGTGGAGGTAGTGCCCAACACTGCCCCCATAGGCAGCGACTCCCCCATATGGGGAGGGGTTGCGCAACAACAATATCTTTTCAATTGTTTTTTTTTTATTATATAATATAAATTTTATAAATATTATATATATAGTATATAATATATATTATATATATAATATGTTATATATATATATATATATATATATATGTATATATGTTTAAAAAATTAAAATTAAAATATAATATATATGTATTATATATATATATATTATATATATATATATATTTATGTGTATATCTCCTTGATATATTTAATTAGCAAATTGGAGTTGTTTTTAAATAATTGTGAATTTAAATTGATATTTGAAATAAATAATTAAATGATATTTATATATTTAAATAAATATATGTATGTTTAACATATATTCATATTTAAATATATTGATCTTAAGTTGGCTATCTTATTATCATGATTGAAATAAAATTGAATTTTTAGCAAATGGTTTTATTTTATAAAGTTGATTTTTATTAATATGTGTAATTGGAGAAAATGAAATGAAATTATTGGTTTAAATTCCTTAAAGTTGCCAATCTGATTTTATTTATTTTTGAGTAATTGTGAATAATGTTAATTATTTTATTTGATTTCATGCACTATGTCATTGTTTGGCTTAGATTTAGGAAATCCTAACATTAGTTTATTGAGTTTCCTGAAATGCTTTCTAAATGATGTTTTCGTTCTTTCTCGATGTTGGGAAAATGGGGTTATTTTTCTAGTAAGTCTTCCAAAGGAGTTACTCTAGGTTGGGATGTTTTATGTGGTGGTTCGATTTGTGAATTTCTTTGGGAAATGTGTATAGTTGTATCATGTTGTTCCACCCAATTTTCACGAATGGGGATGGTTTGTGCCTCTAGAATAGGAGCGGTTTATGTGGTATGTGCCTCCTTTGGAAGGAGTGGAGTATGTACTTTGTTTCCTCCAATTTTTGGAGAGTTTCCTTTATTCGTTGTCTCCTTAGATTGGAGAGGTTGTCTTATCTAGTTTACCCATTTAATTGTGGTTTTGTACTGCGTGTGTGTTGTCGATAGGAGAGTAGCTCTATGTGGGGGTCTGGCACACAGAGGGGCGCCAGGGTAACTCACTTAAGGTTTAAGTAAGTGATAACTTAAAAAGAATTAATGAAAAATTCTCAGACTAATTAAGATAATAAATGCCTCTCTGATGACTCATGTGCTTATCAAGGCTTGAGATGAGACGAGAAGCACAGTTTGTATGAGGGTCTGGCGACTGGTAGAGGCAAGCCAGGGTAACCCAAGTGGGGGGTCCAGTAGCCTAGGAAGTTTGAGTCTGGGTCATTCATAGCAAATGATGTGTGACACTCTCTCTATGTCAACTAGAAGTCATTTGTACTGCGTTGATGATTATTGTTCTCTGGAAGCATTGTAACCTTTGTGTTAAGTGATATTGTGTTTGTAGTTGTTTCAATTCAGTTATGTTTTAGCCTATGTCTAGAGGTTGATGGTCTTGTATAGGAATTCCTTGTTACTATCTCCTAGCATAGAGGGTGAGCCTTCGGGTATCACTTGGTTGGGTGGAACGTGCACCTTAATCTATTGGGTCATCCTTTTGTTCGGGTGGACATGATTTCTAGTTGGAGAGCTTGTGGGATCTAGTTTCATTTCTTGCTTTATTCATTTTTGTTGAACTTGTAATTTGTTACCCCTCATTGATATCAAGGTGGAAGTTGTAATATGTAACCATGCTTATTGGATTTATCTCATTCGGGGAATGAGTGTTGTAATCTTATTGTTAAAATGATTATTAATATTTAAAATCATGTGGTATCTCTTATGCCCTTTGTTGTATTTTATCATATATGGAATGTATGCATTTCTTAGTTCGTTAAATAATTAATTGCTATGGTTTCAATCCATGTTTCTTGTTTGGGTTTAAGTAATCTCATTTTCGTAACCTTAGGGGTTGTTGGCAATGGGTAGTAAGCTTATATGTAATTTGTTCTTAACAAAAAAAAATTATTGCGTTTGAGTAGTTAATTGCAACTTCCCCTAGGGTTGCGTGGCGGGGCGTTACAACATAGATGATTAATTTATTGTTGATGTCTTCTTGTTATATGTTTTTATCTTTGGCATTAATACCTATTTTGGAGATTTGAAAGAGATTATCACTCTGTATGTATGGAAAAATTGTAGTTAAATCTTATTTCTTTCGTCAAAAAATATGGTTAGGGTTAGTAATTTTTTCACCATTTGTTTATTGTTTTAGTTATCTCTGTGCATTTGTATGGTAAGTCATTTTGCATCAGTATTTTGTATAGATGATTAATTTATTGTTCATGTCTTCTTGTTATGTGTTTCTATGTTTGGTGTTATACCCATTTTGGATATTTGAAAGAGATTATCACTCTGTATGGACTGAGAAATTGTATTTAAATCTTCTTTCTTTTGTCAAAAACTATGGTTAGGGTTAGTAATTTTTTTGCCATTGGTTTATTGTTTGAGTTATCTCTATGTATTTTTGGTGTTATACCCATTAACATGGGAGCAATTGCAGATTAACATAGAAGCAAAGAAACTTTCTCCCTTTGTTTATTGTTTTAGTTATCTGTAATGCCCCGCCATGCAACCCTAGGGGAAGTTGCAATTAACAACACAAACACAATAATTTTTTTTTATTTAAGTACAAAAAGAATGAAAGTTCACTACACATTGCAACTTCCCCTAGGGTTTCGTGGTGGGGCGTTACACTATCTCTGTGAATATTTCATTTATTGTTTGTGGTTATCTATGTATCTTTGGTGTTGCATGTAATACCTCCCATGTTATTAGTTGGACTCATTACTTTTCTATGCTTTGGTTTGATACCTTGATACTATGATAGTACTATTATTGTTTGGTTTGGTGGTTTGGTTAGTAGACTATTTGGTGATTATGCTTATACATTTGAGGACATGGATATTTCTTATGATATTGTGGTTTGATGATATTAGTAGATTTGAGTAACATATCATGATGCAACTTGATTTAGTAAATTATGTTATGATATGATCTGTTAGTTTAGAAATGTTTTTTTATGATTGATATTGTAATTGTTAGAATAGATGTGGTGAGAGGACAGTGTAGCACCACTCGATTACGAGTGCCCTGCTATGCTGCAATTCCTTCTTACAATGTAATGCTTTGATTTTATATATGTACATGTACACGATCTTGTTGGATGCAGGGATTGTAGGTATAGAGTCTCGATTCCCCCTACTTTGGCAGGACAGGGCGAGCATCAAATGACCCAATGGTATGATGTTGAAACAGAGATGACAAGGAAGTCACCTCGTCCCATGTGGTCAAACCATCTTGATTGAATGGTATTGTGCGTCATTGTTTTGTCATTTTTGTATTTTATTACTGTGTTTTGTGTAGTGTCTTGTTTGTATGTATTTTGCGTTGGCATTTTATATGTGGTGATTTATTTAATTAAATGGTGGTAATAAATGTTTATATTAGTGTTGGATTAATTTGTATTAAAATATTTAAAAGTTATACTTTAGAAGTCATATGTTTTAGTTAAATGTTAATTAAATATTAAATTTTTGTTTTGTTAATTTAATTAAATTATCTTGTTGAGGATAATTATGAAATAAATAAATTAATTAAATTATGTGCATTGCAAGTAAAGCTTACAAAATCAGAATTAAAACAAAAATATTGATAAATGGAAAAAGTCAATAAAAGAAAAGAAAAGATAAAAAGGACGAATGAGAATTAAGTGTTGGTTGAAAAGCTTGGATTAAAATAGAAAATTTCTTTTAATTTGGATTTTTAGAGTTTTGAAAAGGATGAGATATCTTTTATTTAATTGAAAATTGGAGAGACTTTTCATGGACGGGAAGATTTGGACAGAAGTTGCAAAATAATAATTTATTTCTGAATTATTGATCTTCTGAAGTTCTTGGGGGAAATTGGTTTCATTTTACTTTCATTATTCTGGAGAGGAGATTTTGAAGAAGGAACAAGAGCTCTTCGAAGAGGCTGTCAGAAACAAGTGAAGCTACATCAAAAATTTCAACAACGCAAGACTCTAGGTTCCAATTTCTTGTTCTTCAATTTTCTGATTGAAAGAAAAATAAAATAATTAAATATGATTTCTGTGAGAAAAGAAAACTTTTGAGGTTTATGATTATTGAATAGAAAATTAAAGGAAAAGATTAAACTAGTTTTCTAAAAGTTTACTGTTGTTTTCAATTTGTCAAAATTACATCTTCTAGGATTGTCCAATTTGTCTATGTTTGATATGAAAAGAAAATTGTTTTCCCGTTTGAAATTAAATGAGTTTTGAAATTTATACCCTCTTATTTATGTATATATATAAATATACACCTTTGGATATGTGTATATATATTTATATATATATAAATATATATAAATTTATAGTTGTTATATTCATATTCAACCAGTTTCTCTTATTGGTTCAATTTGATTAAGTATATATACATACATAAATACGTACATACATACATACATACATATATATATATATATATTTGTATGAAAAAGTTATATACAGATGTTTTTTTTATATTTTACATTGGTATTGGAAACTATGTTTTTCATTTTTGTTTTGGGCCAAATCATACATGTCCGCGTATGTACCTATATGAGGAAATTTCTTTAAAAAAAATTTATATGAAATATTTATTTTGGGTAGGAGGGGGACGACAATGCCGTACCCTCCCCCACACCCAATGGGCAGCTTTCGGCACAGCAGTCCACACGGACTGCTGCGTAGAACAGCCCGTGGGGACTACTACGCAATCCCCTTATAGGCCTTTGCCTTTTCTTTTTTTTATTAAAATTTGGTATTAAATTTATATATATATATATATATATATATATATAAATATGTATATATATATATATATATTTATTAATATGTATAAATATATTATTATTGTTTTTGAATTTTATTGTATTATTATATATATTGTGTATATATAATGTTTTTTTTTATAAGGATAAAATTATGAAATGTGGAATCATTGATTAATTAAAAAACAAGAAAATTATATAATTATGATGAAATTATTGTGCTTCTTTTAAAATTGCATAGAGTAAAATAGAAATTAGAGATGCAGTTGAACTAATCGTTTCTTAGGTTATAAAATCGTGTTTTCGATAGTATCCTCTATTTATTGTTTTGGATTTTGTTTGTTGGTTATGGGAACCCTGTTGTAATTGTGAAACTTAGTTCCAGAGGCATGATTTAATCATTGATTGTTATCCTAGTTTGCTTGTACTCTTGAGGGTGAAATTTAATAGTGCTAGTATTTTGGAAGGGATTGTATGAGATTGATAAGATTTTCATTATGAGTTATTGCGAGATGGGTAATGCCTCGCATGTCCTTGTTTTGCGTTATATACTTTATACGTTATGGTACAACCCTTGTCTTGTTTGGTTTATATTTTTGGGATCTTTTGGGAGAGTGGCTCTTTGTGGGGATTGGTGCCTCAAAAGGAGGAAGAGCTCAGGATAACCCACATAAGAGTAGTGTAACAAGAGAAAACCTAATAATAGAACTTAGGGGGATGGGTAGTAAAACACATAAGATAATAATAATGGATACCTCATCTATGCATTAGGGCTACTGTAGACTAATGATAGACTGAGAAGGTCATGGTCAGAAAAGTCTTAGCCTCGTCCTCATGAGAGCTTATCGGCTCCGCATGAGCTACCCTATGGGGCCGGTGCCTCAAGTAGGAGGAAGGGCCAGGATAACCATAGATGGGGGTCGACACCTCAGTTTGGAGGAAGGGCCAAGATAACCCATGTAGGCTATGTGATGACACTCTCCACTAGACACCCATATGCCTTGTTTCCTTGTTGGCCTCTGGAATTGTATTCTAATTGTTGTTTCATATTTTTTTGGAAATGATTTATGATCATTCTTTGGTTACTTGGTTAATGGTTATTGTCTCAGTTAATTGTGACGAGTTTCATGGCTTAATGTTATTACATTGTCTCCTGGATGTTGTTGTTTATGTCATTGTAATCCTTGAGGTTGTATTTGAGTTATTGTACTATGTTGTTCTTTTGGAGTCAATTTGGCATTCACGGTCATGATTACTTCCTTGTCACCTCTGAGCACAGGGGGTGGGTTATTTATAACCCACATGGTCGGGTGGAACGTGCTCTGCACCCATTGGGTTCTCCATCAATGTTCATCTTTGCATCGTTCTTCAGTTGGAGCTTGTACCATATGTTCACTTTGTACTTCATTTATTATTTATACTATTTATGTATCCCACATGTATGGGAGATTTATTGTAACTCATTATTGAGAACATGCAGTGTAATATGAAATGATGATGTATTATGTAGGAACCTTTGTAAACCATTATGGTTGAGATTCATTATGATAGTAAAAGGTGATGCAATGGTATTGTTACTCATGGTTCATGGATGTACTTCTATAAATGGTTATTGCGATATATTGATGAATGGAAATTGATTAAGTTATTTGGTTTCATCTTTTTTTCCTTTCGATATGAGTTTGTTATGCGATGTAACCTCGCGTGCCCTAGAGAACTAGGTGTGATAATGTAATGTGCAATGTGAATATTTTTTAATGTTTAATTGCATGTTTACTTTGTATTATTTTGTTAAAAAAAAAATGTTTGCAATGTTTGTTCTCCGGGGTTTGCACGACAGGCATTACATTGCACCCATTACCATAAGCGCAATTGTAGTTAAATTTTCTTTCTTTCATCAAAAAATATGGTTAGGATTAGTAATTTTATCACCCTATGTTGTTTTAGTTATCTCTGTGCATCTTTTCCATTACACATTAACATAGGATCAATTGCAAATTAACATAGGAGTGATTGCACACACACACACACACATATATAGTGTTGTCACAATAGTGGTTTACAATTCCTGAGAGGAACGAATTTTAGCTAAAATCACATATTTTTAGAAAATATAATGATTTAAGCCTTTAAAAGTTCCATTTTAAGGATTCCAATTGAAAAGGGCTTGATCAAATCACCTTAGATCAAACCCACTTGGATAGAACCTCGCTAGTTTTAAACCATACCTATAAATGCATCTCCTTTACACCTATCAAAATGCTGATAAAAAATCACTTTTGATTTAGCTTTTGGGGGATCAAATGAATTCATTTAAAATTTATTTCAAATGATTATGGTATTCCTCAGAACAAGCTATCCAATGAATATAATTTTAATATGTTTTGGTTTTGTTATGTATTTGTTTTTAAGTTTTATTAAACATAGGTTTTTCATCGAAAATGAATTTATTTGTTCTTCACATGTGGAAAAATAGAAGATTATAAAAAGACATTGAAAAATATGAGTGCACCAGATATTGAAGTCCTTGATCCAACAAAAAATTAAATTAAATTTTGACATATACAAAAAAGTTACAGCGTTATCTGGTCTTTGTGTTTGAATTGTAATTCGTTTGACTTTGAAACTTTATTAAGGAAAAAATATACAATAAAAACTATCTAACCAAGTGGAAGCACTAGATATCATAGTTACAAATCTAAATTTGAAAGAATTAAAATTTTATTCTTCATGGAAAAAAGTTATGCGTTATACGGTGTGCGTCACTTTTTAAAAATATTGTTTTCTGAAAAAATTCAATTTTCGTGGGAGATGGAAAAAGAAGTGCAATTTGATTCCAAAAATTTTGAAAAAAATATTTTTAGAATCTACAAATAAAAGTTGATGAGACTCTAGTTTGCACCATCTTCAAATTCCTCACGGTTTAGCCGCTATAGGTGCCAGAATGTGAAGATTTAGTTAAAAATAATAATTTCAGTGTCCAGTTTGGCCAAAAATTGTAAACCACTATTATGGGATGCAGAGGGTTACTATGAAAGCATAAGCATATTGGAGATAAAATTAGTATGGTGGCTGTTTAGTGTTATTCTAATGGCTCTTTTACAATTTCTCTATTTGTCTATAATATTTAGTGCAATGTGATATAACTGAAATTTTGAATGAATTCTATTGCGTTATACTGATTTTTACATGGGTGTTTTGCATAGATGATTAATTTATTGATAATTTATTCTTGTTATATGTTTCTATCTTTGGCATTATACCCATTTTGGAGACTTGAAAGAGATTATTGCTCTTTACGGGTGGAAAAATTGTAGTTAAATCTTATTTCTTTCATCAAAAAAATATGGTTAGGGTTAGTAACTTTTGGTTATTCAATGTTATTCTAATAGCTCTTTTACAATTTCTCTATTTGTCTATAATATTTAGTGCCAGGTGATGTAGCTCGAAGGGTAAAAGCACAAATTTGTGTCACACTTTCAGCCAACTTATCAACACAACTGAATTTAAGTATTTCTAACTAAAATCAATTTTGGTTAAACATATGATCTAGTAAGATTCATTCTAGCTAAGTTAGATAGTTCCACAACTTTTTCAACTAAAATTGTTGGCTAAAAATATATGGAGAACCACTTTAAGTCCAATTTACCAAAAAAATAAAATTATTTGAAAAACTTAAAGTTTCAATAACTCCTGCTAATGTAAATAACATTTTTTTTTAAAATATAAAAATACCCTTTTGTAGATCCATAAGTTTAATTTTCAAAAATATATTTATTTTAATAGTTTAATTATTTTTTATTTTTTATTTATTTATTTTTACTAAAAGTAGGTTATCAACACAAAATATTAGGTTGATTACTATGTCAAGCAAAAATACTAAAACTTATTTAAAAAAATATAAAAAAATATGATGCACTAGATAAAAGAATCTATTTTAAGATGGTATAATTTGTTTTCCATTTTAGATAAATATTTAATATGAAATTTGACATCCGATGAAAACAACTATTTTTTTATTCACGTGCATTTTAATATTTATTTAAAAATATATATATTTATCAAAATTGGAAAAAAAATCCATGCACTAAAATTTCAAATTATAAATACACACAAAAAAATTGAAAGAAAAAAAAAATTACTATAAAAAGTTTGGCATCCCATGCAACTTCATTTTTTAGCATTTTATCAGCAACTAAATTATAACTTTAATTTATTAAAAACTAGTTTAAAATAAAAAAAATATTTTTTAAAAAAAATACAAACATAAAATATACTAAAAAATACATATTTTACTAGTTTACATCATTTCAAAATTCAAAACATATATGCCACTTTTTAGTGATTCAAGTTTAAAAATTGGATCAGTGTTGGTTGTTTCCTTTATAAAGTGTGACACAACTTTGTGCTTTTACCCTGAATTTTCAATGAAGTATGTGGTGTTATACTCATTTTGCATAGATTATTGCTACCTATTGGGTTTAGTAGTTATATTTAATGTGGCTTTGCATTCATCTGTGTTGTATGAATATGTTTCATGATATTCTTTTTCCCTCGTGTGTTTAAAGTCCGCGTAACAAACTGTTCTTCATGATATTCTTTTTTCCAGTTGTTCATAACAAACTATTGATTATCGTAGTTCACCTATTATATTCTCCATATTCTATTCATGATATTCTTGTTTCTTGATTTGTTCGAAGGAAAATTCATAAACTTTTCCCGATCCTTACTAACCAATGAGTGACGTTTAGGAACATTCTTTGTTCAAGAGGTAAGGTTCACATCATGACAAGCAGATTGAAAAATTATTGTTCTCTGGAATCTGTAAGCTTTTTTACATGGGTGTTTTTCATAGATGATTAATTCATTTGCGATATCATTATGGCTAATATTCAAATAAACAATGAATTTTTTAAAGAATACTTTTTACTCAATGTTAGTAATAAAAGACATGATTAAACTAAAGGAATGACTTTTTTTTTAAGATTACTTTTTTATTGAATCTTAGTAATAAAATACATGACTAATAAGTCTTTAAAAAGGGAGAATCCTTTAATGTTCCATACTTTTCCTAGATATTGTTTGTAAATGGTGTTATACCCTTTTTGGAGGCTTGTAAAAGATTATCGCTGTTTATGGGTGGAGAAATTGTAGTTAAATTTTCTTTTTTCCCATCAAAAAAATATGGTTACAGTTAGCATTTTTTTTGTCCCTCATTTATTGTTTGTAGTTATCTCTGTGCATCTTTGGCATTATACCCATTACCATAGGCGCAATTGTAGTTAAATCTTCTTTCTTTCATTAAAAATAATGGTTGGGTTTAATAATTTTATCACCCTTGGTTTATTGTTTTAGTTATCTTTGTGCATCTTTGGCATTATACCCATTAACATAGGACCAATTGTAGATTAATATAGGAGTAATTGCATCTATATATATATATGCAAAGGGTTAGTATGAAATTATAGGCATATTGGAGATAAAATTAGTTTAGTGGCTGTTAAGTGTTATTCTAATAGCTCTTTTACAATTTCTCTATTTGTCTATAATATTTAGTGCCAGGTAATAGGTTGAATTTTCAATTAAGTCTATGGGGTTGCACTCATTTTGCATAGATTATTGCTATCTATTGGATTTAGGAGTTGTATTTAATGTGGCTTTCTATTCATCTATCTTGTATCAATATGTTTCATGATATTATTTTTCCCTTATGTCTTTGAAGATTCCCATTACAGGTTGTTCTTCATGGGATTCTTTTTCCTGCTTCCCCATAAGAGACTATTGATTTCCATGGTTTTCCCCTTCTATTCTCCATATTTTATTCATGATATTTTCTTTAAGTTATGACAACAATTATATGATGCATTAATCTATGCAAAATTTGTATAATGCCACAGGCTTAATTGTAGATTTGAGCTACATTGCTTGGCATTAAATATTATAGACAAATCATTTATGAAAAATTCCCATGTAAAATGACTTGTAGCAAATAATTGTTATTCTAACACCTATTATACAATTTTTGTATTTCTCTTCAATATTTATTAACAATGAACATAGCTTGAACCTTGTATGAATATGTTCCATGATATTCTTTGTTCCTTGATCTACTTGAAGGTCCCTGAAACAAACTGCTCAGGTCTATTTATGTGGGTGGTGGATCTTGCTAATTATGTGGGATGGCAATGTCTTATATGAATATGTTTCATTATATTCTTTTTCCCTCATATGTTTTAGGTTCCCCACAACAAACTGTTCTTCATGATATTCTTGTTTTCAATTCCTCATAACAAACTGTTCATTATCGTAGTTTGCCTCTTCTATTCTCCATATCTTAAAGTTCTATTTAATGCGGGTTTGAGAGCATCTGTCATTTTCCTCTGATTCTTAAGTGTTTTCCTCATAGGTCTTTTCCAAATCCACTTTTCTGTTCTATCAATATGTTTCATGGTGTGTTTTTTTTCTCAACAGTTTGAACTTCCCCATAACAAATTGTTCTTCATGATATTCTTTTTTCCAGTTCTATATACCCAACTATTCATTATCATACTTTTCCTATTCTATTCTCCATATTTTAATGCTCTATTTAATGTGGGTTTTCAAACATCTCTAATTTTCCTTTGATTGTTAAGTGTTTTCCTAATAGGTCAATGAAATGCATGTATAGATTTGAGTTTGCAGCATATTCCTACTTACCAAAAATTCTATCAGCGTGTAGACAAGGTGTAACAACAAATTCTATGTGATTGTTGGCTTGTTAATTCAAAATTTAAGTTACAATGTTTCTCACTAAATATTATAGATACAACTTAAGAAAAGTATATTTTCCCACACTACAACACTCAATATTTCATTTACTCTGTTCGCCCCCATCCTACAACAATGACATAATGAATTAGCACCCCCACAATATATATATATATACACATACATACAATGTGAACTGTATGTGAAAATCAATGCTTCGAGACATAGACAAATACATATACATGAAATAGCATTGTTCCCTATACCAAACTATTCATTATCATACTTTTCCTGTTCTATTCTCCATATTTTAGTGTTCTATTTAATGTGGGTTTTCAAACATGTCTCTCATTTTCCTCTGATTGTTAAGTGTTTTTCTAATAGGTCAGTGAAATGCATGTATAGATTTGAGTTTGTAGCATATTACTACTTACCAGAAATTCTATCATAGTCTAGATAAGGTGTAACCGCAAATTCTATGTGACAATTGGCTTGTTAATTCAAAATCCAAGCTACATTATTTCCCACTAAATATTATAGGAAAAATATATGGAAATTACAAAACAACTATTAGAAAAACACTTAAGAATGATAGGTAGCATCGAGGATGTCCTGGTTGACAGGTTATTTGTTTTAAGTTTTTGTCAAAAAAAATTCCAACCCAACCATGAATTGGATTTTCCAATGGCAAAGATGTCTTGCCAGGTAGTGACTTGACCAATTTTTTTTGTGGCGATGTGGAGCTTGGTAATTATGTGGGTTGGAAGTGGTGGAGTTGGTGTCCTCGATACGTGGAAGTTGAATGGTAAGTGTTTCCTTTCGCAAGGGTTGATGCATTCTACTGTTGTTGTGTAGTGATGTTGGGTGAAGTAAATGTGTGTGGTCGAAGTAAATGGAATATTAAATGTTGTAGTGTGGGAAAGTATACTTTTATTAGGTTGCATTGTTGAAACAACCATTGTGGTGTTGGTTTCATAGCATTTTGTATAGGTTATTACACTCTTCTATTTTCTATGTTTTTCCCATGATATTATTTTCTCCTTCATCTATTAGTTACGTCTGCTTCTTAAGTGTTTTCCTAACATCTCTTGAAATTGTTTCATAAACTTCTTATCTTGTACCAATATACATCATGGATTTTTTTCTCCATGATCTGTTTGAATAGGTTTGCTTATAATAAAGTAGTAATTGATGTGGTTATTTTTTTTGCATGGAACATGTTATATGTCTTATATCAATATGTTTCATGACATTTGTTCTTCTTCATTTGTTTGAAGTTTTCCATAACAAACTCTTCTTCATGATATTCTTTTTTTCAGTTCCCCATAACGGACTCTAGCTCTCCCCAAGTTACTAGACAACCCTCAGGCACCAGCCCCATAGGTGTGTTGTTTACTTCCTTTTTGTTGCAGTCAATTGTATTGTCCCTTTCCTAGATGTATGGTTAGTTTGTTCATCAATTACACTGAATCTTAGATCTGTGAATTTTTTGTTACATTTTGTAGCATTATGTTGATATGCGTATGGATGTATGTATATACATATGCATATGCATATGTATATACATATATGTATTTGTATATGTATATGTACATATGCATATGCAATCAAAAAAAGTGAAACTCTTTGAGATGGAGGGTGTAACGAGGGAAGGAACAATGCATACACATAAGTAGTGATGGAATTACACTCTCTGAGGAAGGAAAAAATGCACCGTACCTTCCATTCATTACACTCTCCACCAAAAATGCATTGCATATGCATAGATATATTTACATATAGATATGCATGTATGTATATACAAATGAATATGCATATGCATATACATATATGCAAATGTACATTCAACCTAATTAGATGTATGCTTTGTTTGTTCTTCAATTAATTTTTTTCTATATTAGTTTAGTGGCTCTTAAGTGTTATTTTCATTTGTGTTATACAATTTCTCCATTTGTCTTCAATATATATATATATATATGCATATATGTATCTTTGTATGTTTCAAAGCATTGATTTCCACATACCATTTACAATCTACACCATGCTCTTTGTAAGTATTTGAAGTTAAATCAATTAGAAAGATACCAAGGAACTAACTATACACAATGTGTATAACACCAAAGATGGACAAAGTATATATGTGTGTATATACATATATATATATATATGTGTGTGTGTGTGTGTGTGTGTGTGAGTGTGTGTTTGTGTGTATGTATGTATGTATTGGAAAGCATACTCTGAAATGTGCAAGAAAATATATTGATTAAGTTGCATTGTCAACAGAGGCATTGTTGTGCTGGTTTCATAACAAATTACTTGATGAATCACTTGCTTTGTGCTTGTTTTATAGCAAATTGGATGGTTTTAAAACTTCTGTGCTCTGGAATTTGTGAGTTGCATATAATATATATATATATATATATACATAAATTCTTTTACAATTTACCTATTTGTCTATAATATTTAGTCCCAAATAATGCAGCTCCAATTTAGAATATATGTATGTATGTATATGTGTGTGTGTGTATGTATGTATGTATGTATGTAGTGTGTATATATGTACATATGTATATATATACATATATATATATATATATATATATGTATATGTATATGTATATATATATGTGTGTACATACACATACATATATATATATATATATATGTATATATATATATATATGTATATATATATATATGTATACATATATATATGTGTTTGTGTGTGTATGGGAAAGTACACTGTGAAATGTGTGAGAAAATATATTGGTTAGGTTTCATTGTTGAAAGAGCCATTGTGGTGTTGGTTTGATAGCAAACCATTGTAAAAATTGTTGCCTCCATCTCTCTTTCAAGTTCCCAATAACAAAATTTTCTTCATGATACTTTTTTTGGTTCCCCATGCAGACTATTCATTATCATATTTTGCATAAGAATCAGAAGTTAATGACAGATAATCAAGAACTTGCATTAAACATATTCAAACAATTCAAGAAATCTATGTAAGAGTTAGCTTGTGAATTCAAAATTTGAGCTACATTCTTTGGCACTAAACCCACATTAAATAGAACTTGTAAATGCAATGGGTGGCAATAATCTATGCAAAATGGCTATAAGCCCATAGAGTTAATTGGGAATTTGAGCTACATTTATTGGAACTAAATATTATAGAGAAGAAGAGAAGACTTGCCTGGGGTTTTTAATGACGACGTGGAGCTTACCTCTTCAATAAAGGATGTTCCTAAATGTTTCTCATTGGTCAATAAGGATTGCAAAAAAAATATGAATTTAGAATTGACAAGGAAACTGTCACATAGGTTGGTTGTCTTGTATCAATATGTTTCATGATATTCTTTTTCCCTCATCTACTTGAGTATCAATATGTTTCATGATATTCTTTTCCACTCATCTAATTGAAGCTTCATGTAATAGATTATTCTAATGTTCTTGTAACAAGGATTGTTTTCAATTTTTAAAATTTTGGAATTTTTGCCATGATTAATTTGTCTGGATGGAACTTGTTATATGTCTTGTATCAATATGTTTCATGATGTTCTTTTATACTCAACTATTTCAAGTGAGTTTGAAGTTGCTTGTTACATATTATTCTATTGTTCTTGTAACAAGCATTGTTTTCAATTTTTAGAATTCTGTAATTTTTGTCGTGGCTATTTTGTTTGGATGGAACATGTTATATGTCTTGTATCAATATGTTTCATTATAATTTTTACCTCATTTGTTTTAAGCTCCTTGTTACAAATTGTTCATTGTCATGGTTTAGCTCTTGTAAATTCTAAAATTTTGTACATTGCTAAAAACCGCAACCATAGTGTTCATCTATGTGTTTGGTCTACTTGCAACTTTTACATAGATAGATACATATACACATATATATGTATTGAATTACCCGTTTCATATTTAAAAATGTACATATATGTAGATATATATATCCATGTATACAGACCAAGACCAATGTGGCTTGTTTGAAAATCCAATAGTAATTTATATATACACATGTATATTAAAGTATGGTCTATGGTATCTTTATTTGTATTTATGTAGACTTTGATTCAAAAAGAGTAAAAAATACCAAAGGACGACAATGCCTGTTTCAACAATGCAACTTAATTGCTATATTTTCTCACACATTTTGGAGTGTACTTTCCCATACTGCAACATTGAATATTGCATTTACTTCCTCTAGCACCATGGTCCAACAGTGCCAGGATGCATTAACCCTCATGGGAGCAAGCAATTACTATTCTACTTCCATGTATTGAGGCAACCAACTCCACCATCACCAAACCATGTAATTAGCAAGCTCCATGTTTTTATAAACCCCTAGAAACCCCCCACCAGAAGTACATATGGATATATATATCTGGTTATATGTTTTTTTCTAAATGTGTGCACAAAAGGAAAATTCAATGCATATATGTACTTAGTCATTTTCATTCTTGTTGTATATTATATTGTTTGCATTAAAAATGATGAAGGCAACAGGTATCAACATATACAAATGTATGCATATACATATTTATATAAATATAGTAAAAAATTGCATGCATACAATAGTAAAATGGTTGCTAGATTATCAATATTTCTAACTTGTCTACCATTTGGCATTGGATGTTGCAATACATTAATATTTTATTTTCATTGTAAAACAGAGGTGCCAATTAGTCAACTATAATTGGAACATTTCCTCCCTCTAAAAGGTCCCAAAACTATGTTTGTGGAATCAGGCTTTGTGGATGGCTCTCCAGAGCCCCCCCAAATTGATTTGGTGACACCTCCCATAGGTCCCGCTATGGAGTCCAGCTCTGAGGGTGTCATCCACTAGCCTCCAGATCTTGATTCTATAAGTTAGTGTTTCCTTTTGCTTATACTTGTTGCAGTTTTGCTATTATTGTTCCCTTCCTGTCTTGTAATAAACTTGAACATTTCCTTTCAGTTCCTTTAATTTTAGGATTCTCAAATACAAGAAGATACACTGCATACACTTTACAATTTATGTTTCTAGTTTCATTGGCCTTTAGGTTTATACACACATGGCTGGCCCTAGTAAAGCATATAGATGTGGAAGTACATATGCATTGATCTTTTACAACACATAAAAATATCTCTTTGCAGCCTTTGTTTTCCTTACTCGTTTTATCCATTTGGTGTGATGATGTGCATTTTCCTTCATTGACCTTGTCTTTGTAGGCTGCAAAGAAACAACCAACTTTGACTTCATTTGCAATTCATTCCATCAATGTTGAAGATGTCATTCCCTCTCTGGTCCTTCAGCTTTTGTCCTTCAAAATATTTGGTGGTGATGAAGTGTAGGTTGAACGATATAAGGTTGTCTTGTCTAATGGACACCATATGCAAATAGGAACCCTGTTTTCCAAGTGCAATGATTTGTTGTTTTTAGGTACCTTGAAAATAGGGTCCCTTGTATGTTTAAGAGACTATGTTTGTAGGAATGTCCAAGATTCAAGGTGAGTTGTGTTGTTTCTTGTCTACTTTTAAAAACTCTCTTTTTCCTTTGTATGTTCCTAATATAATGTGTCCAATATATTGTTTTGCTTCTTTTCTAGGGCCTTAATCATATTTAGCTTAGTTGTGATTATGTATGATTTTCAAGTCATTGGGACCCCTAGTTATTTGTTAAAGCAACAAGAGGAGCAAATGTTGGGGCCAAACTTGCCTTCTCCTTCTAAACGGACCCCTAAATTTGATCTACAATTGTCCCCTAAAAAAAAAATAGCCCTCCAAATGTCAGCCCTATTAAAGCTTTAAACATTTATCAAAATGTTTGGACAGTGAAAGGGTGTGTAACACATATTAGAGACTAGATGTACCATTTCCACAAAGAAAGAGGTGAAGGCCAAGTTTTTAGTTGGGTATGTGCAGGATCATCATGGAAAAAACAGGCCCTTAAGTGGGAAAAAATTCAGAAAAATCAATGTTAGGCAACTTGACGTAAAAATTTGAATAAGTTATCTATATTATTTCAAAAATATGTAATAATATAATCTATAGAAAATTGAATGTAGTTTCTAAACTACTAGGTTTATTTAAAAATAAATAAAATCTATTAGGTGAAAATTTGAAATTTCAATGTAGTAGTACTTAAATTTCAGGGAAAAAATAAGAAGTAGGTGTCTGTCTGACCACCCTAACCATAATAAAATGATAATATTTTTTTATAAGAATTTATATATAATTAGAGGACTTATGTACGGATGTGATGCATATTTTTTTGTAATTTTTTTCCAAGTAAATAATTAATTATGAATTTTTTAATACAACTTTTAAAAAATATAAAAACTTGTATGTTTGACCACCTTAACTTGGTCAAAACTTCATGAAATTTAATTTTTTTTTTAATCCTATAGTATGTGAAGCATAGAATGTGACGCATGTTTCAGATTCAAAAAATGTGATACCGTTTGAAAGTTATAGATGTTTTTCAATTAGCCTATCAATCAGGACTTTAGTCGTAATTCTAATAGAAAATAAATAATAATTATTTATTAAATTCAAATTAAAGCACAATTTATATTGGTGGAAAGTTGAGAATCTCCTGTAATGCCCCTCCGTGTCAGTTGTTTTGGACTTGTGTGTGAGTATTTGTGTGTGCTTCATTGATTACTATGTTATTTGATTGTGTGAAAAATATCATATGTTAGTAGTCATGTTTAAATAATTAATTAAATCATAAGTGATTTGCAAGGTTATTTAAAATATGATTAGAAATTAGAATAATAATTAATTAAATTAAATCAAATGATTTAGAACAAATGATCAAATTAAACTAATTTGTTAAAAGTAAAAGTGATATTATTGATAAATTGATTTAAATTGTTGAAGTTAATAATAATTATGAACAAAATAATCTTGAAAAGATAATTATTATAATAAGAAATTTAAATGGATAAGGAGATAGGAAGCTGAAGTGTTTTAAAGCAAGAAATGAAACTACACCTATAGAGCATTTGGAAGTCGAAGAGAACTGGAGAATATGAAAAATAAATAAATAAATAAAGCAATAGATAAATATTAGTAGTAGTGGTAAAAATATTACATTTATTTTGAATTTTATAAATGGTTGATTTTAATTATTTTAATGTGGAAGTAATTATTTAATAAAGTATTGTGGAGATGATGGATATATATACAAATAAAAGTTCAATTTTGTGGATTTAAATTTATCTAATTTTTTTAATCAAATGCATGATAAAAGAAAATGAAATGTAAATGCATGAAAAAGGAAACAAAAGGAATTAAAGGATTAATAATTATTTTGAGTTATTTCTTGAGATGTGACTTCTGGTATTCATGGGAAGAGGAAATGGAAGAGACTTTTGAGTGTTGTTTTTATTTAGGGGATTTGTGTTGGTTGGGGTTGCATTCTCTTTCCAACAGATTTTGGAGAAATTTGGCATTCACTTTTTCTGTCATAGTATTGCATTCTTTTTCTATTATTCTGGAGAATTCATTGAAGAATAAGATTTAAAGTTTGAGGGAGGATTTTGGAGCTATTGCTGGAAACAAGCATTAGCGGAGGATTTGATCTGGAAGAAGGATAAAGCTGCTATAGTTTTCTCTAGCCACAGGACACCAGGTTCTCCTTCTTCTTTTAAATTATCTTCTTTCTATAGCATCAAATGAAATAAGAATTCTTTGTTGTGAATGAAATTTTCTCCTGGATTTGAAATTTAATGCATGTAGAAAATTCTTGAATCCTTAGAAATGTTTTGGACTATTTTTTTTCAATCAAGAAAATCATACTGGGGTTTGGGATTGTTATTCAATTAAAGTAAAATTTTGTTGGGGATTTTGGAATTGAACAGTGTTACTGTAGTTTTGAGTTAAAAATAATAATAAACCAGTAAAAGAATAATGTCCTGTCTATGAATTCGGGGTTGTGTAAATTCCCATTTATAGATAAATTTTACAAATATATTCTATGTTTAAATGTTTATATTGAAACAGTAAATTGTACAATTGAATTTTATTTCTCTCTATTCGAAATATTTGTATGCAATATATATATATGTATATATATATAATATATATATCATATATATATATATATAAATGTATATATATAAATGTATACATATATATATATAAATGTAAAGATAGTATTAAAAAAAAATTTAAGATTCAAATTTTCGCTGTATTAAATTTGTTTTGAAATTAATAAAAAAAAAAATGCAGAATGGGTGATGGTTCGGCCTCGGCCATACCCACCACCCAGCCAACAGTGGTAATGGTGCGGCAGCCTACGGGCTACCATGGCAGCCCGTCGGACTGCTGTGACAGTTCGTAGACTGTCCACGACAGTCCGTCGGACTGCTGTCGCAGTCCGTAGACTGTCCGCGGCCGGTATAACCCCGTACCTTTGGGACGGTCCTTTTTCCATTCGAATGGGTAAAACTTCGAAATCATGAGCTTTATTTTTATTTTTTAAATGGAAATTCTTTTTTTAAATTATAATGTATGTGTTTGCGTTTATAAATATATATATATATATATATATATATATTTATTAAATTCATTTAATTATATTTTTTATTTCAAGTCACCAATTTAACTGTTAAATTAATTTATTAATTTTGTCTGTAACCAGATTGTTTATTTTTCTAGTATGTATAAAACAAAATTTTATTATAGTAAAAATATGAAAATAGAAAGGAATCATTTATTAATTTGTTAAATTATGAACTTTGATAGTAAATTATAGTAAAAAGGCAATTTATGAATATATGTCAGCATTGATTATTTCATTCTTGTTTTAGTGTGTATATTATGGAAATACGATTTATTATGGAATTAAATAAGTTATCTTTTTATGAAGTTAAGTCTTGTAGACTTGTTGGATTCTTAGAAAAGATCTTTTCTCTTTTTACATTCCCTCCTCAAAAAGAATTAAAATATATAAATATGTGGTGGTTTTAAAAAGGTATTTATGTGTGTAAATTTATTTAGATAGATTTAAGATTTTAAGGTGGTAAGTTCTAATATGTAGTTTAAGTATTTAGAGTATTGTTATTTTTGTCATTTTAAAGTATAAACAATTGGTCTTAAGTGGTTTTCACAATTAATTTAAATATTGGAAGTGAGTGTTAAGTTAGTGTGATGAAAGGAGAGTGGAAATAATGTTTTGAACATAAGTAGTTATGAAATGATAATGAGTTAACTACCCAATTATTAAGTAGTTTTCAATTATGTTGATAAATGAAAGGGGAAATTTAAATGTATGGGCATGATTAGTGATTGATTAGGGTATTCTTGAATTGGATAGTTTATTGTTGAAATGGAATTTTAATCTTTTGAAAATTGACTTCCTTTATATTCATTTAATGGTTGATTTGTAAGTTCTCTTTATGGACAAGTCTTTTAGAATACTTGTGATGGTTATTATGAATTGTTTTAGTTAATTGAGTAATTTAGATGGGTAAGTTGTAAAGTTATTTAGTTCTGGTCATTAATTGATTGGTTATTAAATATTGTTCTCGTTTGAATTTTTGGTTGTTTTTTTTTTATGCGAGTGTTTTGTGGAGTTATGAGTGGTTGAGTATTTATGGTGTTCTTCAATTTGGTGCCTTGGAAGTGTTGGTGAGTATAGAATAATTTTGATGGTGTTGTCTCGGTGTGAATTTCTCTTGAGCTACTCCCGGGTTTTGAAAGGATTTATATTTCTTAAATTTGTGTTGTTAGTTGATTGGAAACTCTTACTGCCTTGTCTACCCTTGTTGATGAGTCCTTGAGTATTTGTTTTATTTTTGGGCTTCCAGAGGCGAGGGAAATCTTGTTGTCATGTTTGTTGTTTTTGTCAAAGGTCATTTGTTTACCAACTGTAAGGGGCTCTTGTGAGGAGAAAATTGAGGTCTCCCATGGAATGCCTAGTTGGTGGCTTTTGGTTTTATTAAGTGATTTCGTTGAATTAAAGGTTGATTTTCTTTTGCATTTTCCTATTTGAGGTGACACCATTGTTGATTTGTGGATGGGTCTTGATGAATCTTCCCTTTTTATGGCTTTTCTGATTTACTCTCATATTTGAGGAAATTTTATCCTTGTGTTGGAATTATTGGAGAAAAACTCATGTTGCTTCACTTTACCCTCGTTTGTGGGTTTTCATTCTTTTGGCTTCCAGAGGCTTGAGATGATTGATAGTTGATGTTCTCTCTCTTTATGTGCCCTTGATGTGGCAAGTGTTTTGGTTTCATGATTTTAAAAGGGTTGTACGGGAATTGTTGAGACTTTGATTATGTATTTAGAGCGAGATGGGTAATGCCTCGCATGCTTCTTAGTTGTGATCTAATGTTCTTGTTATGTTGTACAGCCCTTGGTTTCTTGGTTTTTGGCTTGATATTGTTGGGTATCTAGGGAGAGTGGCTCCTCGTGGGGGCTGGCGCCCCGTTTAAGGGGAGGGCACTTGATAACCCACGAGTGAGTTAGTAATCAAGTGAAAACCTAATAATTAACTTAGGAGGGTTGGGTAGTAATATCATTATAAGATAAAAAAAAAGGATGCCTCGTCTTCATTAGTGCTTCCGTAGGCTAATGGAAGGCTGAGAAGGCCGTGGTTGGCAAGGTCGTGACCTCATCTTCACGAGAGGTCTACGGCTCCGCATGAGTCACCCTATGGACCGGCACCTCTAGTTGGGAGGAAGGGCACAGGACATCCATAGATGGAACCGGCGCCTCCAGTTGGGAGGAAGAGCATAGGACAGCCCATGTAGGACTATGCGATGACACTCTTCCCTAGTTGCCCAGGTGTTTTTACTTTATTGTGTTCCTCTGGAAGTATGTTATGGGAGTTGGTTTAGATTGTGGTTGAATGGACTTATATTGATTCATGGAGTATTGCCTTGATGCATCTTTGGTGTACTTTGTGGTCTTGCATGATCTCATTGATATTTGACTTATGACCTTGTACTCTTATGGTACTGTGATATGATGTTATTGTATTGTTTATTTGCAATTTGGAATTGTATTATGTTTATTAATTCAGTTTGTTTGGAAGTGTTACATGATCTTCCTTTGGTTACTTGTTTAATGGTTATTGTTTTGTTTAATATGATGAGATTTATGACTTTAATTTATTATGTTGACTCTTGGGTGTTGATGATTATGTCATTGTAATCCTTAAGTTTTATGATACTTTTGTATGATGTTGAGTTTTGTGGTTCCCTGCTTGGATGTTCTTGGTTGAGGTCTCCTTCTTGTCAGCTCCTTAGCACAAGGGGTGGGTCTTCGGATCCACATGGTCGGGTGGAACGTGCTAAGCACCCCATTCGGTCCCCAGTCAAGGATCGAGAGGTGCGGATTGGTGCTGTTGCGGCGACTCCAGAGTTGTATCTGTCTTGGAGCCAGTTATGATTCTATGTATTCTTCTGTTCAATTGTATCATGTTATCTTGTTGTATGGGTTCTATTCATGATTGGAAACACTTTTGTATCATTGTACATCTAGAACATTGTACTGTAATGTAATGTTAAACTCAGTGTGTATATTGGCCATGATAGTTATTATTCAATGTGTTAAGTTAATCATGCATATGTTGTATTCATGTGCACAGATGGTTTCTTATCAATGAATCTTCATGTATGTGTTACATTTGTTAATGTTTACTTTGTTATGGATTATATCTTTGGCTTTTATTCTTTATTGTCATTGTGTGGATCTAAGTCTCGTAATGACTCCTCATGTACCCCAAGGGATGTATGTGTTAGTGAATCTACTTAAATGAAATTCATGTTATGACTTAATGTGTTTTACATGTATGTTATGTTAACTTTTAAAAAAAAAATTGTGCAGTAATTAATGTATAGTTGTCCTTTGGGGTTCACACGACGGGGCGTTACATCTCCTCTAAAAACCCTTTTCGTTTCATCAATTTTGGGTAAAGAAAAAGTCATCAGCCACATACCCTACAAATAGCCATAATATTGCCACTTTTTGGCCCATCATGATCCTGCACATACCTAGTTTTGACATTATAGATATGGAGGGAACAAAAATACATGCTACTTTTTTCGATGATATTGTTGAATTGCATTATGATCGAGTTGAGGTGGGTGCAACTTATTTAATATCAAGAGGATAGATCAAGGAAGCAAATAAAAAAAACAATAAATTAAATAGTAACATTGAAATTGTTTTGGATGAAAAATCAACAATAAAACGGTGTGAAGATAAGATTTCCATGCCAAAAAAAACTCTACTTTTATGCTAGTTAGTGACATAAGCAATTATAGTGATAATAGCTTGGTTGATATTATTGCCATTGTAGTCCATTTTGGGTACATATCACCTATTTGTAGGAAAAATTGATCTGAAACAATTCAGCAAACTATTAAACTATATGATATTTTCGCTTCATTCATTGATGTTAATTTGTGGGGTCCAAGTTGGCAAGAAAAAGGTGATGCATTGGAGCATATGTATCTTTCTTGTGATATAGTGATAGTTGTTGTCCGAGGTGATTGTGTAGGCTATTTTAATGGTAAATTTATCAACATATCAACAACAATCCTTGACATTAACCCTTCTATTCCTAAGGAAAACACTCTTAGATCCAAAGGCCCAATCAAAGTAGAACAAATGGTTTCATATTCTTCCACTTATAGGCTCCATCCTTTGAATGATAGAGTTACTATTGCATTCATTTTGAACAACTGTCTTGGCTTGCAAGAAATTGTTGAGGTCATTTTTAAAGCAACATTCAAATTGCAAAAAATGAGTCTTTTTGTTATCTTGCTTGCTTCTTGTTGGTTAATGGGAAAGAATGAAAAATAAAATGCACACATCCCTGTGTTGATGTTTGGTTTTGTGATCGTTTCCAGATGGAAATCAAGGAATGCTACTATTGCTATCTTCTATAATTAAAGTTGTAAGACCACTCAGTCAACCTTTGGCCTATTGCTTTCAATGAAGCTGCCACTAGTTTACTGCAAATTCCAACAAAAGACCTTTACATGTTGTAGGACAACTTTGAGTCTACAATAGATCTTCTTGCTATTATTAAAGGCCTTATTTGTAAACCATACATCTTTACTGTCTTGATCGGAACATAGACTTACAATTCTGAAGACCGACTTAAAACAATAATTGTGAAAGCAAAAAAAATTGTTTTCAAAGCAGATGGTAAATTTTTGCTTTCATACATAGCAAATATGTCTACCCCTACTGCAAAAAAGGGCTCCACTAGTGAGCCAATGCTTTCAAGTTGCTCTTTTGCACTTTCCAACATTTATCCTAGTCTTTCCTTTTTAATGCTCACTATGGGATACTAAGACTTTTGTTTTACAAATATGAACATAATTTATTCCTTTGTTTATATATATATATTTGCACACTCATTGACCTCCCATCCTTTTGACTTTAACATGCTACTTAGATTGTTTTTAGTCTGCATTGTTACTATGATTCTTGATTCCTGTTAGATGGTGGAATTTTTAGCTCTTCTATGTTGTGAGGCCCACCTCTATGCTACATCTAGTAAGTGAACTATTTTAAGTTTAATTATTGATTATACCCAATGATACCATTGATGATAGGAGATTTAGACATTTGTGTTCATGTGAAGGTTTGATTATGACTATGCTACATCCAGTACTTGGATTATTTTGAGTTTGGTTATTGTCTATCCTTATTGATATCATTGATGACAAGATATTTGAACATTTAATTTAATATGATTATTTGATTTTGATTATGCGACATGCTAGCTAACTATGATGATTGATGTAATTTTATGTTGGTAATTGAGTTTGTTCAAATTGAATTTGAAAACTTAATGATGAAGGAATGAAACAAGTGGTGTGAACCAATCATGTTACAATTAGATGAGTATGAAAATTAATGTTAATGAAAATGAGATAAGATAGGTGGCTAATGATTTTTCAATTATGTTATAGGATCTTTATGCTATAAAAATTATGAAACTTGTGTGAATGCAATTGTGATTCAAATGATTTGACTATTATATGAATATGATTTACTTGGATGGATTAACGTGTGTATTGAGTGTGCAGGTACATTTTCCATGGCCAATGAAAATTGGAGGCAACTCTTGGGAACCCTATGTGAATTAACCAGTGAAATTGAGCTAAAGTCCATATGAAGGGACTATAGTTCCATCATGTAATTATTGATGTTATTTGTGAATGTTTTTAATTTGGTTTTTATTGCCACGCCAGTCCATCCAGGAGGTAAGTTGTCTATCCAAGTGGACAAACTCGGATTTGAACTTTTAGGCACTTTTTGGGGATTGAAAAGTGATATTTTTTAAGTGATTTTATGGGTTTAAGGTCCCTAGGGAAAGTACCTACGGGTTAGGTACCTTTTTAGCTCAAAATCATGGGTTAGTCTCAAGATAGGGCACTCTTTTTGAGGCCTTAAAGAGGTTTGACGAAAATAAGGTTTGGGAAGTGGGATGGGGACTAGTCCCTTTCCAATCCCACTTATCCATGTTGTCTTAGAAGTCTCCCAAGTCCTCACACATGGGTGAGTGTGCCTGGGAGGGTGAATGGAAGGTTGATAAATGTCAGCTCCCTATTCAAAGGAATTAAAACTTCATTTTCTATAAAGCAAACTCAAAACAAGGGTTAGGGGATTCTTTTTACATTCTTGATTTTGGTTGAATTTTGGCGGGGTGAGGAGTTTGAAGAAAAATCTTGGAAGAAGAGAAGTTGTGTGGATCCTCAACCCATCTTTCCTTGAGCTTGGTTTTAAGGTAGATTCACCACTTTTTTTTTCTACTTCTTCATGTTTGTATATGAAAGATTATATGTGTAGGTGAAAAGATGTGCTTGAAATTTTATCTATTGTGTTTGATTTGTATGTTTATTTCAAATTGCTCTTGGAGCATATCTTCTTGAGTTTTTGATGTATTATGTGTTATGGGAAAAAGGGTTGTATAGGGATATGCTCACCCAAAATTTGGGAAGAGCATCCCTTGTTGGGGATGGTATGGAGTAGGAACCTCCATGAGGAATTTTAATTCCTTCTTAAGAGGAGAGCCTCAAAAAGGGTATGAGTACCCATATGTAATTGTGAAATGGTAGAAATGGTTTTGGTGGTATGGGTTTTGGAGAAAGAGAAGATATTTAAGAAGGCTTGCATGTGAAATGATGGGAGTATGATATTGACTCATTCATGTTGCTATTATTATAAATCCCCATATGGAGTGCGTAGTCCACCCTCCATTCCCCACTTTGGATTCTTGATGGAATCCTAAAGTTATGTGAAAATCCCTTGGGTGGGTGTGAAAATAACTTGTGTGTATGTTGATTGGCTTGTTTTTGTTTGTACCTGGTTTCCATAGTTGCCTCCTAGCTCGGGGGGTGGTTGGTTTTCCAACCCAAGGTTGGGAGGTGAGCACTACTAGGCCATGGAGCAAATTTTGTGTTATGTGTAGGTGCAAAACACTAGAAGAAACTCGTGGATCTTGGAGAAAATATGTTCCTCACATGTTGTACTAGTATATTGAGAAGATTAGTACATTGTAAAAGTTCATTGTGGATATTAGTCGAGGAAAATTCCCCTTTTACGGGCTTGTAACCATTGCATGTGATGTTTGAAGAAATAACCTATTGATGTGTGTATGTAGGAATGATATTATTAATTCACTTATAAGTTCTTTCTCCTCCTTTTATTTTAGAAATGTAAAAGCTGAAAAATGTTTTAATCCGAGCATAAATCTGCATGTATTTCAAAAAAAAAAAAGAGGAAAAGAGGGAATAATATATAATTATTATGTTTTTGTCTATATTTGGTAATCTCCTTAAGAAACTCTATGTATTGATGTCTGAAAGAAAAAGTTTGGTTGTTCATACAATCTTATGTATTTATGCTTGAAAGAGGAATTCATTTCTATTACCAAATATATATATATAAGAGAAAGAGGATATGGTGTGCCTGTTAATGTTGGAGTGGATATAAATAATATATATTTATATTTATCTGATACAAAAATCTGCATATCTAGGATTAAAAGGGAAATGCTTGATATCTCACAGAAATCTAAAGAAACGTCAGTTACGAACTTGTGCATAATGGTGTTTGAAAGAGATATATCATTCGGTGAATAAAACCCTACATGCATTTGGGATAAGGGAAAGTATTCTAGATGGTTAATAAACTCTATGCATGTTGCAGTCAAACTTTATACCTATTCAATATACTTTAAAAAAATAAAAAAATCTCTAAGCATTTCTAACTTAATCTTTAAAATTTTGTATTATAAAATTTGCCATCATTTTTTCTATGTAAACTAACTGTAAGTCATAAAGATGAGCAGCAAGACGTTTTCAACTATGAAATTTGTAAAGAGCTTTGAGTTTTATGAATATAAAATGGAGGTAGGAATTCATATGGTAAATATTCTAGTAGCTCAATTCAGCGGGCTATATAACTGGGGAAAAATATAATGATAAGGAGAGAGGTAGTGTATTAGGAAAAATTACGAAAGAGAAAACATAAAATAAATAGAAAGGCAAGAATTCCTTCTAGTTCACCGCTTAAGGAGGAATAGTGACCTGTGTAGGAATTTATGCCTACAAGCAGCATTTTGCTCCTAGAACCATCTCAAAACTAAACAAAAGAATGAAGTTTCTCCTTGTGTTGATGGTTCGTATCATGAGCAGACACAACCTCTCATAGGCAGTGAGCTAGTAGCAAGAATCTAGTTTTTTTCCAGCCACCCTCAATCCTTACCATTTCCCCCCAAAGAAATATATGAGGCACGACACAAATATGCTAGGCAACTCCAATGATTTTGTGTCTGAAAGCATATAAGGAGATGTTTAGGTAAATATGGTTGAGTAACTCATGGATTTTAGCTCGTGGGAAGGAGAGGACATGAGGATGTTTTGACTGGGACTTCTGCTCCCCATCTTTGTGCTGGGGCATCCGTGCCTTATGAATTGGAGTGCTGAGTTTAGCATGTAGCATTGGTTGGATAGGCTGGCCTATCAAGTGTGGTCAACTACCAGGATTACTTCACCACCATTGGAAGAGTGCTCAGTAAGGTAGAAGTGCTAGTGATACCTCACATATAATCTGTGTCATGTTAGGGAAGTGTTGGCACTCCTTTTCTTTCCAATGTTCAGAATTTCTTTAAAAGTATGCCTGCCATGCATTGGTATTCATCATCTATCATAAATTAGTTGCATGGCTTATTGCATCTCAATGGAATATTGCAGTTAATGCCCATCCTTTTCGCATATCTCTGCCAAGATCTCATGCTCCAAGAAATTTGTGTATCAATTGGTTATTTATTACACTTCACAGCTTCATACATAGTGAAATCTTGTATTGAATATAAAAAGGGAGATTGGTTCCAAAGTCTCATATTAGATAATTGACTTTTCACTGCAAGCTTTCCTATTTTGGTTAAGTGTACATCACTTGGGTTTTGAGACTATTACCCACTCCCAAAATTATATCCTCCAATCTTAGTGAGATTCAATCTTTGCTTGATTATTGCCTCTATCTGTTGTGTAAGTTACACGCCTCCTCTCCCCATTAGTATTATTCCTCTTCTGGTAATTCTCAGCTCCCAAAATACTATGTAGTCTTAGCATCAGTCATCTTCTAATTTGAAGCTACTATTAGCTATTCACTAGAAAGTGCTGGAAATATATTTAGGTTTATTGTGTTTATTTTGTGTTTGATGTTAAGACTGTGTGGAATAGACAGCAGTCATTAATCAGATAGAATAATCTATTAATTCTTCAATTGTCTGTTGGATCTGTATGAACATAAAATATGTTAATATATTTTTAAAGATGCCCATCAATATTAATGCACTTGCGGAGTACTAATATCAACAGTAGTATTGTGGAAAATTATGGTTCACGTAGTTACATCATAATGTTACTTTGATATCATGTTCACATGTGGTGGGATTGCCTAAAATCCAAGGAGAATAATTAGTTTAATGTTTGCGTTTAGTTTCTTTTTACTTATTACCTCCATTCTTAAGACATCATAGATAAAATGGATCCTTATAAGTTAAGGACATAAGAAACATTAAATAAATTTTAAAGAAGAAAAAGGTTTATGAAGTAGGCTACGTGGATTTTAAGTAAGTAAAAGAAAAAGTAAGTGATTTAGAAATTAGGTATTTTAAAGATAAAGTTAAAGATAAAGAGATTTAGAATAGGTTTAGAAAATTAGTTAGTTTAAATTATTTTCATTTATTAAATTTGAAGTTAGAATTTTTCTTGAAAGTTAGTTGAATGTTTTTTTTAAACGAAAAATAAAATAAATAAATATGAAAATTGTTTATATATATATATATATATGATAAAGATATTTAGTATAGGTAATAAATTTAAATAATTAAAGATGTCATAAAATAGGAATAAACTAATATGGTTAATTATTCAATAAGATACTGAATTAGAAATAAATTGAATCATGCAAATTACTTTATGTTTTTAGAAGACATCAATATTTATAGTGGAGTCCTTCTATGAATCAATTCTAGTTTATTATGATTAAATTTTTGGGAAACTTATTTACTTGGTAAACATGTATCGTAAAGTAAGTCAATGTATTAAGTGTGGAAAGATTAAATCTAGATAGACTGGAATTCATTTAATCATAGACCATATGCTTGGGCATGGTAAGGTTGATGGACCACATTCTAGGAAAAGAGCTAGACTTTCTAACTAATAATCAAATTCCCATGATGAGAAGGCTCAAACAAAGGGCCTATGGTTGGCATCGACATATGAAGTTTAGCTAGATGAAAATCAAACTAGGATGATTAGTAAACCTATTACCAACAAGAGGGTGTTTATGATGGATTCCACACATTGCATGCCCTACCTCATTCCCCGCTATCAAGCGATGTGCCATTGATGTTGCTATATTAACTTCATCTATCAGTGCATATATAGAAAACTATCTTATCTAGCTTGGTTAACATTTTTGGTAGAGTTGGTAGAAAAAAAAAATATAGTGGTGTTTTTCCCATGTGTAAGTTATGAGCATTACATATGTGTATTCTAAATTGACTTCTTCCCTTTATAATCATTGAATAGTAATATTATCTTCAATGGAAAACATATAACAATAGTCAAATACTGAAAATGGTTGACAAAAAAAATTGTACAGTACGTGTATATATATTTTTATATATTGCAATGTTGAAACCATGTTATTCCTATTGTGATCATCCATAGATATATATTTATATCCACATGTATACATATATATTTTGTTATATGTTTGTAATCACTTTGACCATCATAACTAATATTCAAATTAAAAAAATGAAAATGAATAACATCAAAGTAATAAATTTTCTATTGCCATATAAGTATTGGGAAAAATACGCCATACCTAAAGTTATGGGCTGACGTTTTTGTAAAGAATACTTTTTTACTAAATATTAGTAATTAAAGAAATGACTAACAACTCTTTAAAAGAGGACAATCCTTTAATCTTCCATATTTTTCATAAATATTATTTAATCCATAGCTTCAAGTCTACCATGTATTTCTATGCATATGTATGTTAAAATAATTAAATAATAGTCTACCAATTGATAGATTAGCCTAGACAAGAAGGTAAAATATAGATGTGCATCTAGGTCTAATAAATATAAAACTAAGATAGAGGTAAAATTATATCATACTTGAACCAATCTATAAAACAGTTCGCTTGTCAATTAAAAATTCAAGCTACATTATTTAGCACTAAATATTATAGACAAATAGGGAAACTATAAAAGACCTATTAAAAAGACATTTACTATGTAATAGTTTCCTTGTCAATTCTAAATTCATAATTTTTTTCCAATCCTTATTGACCAATGAGCAACATTTAGGAACATCCTTTGTTGAACAGGTAAGCTCCATGTCATCATTTAAAACCTCGGGAAAGTATTATGTATTTCTCTATAATATTTAGTGCCAAGTACAAGGAGAATAGAACAAGTGAAAAAATTACTAGCCCTAACCATATTTTTTTGACGAAAGAAAGAAGATTTAACTGCAATTTCTCATATGGTAATGAGTATAATGCCAACGATGCACAAAGATAACTACAAACAATAAACAAAGAGTGAAAACTATATATGTATATGCATATGTGTATGTATGTATGTATATGTATGTGTATGTATATATGTATATGTATATGTATATCTATATATATATATATATATGTATATGTATATATATGTATATGTATGTGTATGTGTATGCATATGTATCTGTATATGTATATGTATAGGTATAATGTTGATCTATAGAATTCTCTTTTAAGCATTTTACTATTTCACTCTTCCTCTATATTGCTTTCATAAATATATTGTTTTCTATACATTGCATTTTTTGCTTAATATATGATAACAGGGTATGTGCAGGATCATTAGGGTCCAAACTAGGCCTCTAAGTGGTGATGAAAATTCAGAAAATCAGAGTTAGTCAACTTAACATAAAAATTTGAATAGGTTATTAGTCAACTTAACATAAAAATTTGAATAGGTTATTAACATAATTTGAAAAATATGTAAGAACAAAAGTTGTAGAAAATTGAATGTAGTTTCTAGGCTACTAGTCCTTTTTTGGAAAAAAGTAATTTTTTTTTAGAAAATTTGAAATTTCAATGCAGTGGTACTAAATTTTCAGGAAAAAGATAAGAAGTAGGTGTGTGTCTGACCACCCTAAGTATAACATCCCACTACGCAACCCCGAAGGGTAAGAGCCAAAAGAGGACAAGATAATTTTTTATAATTTGGGAAAAAAAGAAAATGAAATGAAATATCCCAGAAATTCTATTTTTCCAGCAACTCATTTTAGATTTGTTTGAATGCACAAAAATCTACCATAAGAAACTATCGAGCAACAAATCAAAAACAAAAAAAACATTCTCCATTCCCAAAGCATTCACAAAATTGAATCAAAGAATAAATCTGCTATGAGGAAATACAAAGCTTCCATTCCAAAACTAAATCACATTCAAAACCACTAGAAATTCAAGGATTCAAGAACCACAAAAATACCTCAATATTTCCCAAAACTGAAAAGAAAGATTGCTCTGAAGAGAAGGTGCATCTGGGCTCAAAAATATGACAACAAAGAGGAAATGGTGCGCCGAATTCTAGAATCCAATTGTAAGACCCCCACCTTGCATATGATTAATGCTAAACTTAATTTGTTATAGGTTTTCATAAATAGATGGTAAGTTGTACCGTGAGCAATAAATAATGTGATTGGGTGACCATATTCTTGTATTTCACTTTGATATTTGTTTCATTGTCATCGTCATGAGGATGTCATGGAATATGAATTGAAATTGTAATTAGAATTGCTGTACAATTAAATCTTAGTTTAGTTATCCAATCAATGTGATATAAGATTGTTCTTACGATTTCATTTGTAATGTGTAGGAAAGTAGAATGCCAGTACAAGAAGGAAAAATCATTGAACATCTTCTTGTGATTATGAATTTTGCCCCTTTGTGGCTTGGAAATATATAAATTAGTATGCCGATAAAGTAAGGTGGTGAGGGTTGATGTAAAAGAGATAATTCATATTTTGGGGTTGAGAGGGTCTTTATTTGTGCCATGTGAGATACAAGTTAGGGTTAAGGTTAGAAACCATTATCCAAACTTGAAATTCGGATAGATCCTAAAGAGGGTCTTTAAAGAGGGTTGTTGGCCAATTTTCTTGGTTGGGATGCAAAAATAAATCCCCTAGGGTCTATACCATAGTGATAGGGGTCAAGTGGACATAAAATAGTGCCCCAAGGACATGATTTGACCTTTGAAAAGTCCTTATAATGGTGAGTGACGAGTTTTGAGGAGAGGATGGGATAGAAAGATGGAAGGGTTGTCCAAGTGCATGTTTCCTCTTTAATAAGTAAAAGACTATCATTGATGGAGGGAGGTACACTCCACACCTTCCCATCCAAGGGTTGGAGATGGAAGACTCCTATATATTTTGGAGAGGAAGAATGAATGGGTGTTACCCACTTCTCCCCTTGGAGAACTTAAGTGAAGATGGTAGAAAGAAGGAGAAAAGAAGAGGATTTCATCTCTTTGGCAAGATAGTGATGAAGATGGTTTGGTTTGGAGAGAAAATATGGATACAAGATTTCAATGTCTTCACCTAAAAGAAAAGATGAGTTTTTCTTCCCATTTTCATTTCCCTTTGTTTATTGTTAAAAGAAATGTCATATTGTATGGATCATGGTTGGAAGTAGAAAATGGAAAGCTTAGATGTAGGAGATTTGTGCTATGCTATTCTTATCCCTTTGTAATAAAATATATGTACTTGAAAAGACTCCATTCATCATCTTGGAGCTAAAAGAAATCCTTGCTTGGGGGTATGGCTAGAGCCTACGAGGCTCCATGACGCCATTATGGTAGGGTGGAGAGCAAGCCTTATTCAGTCATATTTCATTCATTACATTTCTAAAAATAAAGGGGTTATATGGAAGGCTAGTGATTGCTATAACATGTAAGGAAAGTTTTTTTTTGTTTTAGTCTGTATTTTTGACTTGTAAGTTAGTCATTCTTCTTCTTATTATGTTAATATTAAAAGACATTAAAATGTGCTAGTAGGAAAAGTTAGGAATTGAGAAAATTGTGGTTGCATTACATTCCCAAATGGGTATTGCAAAGGATTTTCTAGTTTCTTGGTGATATAAATATATATATATATGAAAAATGTGAACAAAATTTTTACTTTTCTTTTCTCCAAATGGTTTGTATAAATAAAAATGAATGTATGATACAGGAAGGACATTGATTTAGAATACTTATGGCCCCAAATCCATACACATTTTTCTTACAAGTGAAGTGTTTTTAAATCTGGTTATCAATATCCATTTATCCTTATACAACAAGATGTTTAGATTTCCTAGAAAGATGGTATATGCTCTACCTTCGGCATCTGTGTCAAACCGAACCTTTTATAAACACCTCACCCTGTGCAGAATATAAATACATCCAAATAAATGGACAGCTATTGCAAGGAGTAACAAATTTAATGTGGGCCGATAGAAATAAATAAAAGAATGAATAAATAGATAGGCTTTACACTTGCTAGTTGCTGGAACACAGATTGGTGAATATATAGTCAGTATTCCAAATACATGTTTCATACTCTAGGAGATAATTTTCATATGGTAAATAAAAGAAAAACTATGGAGCTATATTTCTAAGAGATAAAAAGAGCTGAAAGTAAAAGGTCACAACATCCTCTCGCCATGAACAAGTTGTGTACATAACGACTATTTAAATAATGCAACTCTAATTAGAATGCAAAACAGATCTTCTTTTAGTCATTTTGGAATCCAGATAACCATTGTAATGTACAATTATTGTCAAGCACCATGAGCAGGCCTAATAGAACATACATTTTTATTTATGAGATTATTCAACTTAAAATCCTACAATAAATTTAAAGTAATCAGCCTCTGAGTTGAAAACTAGCTAATTATTCCTCATAATCTATACAAATCTCTACTAAATCTGGCACACTTTGGAATCATTGATTTCTTCCCAAGATGCCAACGTTATTCTGTAACAGCCAAAATGCACAGAAGACTTCCTTCCCACAATAGCTGGCTATCCACAATTATTCTATACAAGTACCTTCTTTCTGTAACTAAGGAAAAATAAAAGAGAAGAAAAGAAATAAAAGAGAGGGGAAGACAGTTGAATCACTGCTCTTGAGCAATCTAGGTTAACAAAAAAATTGGTCGCACATATCAGACTAATGTGTTTCTAAAGAAGTTAAGGAGGGCGTTGTAGGTTGTTGGAGGTATAAATGTAAACTTTCTATGCATGTCAATCCTCGCCCTAGCCATTAAATTCCTATACCAATAGTTCCCAGCCTGTCAATTGATATCTTCTTCTCTTTTTTATCAGTCAAAAGTAAATGAATAAATGCCTGAGCAGTAAATGTGATCCTCATGCAGCCTCTAATGGCAATAATTATGAGCCTTCAGACGACTTCCTCTGCAAAATAATTATTCAAGCAGCCGGGTGTAGGAGTCACCCATGTTGTGCTTTAAATGTTTCCACCTAAAACCCTATAACTTGTCTTGTAAATCTGCCTTTACTGTCAGACATAATTTATGACCCTACGCGGCTTTAACAGAGACAAGTAAATGATGGAAAGCTTATACTTACGTGGGCTCCAAGGTGGCTGCAAATAGATCTGTCAAGTTGAAGAGTTTGAGGCTGTACCACCATTATGCTGTTGTTGCGTATTGATCTTCCCTTCCTCGCTATTATGTAAATCCCTAAGCTCTTGTATTTTCCTCAAAATTAAATGCAGAAATAGTGAACATGGTCTCCATTCTTTTCAACATTGAGGTTTGGCTTAAGATTGATACTTCAATTAATTGCTTTTAATGTAACAGAAAATCAATGCAATTATGGACAAAAAGAGTGAATTAATAATTGTTGGACCATTCAAAGTATAGGATTTTTATGGATCTTAGGGAGTGCAATTTTTTTTCCATGCAATCCAAGTCCCCTGTCGATACCTTGAAGTAGAGGAAGCTGAAACGTTCATTATCATACTCAAAACTCAGTCGTGTAAATTATAAGTACACATATTATAATTATGGATATCCAATAATTCACTCTCATCTGTTGTGTCAGTAAGAGCGTTAATTTACATATGGATATCTCCTTGCCAGTGTAGAAGGAATTTTTAGCATTTCTTGTGTTAAGAGTGTGTTCTAGCTTAGTGAATGAGCCTCCAATTAGTCCAGTATTTTGCAGCAGAAATTTCAAAGCAATCAGTCACTATTTTCTTACAAAAAGAATTTACTGTGAAAATATATTTAAAACAAAACAAAGATTAGTAATAATGTTGTTTTGATCGTACTGTTAATAATTCAGATGGAAATGGATAATACTGATCTTCTATTGATATTAACCTCACATTACTAACAATATAGATACAGGTATGTCTCACGGTAATGACTCTAATCATATAGATTATAATTTTCGTCAACAACTACAACATTTATATATTCTGCGGTAAAAGAATAGAAAATGCCAAAACAAAAAAAAATATAGCTTTAACCATAACCATTTCATCCGCATAGCATTGTTAATGTCTAAGGTTCCCTTTTAATTTGATCAAAACTCATAAATAGGGTGTTGCTCCCGATTCATTATTCTTGCTATAATACATTGGGTGGCTTACTCTAAACCCAATCCTTAATAGATACTTTTGCATGTCATTGCGTTTGAAAAAAGAATTAAAAAAAAAAAAGAGGTAAGTTATAATCTTTAAATAAATACTATACACCCTAAAAGATAGTAAAAAGTTCTTAAGGCTATGAGAGGAAAGGAAATCGGGGAGGTTTCTTAAGGAATTGGATTTTTATTTGTCTATTTGAATATGATTTACATAAAGTAAAAGGGGAAAGAAATATAGATAGCTTTTACTTTGAATATATTTATAAATACATTTTAGTTGTAATAATTGTTTTATTTTTATATAATATCTTAATTACTTAATCTTTTAAGTCAAATTTTAAAAAGGTATATAGATAAATAATTTAATGGTATTACACATAAAATGATTATTCTTTAATAAAATTCTTTTAGGTTAAATAAATTAAATTTTGAGATTGCAGTTGAAACATAAAAGCATTTAATTCATTATAGCACTATTAATATTATCTTCATTATTATTATTTTTTTTGCAATGTTTCATTTAGCAATAGTGTCATTAGTGATATTAATAATATGAGTCGTTTATAAATAAGATTATAATGAGAATCCATATCAATCGAGTTATTCCACTTATGGAAAATAATAATGTTAATTCTAATACGAGAAGTAATATCATAAAGCTACTCTGGTAAGAATGGAAAGTGAATTATAAAGCTAAATTTTAATTAATTATTTATTTAGGAGAGACATTATTACTAAAATTATTAAAATAAACAAGAACTATCTTATCGTTATCTTTAACCTTCTCATTCGTGCAAATAAATTGATTTTATATATTTAATTTATGGTCATTTCTTGTAAGGACAATTATTTAAAATATATTTTGATTAATATTGTGTCTATAATTGTTGAGTCTGAATTTATTTTATTTTGCTATGGTTTATATTAAGTTTTCATTAAAATAAACATCTTACTTATTATTATAATTCAATATGGTAGGAGAGAGAATCACTTTTATAATTCAAGTTGAATTTAACTTATATTACCAAATAAATTTCAAATGGATAATTGATGCTAACCTAAAATCGTCATCAATGCCTAATTATAATTGAAAAAAAAGAAAAAAAAAGAAAAAGTATACAAGTTGTTGTTAACATACTGTTTTGCATATCATTTATGAGGTTGAATTATTGTGTAAAATTATTAGGACTATGTTTCCAAACGTGCATCTTAAATAAAATATTAATGTGCATCTTAAATAACATATTACGAGTTAACAAATAATAACAAAAAAAAATTTGTTGGGTTTTATTTTTTTAGTGAAAAATTTTGGCATGACACCAATACCCACAAATTTCTTCCTAGAAAATCTCCATGTTCCTTCCCAAAACTCAGCTGCCCAAATTGTGGGGTTTTCTCCTCTTTCCCCCAAAACATAAATTTTCTTCTCCAAAAGGATAACTCTCCCCCAAAACAAAATGAATAAAAGTGTATATATATCAAAGACAAGGCTGCCCCCCCTTTTTTTTTTAACTAAACTCCTCCACACAATAAAATGAAGTAAAACATTTTATTAAATAAGTTATTAAAACTCCCTAAAGCAATTAATTAAAAGTACCAAAAATACCAAAATTCTCTATTTCATATAAAGATAGTAATTTAAATCCAATCGTTCAAATACACAAAGCTCCCCAAAAAGGATTAATAAAATCATTTAAAATTTTCAAATGAAATATATCATTCTCTCGAATGATCAATAAAAATTATTTAAAATAACATATTTTAAAATCTCATGGATAAAACCATTCAAATCTCCCATCAATAAAATACTATAAAATGCCATATTTAAAATCATGAAAAGATGCCAAAGGAACCACATCAAGACACCGACAACCAAAATAAATATACATATATACATAATCCACATAAAAGATTAATGGAAACTAAGGAAAAATACCCCAACAAAACATACTAGTAAACCACATACAACTAAAAGGTACACTGGAACATATGGTTGAAAGGTGTTCCAAATGTTACTGTTAGGTAACGAGACAGTAAGACATCAACAACGAAAACACTACCCTAATAGGGTATAGTGGGCTAGGGTAGGGATTGGCCTGTGACTACCTCTAGTAACCACCATTAGGGAATAGGAGTACGCTCAGGCCTATGGATCCAGGTGGAGTCGATACTCAGTACTTGCATCACTCCAATTACATGTCAAAGTACATGTGCATATAACATATAGTCTAAAGCAACATCAATCATCAGGAAGGGAGTCATGATATCGTAAGCCTCTTGAATATGAGTGTTATGACATCATCCCTTTCCTATCCATAATCGTACATAGCAAATGATAACAATATATATGTGCATATAAGCATGTAATCCAAAATAATGACTAATCATGATAACTTTTTCCCTTCATCATCAATGTCTAATCTCATTATGATAACATTTAGCATTTAAAATATAAAATCAAAATCGAAATACTATCTTACCAGCCTGGGTTTAGAGAGATGTTACACTAAGTTCAAGAAAAACGTAATATTTTTTTCTAAATTTTTAAATATAAGTAGAGGACTCATGTTCAGATGTGCCGAAATTTTTTTTGTAATTTTTTTCCAAGTAAATAATTAGTTATGATTTTTTTACTAGAAATTTTCAAAATTATTAAAATGTCAATGTCTGACCACCATAACTTGGTCAAAAAATTATGAAATTCAATTTATTTTTTTATCCTATAGTAGGCAAAGCATAGAATGTGGTGCATCTTGTAGATTTGAAAAATGTTAAGTAGTTTGAAAGTTATAAAGGTTTTTGAATCAACCTATCAATCAAGACTTTAGACATAATGTAGGTAGAAAATCAATAATAATTATTTATTTAATTCAAAATAAGGAAAAAATTATATTGATGGAAAGCTGAATTTTTTTTCTATAAACCATTTTCGTTTGATGAAAATTGGGTCAAAAAAAAGTTGTTAGCCACAAGGGCGAACTTTGGAAAACTAAACAAATTCTGAAAAACACATTTTTTGGGTTGACTTTCCAACCAAAACCAAGTCCTGAATGGATATCTATTTTGGTTTGGTAATACCAAACCAAAACGGATATTTGTTAGTTATAAATTTTTATATTATTTATAATACATAGTATTATATATGTATTATTATATAATATATTAATATATATAATATTATAATATATATTATATAATAATATATAATAATATAATATATAATATATATTATTAAAATATATAATATTATGTTATATATATTATATTATACTATATAGTATACAATTTTTGTAGAGTATACTATATATGATATATATTATATAATATATTTAATACATAGTATATATTATATATTTATTGATGTGCAACCAATTCACAAGAAAGAGAGAGAGAGAGGGAATGGGGACGACTTGAGAGAGAGCCTGGAAAGAGTAAAACCTTAGAAGTGTGAGTGAAAGACCTAAGAGGGATGGGGAGAGAGTTGAGAGGGAGAGAGAGGGGGAGAGAGAGGGAGGTATTATAATATATTATATAATATATTAAATACATTGTCTCCCGTTCAAAACGAGGCGGGCTTTTTCTAAGTAGAATTAGAAAAAGATTGTCACATCAATCATATCTTATATTAGGTAACACTATTATTAGATATTTTTCCCATGACTTGCAATAATGACAAGATTTGAAATATAACTCATATGGTGTAACGCCATGTCGTGCGAACCCCAAAGGACAATTAAACAATAATTACCACACAATTTTCTTTTGTAAATGTTACCCTACATGAGACACACATCAAGTCATAAATCATGAAACTTAGTCAAACAAATCCACCAACACTTACAATCCTTGGCGTACACGAGGATTCATTACTTGGCATGTGAGGCATTACCCATCTAGCTAACAAGTACATAATCACAGTCTCACAAAGTTTCGTACAACCTTTTCAAAATAATGACACCAATATCTTGCCACGTCAAGAGCACATAAAATGAGGAACATTGACCAACAATAAAATCAAGCCTCTAGAAGACTCTCAAAAGGCTTACACTAGGTTTTCCTCATCAAAGAACTGACAACAATAATTGCAAGGCCTCAAAGAACTATTTCAAACATAATGAGTGAATACATCAAGCTGAGATCAACAACTCCATCCAAACTACATAACTAACTTCGATACAAAATAAATCAAAAATCCAAGGGAGACCTCTATTTTCTCCTCTTAGGATACCCATTACTCAATGAACTTTCAATTCGACTCATTAACAACTCAAGAAAAACCATCAACTATGACAATGATAACATTAACTAATTTACCATCAACTCAAGAGACAACCCATTAAATCAGTATGAACAACCAAACCATGATCTTCCTAAGCAACCAATGAACATTTCAAGAAGAGTTCAACTTGCAGAATAACACCCCATTTAGCCAACTTCACCCAAAATCCTATACTAAACACATTTATTAAAACATACCCATAGTAAATTAACACACCATCTAATAAACGATTATATAAGAGGTCAACATTTAAAAGCTAAACTAATTTCATCAACAAAACATTACTCCACAAGTTTTCTCCATAACTATAACTATATCATTTCCATAATATTCTAATGTTTACCAATTCACATTATTTAATATAATCATTTAGTTTTAGAATCAAAGCAAACGTTCTTTTCCAACGTTTGAAATATGCAAGTAACTATCCTCTATTCAACTTAAAGCTAGAAGGTGAACCATTCTTTTCTAAGATCGTCAAATTGTTTACATAACATTTCTACCCTTGACTAAATTTTAGTTTCTATTTAACCAAAGATAATCTATATCCACTTAGGCTAATCTTTTAATTATTTTAATTACTTTAATAAAAAAACTTTTATTATTTAGTACTAACCATGTTGTACTTATTCGTACATATAATAATGTATATTACTATGTTTATAAATCAATAGGCAACTTCTATGTTCCAAAACATAGAATAGACTTCCACGCCTATAATTATATATATTTAATTTTATAACAACTATTGTTTAATGCCATACCCTTATGTTTTATTTAATAAAAGCCATATATATATACTTACACACACATAAACATATATATACACATATTTATTTATATACATATATAAATACATACAAAATCAACTCATTTTGATTTTCTAAAAGAACAAATCGATCAATTTCCCATACTCAATAACATTTCCAAACACAAGTAAAAGTCTATTTACTTTATTACCTTCTACAAATTGAAAGAAAACACCAGAGTATCAATATCTTACTACTATAGATTTATATATAAATTCCAATTTTTATTTCTTTCTTTTCTAATTTAATCCTTTAATATGTTAATCTACATATCCAATTGGTGATAAAACGTAATTGTTCTTTTCGATCTCTATCTGTCTTATATCTATTACCCCTTCTACTTTTGTTTAATAGCTTGAACTTCAGAAAGTTTAATATAAAACAACTATCTTTAAAAGAAGACATATCGACAATGGAATCCAGAAGATTATTTAGACCTCTACAACATTCTATTTTCACGTGCTTCAGATGTGACAAGTTTCCAAAGGAATCTGAAAGGTATTTTAAACCTCTACACCCTTCTATGTCCAAGTGTTGCGTCTGTGATAGGTTGCAAAAAGAATCAGAGAGTTTATTTAAATCTATACACCCTACCATGTTCAAGTGCGTCGTTGTGGCAGGTTGATAGAGAAATCAGGGAGGTTGTTTAAAACTTTAAACTTCCTATTATGTTCAAACACAGCAGCTTAGACAAATTGACAATGAAATCAGAGAGATTATTTAAAACTTTAAGCTTCCTATTGCATCGTATATATAGTTGATCACCTGGCGACCGTGGTTGAGGTTCATGCCCATGCTTGCTATCATGGGGACACTCTAACCTTGAGATAACCACAATAATTTCCATCATTCAATCTGTACATGGCACATAGCAAAAGATCATGCACCAACATTTACATCTGGCTGCAAGGGACCTCAATGTACGATGGAACTGGACTTTTCCTTTGACATTGCCATAATATCCCACTAGAACTACCGGGAAAATTCAAAAACGCCATCTAATATAGAATTTTTGAAAAATAAGTTTAATTCTGATATAGCTGAAACATGTAGCTACCGTAGAAAGCCTCTACACTGCTCCCGTCAAGACTTTCTGTTCATGATAGACCAGGTATCATTGTATCCACCGGACACAAGTGTGAATTCCATTCACTCGGGTTTCTATTCACTAAAATTTAGCAAATCTCTATGCAACTCAAGGTATATCATATCGCTACTATGGAGAAGAAAACACAAAAGATGGTTTAACACTAAGGAAGCATAGACAAAACATGAGTTCAGCAAAGTAGAATGCCTTAAAGCGATGCCACCTCATGGAATATACTGATTATAAAATAAGGAACATCAAATTTCCTTGGATGGAAGGTTGCATAGTATCAAAAAAAATACAGGGAAGTACGCCATGCAAAAATGATGATTATCAAGAATCATGATAATTATCACATGTCGAATCAATATGGGACAAAAGCGAATCGCCTTACAAGTAGCGAGAATCAAACACAGACTGAAACCATGTAACAAATTCGTTAAGATTAAACCCTCAAGGACACCTATAAGGTGGATATTAGTATAACTATAGAATAGAAATTGGAGTTATCAGTGTAAATCGAGCCTATAGTAAGATGGAAGAAGTGCAGAATAAGTTGCGAACATGTAGCCTCAGTTATTAAATGGACCCTCTTGATAAGGCATCGAATAAAACAAAGCTTCAAAGTGGGTGGTGGTCACACAAACCATACTTGTTGAAGAGAAGATATTACTTTGAATCGAATGCTTTATTAATAGACTTGTAAATATGCAAAGACATGCCATAATTTTTGGGAGCATACAGACTAATACTTGTTCATTGCTAACGCAACATAACTACAGGGCGAGGAAGGTATAGATGCTTAAGTTTACATAGAAAAGAATAACCTATAATAATCTACTCGCACACCATGCACATAGAGTTTCCTTCAACTACCAAACACAAACGACATTCCTAGCATCACCCACGAAAGGAAATCAGAATAATAAGCTGGATTAAAAGACTAAGAGATCCATATATATATATAAAGCCAGAAATAAGAATACCATTAAATGTACCTAAAACACAGAAAGCAATCTCAGAAGAACCGTCCAAGGAAGTCGTCTTGACTTTGATGAGCATAAGCATAGGTGCACTATCATGAAGAGTGATACTCACCCCTCTATTCGTCTCTACTAACTTCCTCTTCTAACTCCTCCCCAAATCCCTCTGGTCCTCCAACCAAAAACAGATCCACTTCCAAATCTTCCCCCAAAACTAGAAAGAAAACAAGTTTCCAATTAAAAAATTCGTTTTAAGCCTTGCATGGCGGCTTTTTTTTTTTTAACTTTTTAGTTTCTTTAAAACAAAATAAAAATGTTTTGGAAAGTCTTATCCCTCTCTATCTATTCTAAATCACTTTCTTAATATGAATATCTTATCATAACAAAATACTTATCTTCACAAGATAATGGATCATTAATTATAGTTGAATACGATGCTTAATAATATTTGATTTATTTATGAAATATTAACGATTTACTTTATATTTTAAATCTATTAATTGAAATAATTTTCTTATCTATAAATAGTTGATTTCCAACGATAATACAATAACAATTATTATTAATTCTAATTTTAATTCTGACTAAATCAAGTGACCTTATAATTTAAATTAATTTGATTAATCAAATCTAATCATAATATTAGCATTCTCCATTCACAAACACAATTACAAAATCATCACAAATCGACCAATAACACTGAAAATGACATGACCACTCAACAAAACAATTTACATGAATATCAAGGACGACAACAACAAAGGGGCACTACATCCTCCCCCCCATAGGCATCAACTTACTCCTAGAAGTCGAGCTCAAGCATAAACATGGTAACATCATAAACTAACCACAATATCAACAATTAGAAAAGTAAATTAAATGACATCAGAATAAAAAAAAAAATACCAAAAATGGAAACAGAAATGGGGTTGCAAGGATAGGGTGTACGAACTTAGTTGGGGACACTTTCTTGTCAACTCCTATTTTCCACATCAACCCATTGGGTGGTTATGATGCTCACCCTGTCCTAAAAATGCAGGTGGAATAGAGGCTTATTTCCTGCAACCCTGCATAAAACAAACATTGCTCACAATATATATATCACAAACACACCACGAGAGGAATTTGTAGCATAATAGGGCACTCACGAGTGAGTAATACCGCACTGTCCCTCCCACCAGACCAAACACAATAATCAAAACAACTCTAATAATTTGTAAATCATTTACTACTTATCAGTTAGAAAAATAATTACATAATGATCTAACTATAAATCTCTTTCACATATTGTATCAGAAACTGACTACTACCGGTCATTATAAGTATCTACCTCCATAATTTGAATTCCATTACCTTTATTATTGAGTTTCTGAAGTCATCCACCTGGAAAATAATTAACTCCAATGGTACATAACACATTAGTATCCAGAATTCAAGCTAATTCTTTACCTTAAAATGTTATACTTTCATAAAATTAAAGAATAATTATCCACTCAAATGCACATTTTTGCTAAAACTCATCATATCCACACAAGCACTCCACCTCGGTCATTATTCAACACCCAATCTCCCAACAATTTCTACAAAAGGAAAATTCCATGCACACTTGACATATTCACACACATAACTCACATCACTGGAAACCACGTCACACAACAACACACAGGTCCATAGTGCATCCCTGACAGGGAGGATATTGATGCATTGTGCACTACACTGAGGGTCCTATCCTTTCCCAGTAGTTTCTTGCACTATCAACCCGACACCGGCTAACAGAAGAAATTTAGGTTCGCAATAGTGACAACAGAAAATTGAAACTCTAGAATCAAGGGACTAAACGCAAGGTTACATAGTGAGCACACATAGTGCCCAGTGTGTGAACCTATGCTCTGATACCATGTTGTAACACCCCGTCATGAGAACCCCAAAGGACAATTAAACAATAATTACCGCATAATTTTTTTTGTAAATCTAAGCCTACATGAGATGCAAATCAAGTCATAAATCATGAAACTTAGTCAAAAAAATCCACCAACACTTACATCCCTTGGGGTACACGCCGAGTCATTACGGAACTTAAATCTATACAACGACGACAAAGAATTAAAACCAAAGATATAATCCATAACAAATTTCAACATTTAAAAATGTAACACGTACATGACAAAACATTAATAAGAAACCATCCACGTACGTAAATACAACCTATATACATAATTACCTCAAAAATCATAAAGATAAACTTTATATCATCATATAAACTCAAGGGACATATTACCACAGATACAATACATCAAGCAACAACTATCATGGACCAATATCCACACAAGGTTAATCATAATAAGATAATACATTACATCACATTACAATGTTCAAGAGGTACAATAATACAAAAGTGTTTTCCAACATGAGTGGAAACCATACAATAAGATAGCATACTACAACTGATCATATGAGAATAAGTAGCATAACTGGCTCCAAGTGGAATACAACTCTAAAATTTCCACAACTGGTACCAATTTGCACCTCTTGATCCTTGGCTAGGGACCCAATGGGGTGCTTAGCATGTTCCACCTGGCCACATGGGTCCAAAGACCCACCCCCCATGCTAAGGAGCTAACAAGAAAGTGACCAAAACAAAGAACGCCACAAGACCAACCCAATAAAGCATAACATAGTAACAGTACTTAATAACAACATCAAGAATACATAGATCATAATGACAAAAACAAAGACTCAATAACAATATCTTAAACCATAAAACACATCATAAATAAACCAAGGTGATAACCATCAACCACATTCCAAGTAAACCAAAGAGACAATAATAATAAGCTTCCAAATAAATTAGGAACACAATCAGAACACACTTACAGAGGCAACCAAGAAAGAAAAGCATAAGGGCAACAAATGGAGAGTGTCATCGCATAGCCTACATGGGTTATCCTAGCCCTTCCTCCAACCTGAGGTGTCAGCCCCCATCTATGGTTACCCTGGCCCTTACTCCTACATGAGGCTCCGGCCCCATAGCATGGCTCATGTGGAGCTGTTAACCTCTTATAATGTCCCGCCACACAACCCTAGAGGAAGTTGCAATTTACTACTCAAACGCACTATTTTTTTTTTGCGAAAGTACAAATAACATGCAAGATCACTATCTATTGCCAACAACCTCTAAGGTTACGAGACTAAGATTACTTAAAACCCAAACAAGAAACATGAATTGACAACATAACATTTAATTACTTAATAAATTAAGAATCACATACATTCCATACATGAAAAAATTAAAACAGAGGCATAAGAGATACCACATGATTCCAATAATATAATTTACAATATGATTACAAAACTCATTCCCTGAAGGAGGTAATTCCAATATACAAGGTTACAAATTACATCTTCCACCTCAATACAAAGAGGGGTAATAAATTGCAATAATAGCTGAAAGAATTAAAGAAAGAAAGAATAGGATCCCACAAGCTCTCCAACTGGAAATCTCATCCACACGAACAAGAAGACAACCCAATGGATTAAGGTACATATTCCACCCAACCATGTGATACCCGAAGGCTCACCCCCCATGCTAGGAGATAGTAACAAGGATTCCTAGGCAAGACCATCCACACCTAGACACAGGCTAAATCACACTGACACAACCAGACACATGAACCAAACATCCATAAGGGTAACACAAGTACAACTCCAACATCACTGACATAGGTCACATTGCTTCCAGAAATAAAATAGATCGAGTATGATAAGAAGACCAAACTCATAAAACCAAATACCAATTGTTGTTGTAGAAAGAGTGTCATCACAAAGCTTGACATGGGATATCCTCTGGGAATCTTCCTAGGCTCCAGCCCCCCACTATGGGTTATCTTGGTGGCCTCAATCGAATCCCGACACCCATACTCACTCATGCGGAATCAAATACCTCTCGTAAAGACAAGATAGATGACCTTGCCATTCCAGGCCTTCCTGTCTCATCCCAAGTCTATACAAGCCCTTGCATCCATGAGTGAGGCTCAATTCTCTTAATTAATATGAAATACTACCTAAACTTATAAGTACATTAATTTAGTTATCATTTGATTAAACCACTTCTGAAGGTTTCCCAGTTTACCTCTTTGGGCTCTGGCCCCTAACAGAAGCCACTCTTCTACTTGACAACATACCAAACAAAACCAATCACCAACGGAATCCCAAGTGCATACCAACACGATAAAACCACTCCAACTCTAGGAGGAACACATAAATAAAACTCTCTTCAAACACTGGAGGCAACAAAAGTCAAAACCCTCTCCAAACACTAGAGGCAACAAAAGTAAAAACTCTCTCCAAACACTAGAGGCAACAAAACACATAATCCACTCCTTCCACAGGAGGCACAAATCACATAAACCACTCCTAATCCACATGAGATACAAACCATCCTCGTTTGTGAAAATTGGGTAAAACAATAAGATACAATTATATGCCCTACCCAAGGCAATACAACAGTTGTCTAACATAATACCAGAACCCCCAAGAGTTAAACCCCTTCTAGAAGACTTCACAACCCTTCAAAAAAATTCCCCAAAGCGAAAACAGACAAAGTATACATTCAAGAAGGTCAATCAAACAGGGATCAAATCTATGTTTGGATTTCCTAAATCCACTTCCCTCATTAACATTCAGTAATTTATAGCCTTAATAAAACTAACTTAATGACACCTCTTTCAGACAAAAGATGAAATTTAAACCATCTGTTCAATTTCTTAATTGCTTTTAAATAACAATAAAATCAAACAGTTACTTCTTCTATTTAGAAAAAATCAATAAATCATTTCTTCTTTTCAAATAATAATAATAATCATCATCATTTCTTCTTTTCAAAATAAGTCATTCTTAAAATAAAACAATTACTTCTTTTTTCCCAACATCTAGAATGTACGAAAATATTACTTAGACAACATCTCAAGCAATTAAATAAACTAAGGTTAGGATTTCCTAAATCCAGTCAATTCAATCTACGTTACTTGCATTTATCCAAAAATATATAAGATTTATTTCATGACATTGAGTAATTTAAAACCAATAATTTAACTTTGAATTTCTCAATCATACTCAATAATCAAAACAACTTGACAAATAAAATCATTTGATTAAAATAAATCAATCTTTATTTCAACTTCAATAATAAATAATCAACTTAAATTTATCCATTTTTGAATACACATATATATTAAAAATATATATATATATAAAAGTATATACTTGATGTATATACAATTTTATATACATATTTAAATATATTATTATCATTTGAATAATTCCATTTTAACTCAACCAAATAAATTATTTATAAATACATAATACATATGTATTCATTATATATATATATACATATTATATGTATAATATATATATATACCTAAATATATATACATTATATATATATATAAATAATTATTAAAAAACAAAATTTTATTTAAAATCTTATTATATTATAATATATATTAATATAATATATATACATTATATATATAATATAAAACACTATATATAATATATATATATATTATATATATTTATAATATAAAAAAAATTAAAAAATTTTAAATAATAAAAAAAGCAACATGCATAGGGTTGCGGCCGCCACAAGGGAGGATGACACAGCCATAGGTTGCGCCTAGCCTCCTTAGTGGAGGTTGCGCTGCCTATGGCAACGCCCAACCTCCTCTGTGGATGTTGTGCTACCTATGGCAACGCCCTCCATTGGGGCTTGGGTGTGCAGCCATAACTGCCCCCTCCCCACAATAATTTAAAAAATTTATTCTAATAAAATTTCTTTTATATACAAAAGATAAAACTCCCCATATACATAATTAAGAAATACAAGGCAGACCCTATACAGGAAAAATTTCTTGTGTAAAATTTTATGAAACCAATTTTATTTTATTTTTCCAGACTAAACAAAACATAGTATATCTACAAAATATATTTTTGTATATGTATATGGATATATATATACACAGGTATATTTATCAATATATACCCAAAACCTCCATTTTCAACCAAATTGTGAAATTGCACAACAAAATTTTGCAATGAAACAATAAATTGACAACACAACAACTGGGTTTAAATTTTTAGTTTGAAATGAAAATTTCTTTTGGTTTTCTTTCTATTTTTCCATTGTTTGATTCTTGTTTTGTTTTCTTCTTCATAATTTCAACAAAAGTTTGCAAGTTTTGAAACAAATTGACATGGGTTTACATTGAAATTCAAACAACATTTAGAAATTTCCCAATAGCATAACAAGATTTAAAACTCTTTCAAAATGAAACAAAAATCAAAGAAGAACCTACTTTTTTTTCTCCAAAGATAAAAGGATTCAAATGGTGCTTCCAAATCTATTTCTAGCCCATCAAGAAATTCAACCTTCTTCCTCAAATCCAACAAAACAACAACAAAAAAAAATTCCCCAAATAGGAAATTGAAAATTAAAATGAAATTCTATTTGCTCAAATAGAATTTTTCCCAAACTTGTCAAAACCCTAAAATAAATATCTCATATATATTAAATATATTGCAATTTGGAGATATTTTCATTTTTTGAAATTTAAAACAAAATTACTTTCCAAAAGAAATTTCATGCATTTAAAAATTTCTTTTTACAAAAAAAAAGAATTCAAAATTTTGAAAAGAAATTCTTTTACTTATTAATTTTCAAAACTTAGTGCAATTTAAAACATATTTCCATTTTTTAATTTAACTCTAAATATCCAATAATGCCAAAACAACTAACTTAATTTAATTTATCACCATTAACTTAATTAATCAATAACTAAATCTAATCCAAGATTAGATTATTTTATTAATTAAATTAAATTAATCAATAAAATAAATAACATTTCAACATTGCAACTAGATATATTTAGTCATCATTTTAACTACACCTGCCATTTAATAACCTTTGTAATATTAAATTAAATAAATAACTAAAGAGGAATGAACCAAATCAAAACTGCTAAACCTGACGACAAACTATGACTAGGATGACAACTTGGCATGAAAAACCTAGCTACTATCTTCCAATCGATTACCGTTGGTCAATGGGCATGCTCAAACCTGTGAATTTAGGTGGAGTCGATGTCCTGTACCTGTTAACCTGCGAACAAAGAGAATATCGAACATGCATATATATGATATAATAAAACACACTGTGAAGGGGGAAATCTTGGAATCGTAGGGCGCTCACAAGCGAGTGATACAATCCCATCCCCTTCACCAACATAGACTTTTTAACTAACAAGTCTAACATCAACAATATAATAAAAGCATAAGGCATTTTTAATTAAATAATTGCTATGCTAATTCAAAACATGCCATAATGATAACATCAGAGTAAAATTCCATCACATCAAAATATCACATACACATCGTTTAACAGTTAGCGATCAAATCGCACACACATGATAAAGCATCTCAATAACCAAAAGCACATCAAAGCAAACAAAGACACACTGTCCAACCAAAATGCAAAATGGAGAGGTATTACATCCTCCCCCCTAGGGTCAGGCTTACTCCTGGAAGCCTCCAAGCACCCCTAGTAAAAACTCCATAAAATCACACATATTCAATGGTTCTAAAACTGAACCACTCCACACCTCAGCATAAAACAACAACAACCCATGTTATAATCAACCCAACCAAGCACACTGTCAATCTATACAAATAAACATGGTGAAGCAACCACCAACCACATCTCCAAAACACATATCCATGAATTAACATACATGATACACATATGAACCTATACACATCACCAGGAATCATCACAAGGCCACACATAGTGTGATATTGTTACAATGTTTACTCAAGACAAGGTATGCAACATTATCACTTCAGCATTCATTTAACATTTTGCATTTTGAATCAGGGTACAATAATTTAATATCTACATGATTTCTTAAGACTCAACAATATAGTTGGGCACTATAGGCCTCACCAACAAGATGCACCTATTATGCAATTATCATTAACATTCAATGGTTTCCCTAATCCCTTTTCTCTAAACTTTTACTTACTACAAAACAATTTTCTATTCATATTATACATTTTCCATGATTATGAATGTAACTTGGTGACTTAGGTCCTTTACCCAAGGTTTGATCTAATAAAACAAACCTTCATGAATATATAATCATTTTCTCATAAAATACAACATACCATGGGTTTCAAAACACCACACACTCAAGGACAAACATCTTCATTAAACCAATGGAAAGAGAGAGAAGACAAGAGTTATTTATAGTTCTAACATAGGAATGAATGCAATCATGGTTTCATCATCATACAATCACTTTCACACAAATGCATCAATCATATGAGAGTATGCACAAATCTCTATGAACTAACAACATGATTATTCATTTTCTATTACCATATTTCATAATTTCAAAACAATATAACATGCAAAAGCAACTCCAAAACCACATAGGGTCAATCAGGAAATCACTTGCACAATGAGGTAAAGCACAAGAAAACATGCATCAGATACTTGCATGGTGAAGAAAAACAAGACTCCAGAAGAGAATATATACCAAAGGAACTTCTTGGCACTCTCAAAGTCAAACAGACCTTCCCACAACATGAGCAGAGAAACCAAGCAAGGGTAATTTTAGGCAACACATGTCACCTGCAACCTAGCAACAAGCTAAGGTCCAACATGCTCACCTGCAACATAGGATAGAGGGGAGTAATCGATCTCAACCTTAGAAGACTCTCAACCAAGGGAATCTCACCAATCCTGAAGGGTAAGGCAAGACCTAAGAGGCATCATTCCTCCACAACTCAAGACAAGGTTGGAAAACTCAACCCTCTAAAACGCCACACTAAGGCACTCGAGGCAAGAGGTCCTATGACTATCTCACCCCAACAAGCACTTGAAACACACCCAACAAACACACTACAACCACACTCAAGAACCACTCAAGGGTCACAAATATTTACACAACGAAAGAGCCATGCATCAAGAAGGAGACCAATCAAAATACACTTCTTGGTAGGCTCATGGGCCTAACTAACCCCCACCAAAGCATTCATCAATATGACATGCAAGGGGTGGAAATAACAACAAAACTGGTTGTCTTCCACCACACACAACACACCAAAAATTCACATGCTACACAATTTTCCATAATGCATTATTCCAAAAGGATATCGGTGCATTGTACACTACACCGAGGATCCTATCCTTTCCACTAGTTTCTTGCACCAATGGACCTACACCACGTAACAACAACTTCTGGGTAAGCAAGCGAGATCAACCCAAAAGGAAAACATAACTAATGAATAAAACACATAAGTCAATGACATGGCTCATAATGCCTAGAGTATAACCTATGCAACTAACAGCTTAATGGGTCCCACATTATCCCAGAGTACCCAATGTTTAAACCTAGGCTCTGATACCATGTGTAATGCCCCACCACACAACCCTAGAGGAAGGGTATGTGCAAGATCATGATAGGCCAAAAAGTGGCAATATTATGGGTATTTGTAGGGTATGTGGCTGACGACCTTTTTTTCACCCAAAATTGATGAAACGAAAAGGGTTTTTAGAGGAGATTCTCAACTTTCCACCAATATAAATTATGCTTTAATTTGAATTTAATAACTAATTATTATTAATTTTCTATTAGAATTATGACTAAAGTCCTTATCAATAGGCTGATTGAAAAACATCTATAACTTTCAAATGGTATCACATTTTTTGAATCCAAAACATGCATCACATTCTATGCTTCACATAATATAGGATTAAAAAAAGAAAAATTAAATTTCATGAAGTTTTGACCAAGTGAAGGTGGTCAGACATACGAGTTTTTATATTTTTTAAAAGTTGTAATAAAAAAATCATAATTAATTATTTACTTGGAAAAAAATTACAAAAAAATATGCATCACATCCAAACATGAGTCCTCTACTTATATATAAAATATTATAAGAAAATATTATCATTAATTATTATGGTTAGGGTGGTTAGACAGACACCTACTTATTATTTTTCCCTGAAATTTAAGTACTTCATTGAAATTTCAAATTTTCACCAAATAGATTTATTTATTTTAAATAAACCTAGTAGTTTAGAAACTACATTCACTTTTCTACATATTGTATTCTTACATATTTTTAAAATAATATAGATAACTTATTCAAATTTTTATGTCAAGTTGCCTAACAATTTTTTCTGAATTTTTGCCACTTAAGGGCCTTTTTTCCATGATGATCCTGCACATACCCGGAAGTTGCAATTTACTACTCAAATGTACTATTTTTTTTTTTTTGCGAAAGTACAAATAACATGCAAGATCACTATCCATTTCCAACGACCTCTAAGGTTACAAGACTGAGATTACTTAAAACCCAAACAAGAAACATGAATTGACAACATAATATTTAATTACTTAATAAATTAAGAATCACATACATTCCATACATGAAAAAATTACAACAAAGACATAAGAGATACCACATGATTCCAATAATATAATTTGCAATATGATTACAAAACTCATTCCCCGAATGAGGTAATTCCAATATACAAGGTTACAAATTACATCTTCCACCTCAATACAAAGAGGGGTAATAAATTACAATAATAACTAAAAGAATTAAAGCAAGAAAGAATAGGATCCCACGAGCTCTCCAACTGGAAATCTTGTCCACACGAACAAGAAGATGGCCCAACGGATTAAAGTGCACGTTCCACCCAACCATGTGATACCTGAAGGCTCACCCCTCGTGCTAGGAGATAGTAACAAGGATTCCTAGGAAAGACCATCCACCCCTAGAAACAGGCTAACTCACACTGACACAACCAGACACATGAACCAAACATCCATAAGCGTAACACAAGTACAACTCCAACATCACTGACATAGGTCACATTGGTTCCAGAAATAAAAAAAATCGAGTATGATAAGAAGACCAAACTCATAAAACCAAATACCAACTATTGTCGTAGAAAGAGTGTCATCACATAGATCGACATGGGATATCCTCTAGGAATCTTCCTAGGCTCTGGCCCCCACTATGGGTTATCCTGGTGGCCTCAATCGAATCTTGGCACCCATACTCACTCATGCAAAATCAAATACCTCTCGTAAAGACAAAATAGATGACCTTGCCATTCTAGGCCTTCCCGTCTCATCCCAAGTCTATACAAGCCCTTGCATCCATGAGCGAGGCTCAATTATCTTAATTAATATGAAATATTACCTAAACTTCTAAGTACATTAATTTAGTTATCACTTGATTAAACCACTTCTGAAGGTTTCCCAGTTTACCTCTTTAGGCTTTAGCCCCTAACAAAAGCCACTCTTCTACTTGACAACATACCAAACAAAACCAATCACCAAGGGAATCCCAAGTGCATACCAACACAATAAAACCACTGCAACTCTAAGAGGAACACATAAGTAAAACTCTCTCCAAACACTAGAGGCAACAAAAGTCAAAACCCTCTCCAAACACTGGAGGCAACAAAAGTCAAAACCCTCTCCAAACACTAGAGGCAACAAAAGTCAAAACTCTCTCCAAACACTAGAGGCAACAAAACACATAATCCACTCCTTCCACATGAGACACGAATCACATAAACCACTCCTAATCCACATGAGACACAAACCATCCCCTTTCATGAAAACCAGGTAAAACAACAAGATATAATTATACGCCCTACCCAAGGCAATACAACAGTTGTCTAACATATACCACAACCTCCAAGAGTTAAACCCCTTCTGGAAGACTTAACAACCCTCCAAAACAAATTCCCCAAAGTGAAAACAGATGAAGTATACATTCAAGAAGGGCAATCAAACAAGGATCAAATCTATGTTTGGATTTCCTAAATCCACTTCCTTCATTAACATTCAATAATTTATAGCCTTAATAAAATTGACTTAATGGCATCTCTTTCAGAGAAAAGATGAAATTTAAACCATCTGCTCAATTTCTTAATTGCTTTTAAATAATAGTAAAATAAAAAAGTTACTTCTTCTATTCAGAACAAATCAATATATCATTTCTTCTTTTCAAAATAAATCATTCTTAAAATAAAACAATTACTTCCTTTTGCCCAACATCTAGAATGTACGAAAACATTACTTAGACAACATCTCAGGAAATTAAATAAACTTAGGTTAGGATTTCCTAAATCCAGTCAATTCAATCTACGTTACTTGCATTTATCCAAAAATATATAAGATTTATTTCACGACATTGAGGAATTTAAAAACCAATAATTTAACTCTGAATTTCTCAATCATACTCAATAATCAAAACAACTTGATAAATAAAATCATTTGATTAAAATAAATCAATCTTCATTTCAACTTCAATAATAAATAATCAACTTAAATTTATCCATATTTGAATACACATATATATTAAAAAAATATATATAAAAGTATATACTTGATGTATATATAATTTTATATACATATTTAAATATATTATTCTCATTTCAATAATTCCATTTTAACTCAACCAAATAAATTATTTATAAATACATAATACATATATATTCATTATATATATATACACATTATATGTATAATATATATATACCTAAATATATATACATTATATATATATATATAAAGAATTATTAAAAAACAAAATTTTATTTAAAATCTTATTGTATTATAATATATATTAGTATAATATATATACATTATATTATATATATGTATAATATAAAAAAAAAAAAAAAAAATTTAAATAATAAAACAACGCAACATACATAGGGCTACAGCCCCCACAAGGGAGGAGGATGCAGCCATAGGCTATGCCGAGCCTCCTTAGTGGAGGTTGCACTGCCTATGGCAACGCCCAACCTCCTCTGTGGAGGTTGTGCTACCTATGGTAGCGCCCTCCATTGGCACTTGGGTGCGCAGCCATAGCTGGAAATACAGAGCAAACCTTGTACAGGAAAATTTCCTCTCCATTTTCAACCAAATTGTGAAATTACACAACAAAATTTTGCAATGAAACAATAAATTGACAACACAACAACTGGGTTTAAAATTTTAGTTTGAAATGAAAATTTCTTTTGGTTTTCTTTCTATTTTTCCATTGTTTGATTCTTGTTTTATTTTCTTCCTCATAATTTCAACAAAAATTTGCAAGTTTTGAAACAAATTGACATGGGTTTACATTGAAATTCAAACAACATTTAGAAATTTTCCAATAGCATAACAAGATTTAAAACTCTTTCAAAATGAAACAAAAATCAAAGAGGAAGCTGATTTTTTTTTTCTCCAAAGGTAAAAGGATTCAAATGGTGCTTCCAAATCTATTTCCAGCCCATCAAGAAATTCAACCTTCTTACTCAAATCCAACAAAGCCACAACAAAAAAAAATTCCCCAAATTGGAAATTAAAAATTAAAATTAAATTCTATTTGCTCAAATAGAATTTTCCCCAAATTTGTCAAAACCCTAAAATAAATATCTCATATATATTAAATATATTGCAATTTGGAGATATTTTCATTTTTTGAAATTTAAAACAAAATTACTTTCCAAATGAAATTTCATGCATTTAAAAATTTCTTTTTACAAAAAAATTCAAAATTTTGAAAAGAAATTCTTTTACTTATTAATTTTCAAAAAGTGAAATTTAAAACATATTTCCATTTTTTAATTTAACTCTAAATATCCAATAATGCGAAAACAACTAACTTAATTTAATTTATCACCATTAACTTAATTAATCAATAATTAAATCTAATCCAACATTAGATTATTTTATTAATTAAATTAAATTAATCAATAAAATAAATAACATTTCAACATTGCAACAAGATATATTTAGTCATCATTTAAACTACACCCGCCATTTAATAACCTTTGTAATATGAAATAAAATAAATAACCAAAGAGGAATGAACCAAATCAAAACCGCTAAACCCAACGACAAACTATGACTAGGGTGACGACTTGGCACGGAAAACCTAGCTACTATCTCCCAATCGATTACCGTTAGTCAATGGACACACTTAAACCTATGAAATTAGATGGAGTCAATGTCTTATACCTATCAACCTGCGAACAAAGAGCATATCGAACATGCATATATATGATATAATAAAACACACCATGAAGGGGGAAATCTCAGAATTGTAGGGCGCTCGCAAGCGAGTGATACAATCCCATCCCCTTCACCAACACAGAGTTTTCAACTGATGAGTCTAACATCAAAAATATAATAAAAGCATAAGGCATTTTTAATTAAATAAATGCTAAGCTCATTCAAAACATGCCATAATGATAACATCAGAATAAAATTCCATCACATCAAAATATCACATACGCATTGCTTAACAGTTAGTGATCAAATTGCACATGCATGATAAAGCATCTCAATAACCAAAGGCACATCAAAGCAAACAAAAGACACACTGTCCAGCTAGAATGCAAAATGAAGGGGTATTACACCTCTCCTGAGGATGAGGTAACGACCTTGCCAACCACGGCCTTCTCAGCCTTCCATTAGTCTGCGAAAGCCCTAATGAAGATGAGGTAACCACATTTTCTTTTAATCTTGTTGTGTGATCACTACCCATCCCTCCTAAATTCATTTATTATGTTTTCACTTGATTAACAAACTCATTCGTGGGTTATCCTGTGCACTTCCTCTTAACTGAGGCGCCGACCCCCACGAAGAACCACTCTCCCTAGAGCCTTAACAAACATCAAAACCAAGGGTTGTACCATCACAATTTGAACATATAATCACAACGTAAAAGCATGCGAGGCATTACCCATCTCGCTAACAAGTACATAATCACAGTCTCACAAAGTTTTGTACAACCTTTTCAAAATAACGACACCAATATCTTGCCACGTCAAGAGCACATAAAAAGAGGAACATTGACCAACAATAAAATCAAGCCTCTGGAAGAATCTCAAAAGGCTTACACTAGGTTTTCCTCATCAAAGAACTGACAACAATAATTGCAAGGCCTCAAAGAACTATTTCAAACATAATGAGTGAAAACATCAAGATGAGATCAACAAATCCATCCAAACTACATAACCAACTTCGATACAAAATAAATTGAAAATCCAAGGGAGACCTCTATTTTCTCCTCTCAAGATACCCATTACCCAATGAACTTCCAATTTGACTCATTAACAACTCAAGCAAAACCATCAACTGTGACAATGATAACATTAACTAATTTACCATCAACTCAAGAGACAACCCAATAAATTAGTACGAACAACCAAACCATAATCTTCCTAAGCAACCAATGAACATTTCAAGAAGAGTTCAACTTGCATAATAACACCCCATTTAACCAACTTCACCCAAAATCCTATACTAAACACATTATTTAAAACATACTCATAGTAAATTAACACACCACCTAATAAACGATTATATAAGAGGTCAATATTTAAAATCTAAACTAATTTCATCAAGAAAAAATTACTACACAAGTTTTCTCCATAACTATAACTATATCATTTCCATAATATTCTAATGTTTACCAATTCACATTATGTAATATAATTATTTAGTTTTAGAATCAAAGCGAACGTTCTTTTCCAATGTTTTAAATATGCAAGTAACTATCCTCTATTCAACTTAAAGCTAGAAGGTGAACCATTCTTTTCTAAGATCATCAAATTGTTTACATAACATTTCTACCCTTGACTAAATTTTAGTTTCTATTTAACCAAAGATAATCTATATCCACTTAGGCTAATCTTTTAATTATTTTAATTACTTTAATAAACAAACTTTTATTACTTAGTACTCACCATGTTGCATTTATTCGTACATATAATAATGTATATAACTATGTTTATAAGTCAATAGACAACTTCTATCTTCCAAAACATAGAACAGACCACCACGCCTATAATTATATATATTTAATCTTTATAACAATTGTTGTTTAATGCCATACCCTTATGTTTTATTTAATAAAAGCCACACACACACATATATATATATATACTTACACACACATAAACATATATATACACATATTTATTTATATACATATATAAATACATACAAAATCAGCTCATTTTGATTTTCTAAAAGAAAAAAATAGATCAATTTACAATAATCAATAACATTTCCGAACACAAGTAAAAGTCTATTTACTTTATTACCTTCTACAGATTGAAAGAAAACACCAGAGTATCAATATCTTACAACTATAGATTTATATATAAATTCCAATTTTTCTTTCTTTCTTTTTTAATTTAATCCTTTAATATGTTAATCTACATATCCAATTGGTTATAAAACGTAATTGTTCTTTTTGATCTCTATATGCCTTATATCTATTACCCCTTCTAATTTTGTTTAATAGCTTGAACTTCAGAAAGCTTAATATAAAACAACTATCTTTAAAAGAAGACATATCGACAATGGAATCCGGAAGATTATTTAAACCTCTACAACATTCTATTTTCACGTGCTTCAGATGTGACAAGTTGCCAAAGGAATCTGAAAGGTATTTTAAACCTCTACAGCCTTCTATGTCCAAGTGCTGCGTTTGTGACAGGTTGCAAAAAGAATCAGAGAGTTTATTTAAATCTATACACCCTACCATGTTCAAGTGCGCCAGTATGACAGGTTGAAAGAGAAATCAGGGAGGTTATTTAAAACTCTAAACTTCCTATTATGTTCAAACGTAGCAACTTAGACAGATTGACAATTAAATCAGAGAGATTATTTAAAATTTTAAACTTCCTATTGCATCGCATATATAGTTGATCACCTGGCGGCCATGGTTGAGGTTCATGCCCATGCTTGCTATCATGGGGATGCTCTAACCTTGAGATAACTAAAATCATTTCCATCATTCAATCTGTACATGGCACACAGCAAAAGATCATGCACCAACATTTACATCTGGCTGCAAGGGACCTCAATGTATGATGGAACTGGACTTTTCCTTTGACATTGCCATAATATCCTACCAGAACTATCAGAAAAATTCAGAAACGTCATCTGATATAGCATTTTTGAAAAATAAGTTTAATTCTAATATAGCTAAAACATGCAGCTATCGTAGAAAGCCTCTACGCTACTCCCGTCAAGACTTTATGCTCACAATAAACCAGGTATCATTGTATCCGCTAAACAAGTGGGAATTCCATTCACTCGGGTTTCTATTCACTAAACTTTAGAAAATCTCTATGCAACTCAAGGTATATGATATCGCTACTATGGAGAAGAAAATGCAGAAGATGGTTTAACACTAAGGAAACATAGAAAAAACATGAGTTCAAAAAAGCAGAGCGCTTTAAAGCGATGCCACCTCATGGAATATACTGATTACAAAATAAGGAACATCAAATTTCCTTGGATGGAAGGTTGCATAGTATAAAAAAAATACAGGGAAGTACGCCATGCAAAAATGATGATTATCAAGAATCATGATAATTATCACATGCCAAATCAATATAGGACAAAAGCGAATCGCCTTACAGGCAACGAGAATCAAGCACAGACCGAAACCATGTAACAAATTCATCAAGATTAAACCCTCAAGGACGCCTGTAAGGTGGAGATTAGTATAACTATAGAATAGAAATTGGAGTTATCAGTGTAAATCGAGCCTACAGTAAGATGGAAGAAGTGCAGAATAAGGGGCGAACATGCAGCCCCAGTTATTACATGGACCCTCCTGATAAGGCATCGAATAAAACAAAGCTTCAAAGTGGGTGGTGGTCACACAAACCATACTTGTTGAAGAGAAGATACTACTTTGAATCAAATGCTTTTTTAATAGACTCGTAAATATGCAAACACACGCCATAATTTTTGGGAGCATACAGACTAATACCTGTTCATTGCTAGCACAACATAACCATAGGGCGAGGAAGCTATAGATGCTAAAGTTTACATAGACAAGAATAAGCTATAATAATCTACTCGCACACCATGCACATAGAGTTTCCCTCGACTACCAAACACAAATGGCATGCCAAGCATCACCCGCGAAAGGAAATCAGAATAATAAGCTGGATTAAAAGACTAAGAGATCCATAAAAATAGATATATATATATATATATAAAGCCAGAAATAAGAATACCATTAAATCTACCTAAAACCCATAAAGAAATCTGAGAAGAACCGTCCAAGGAAGTCATCTTGACTGTGATGAGCATAAGCATAGGTGCACCGTCATGAAGAGACATACTCACCCCTCTATTTGTCTCAGCTAACTTCATCTTCTAACCCCTCCCCAAATTCCTCCGGTCCTCCAACCAAAACAGATCCGCTTCCAAATCTTCCCCCAAAACCAGAAAGAAAACAAGTTTCCAGTTAAAAAAATTGTTTTAAGCCTTGTATGGCTGCTTTCTTTTTTCTGTTTTTTTTTTTTTTTCTAACTTTTTAGTTGATTTGAAACAAAATAAAAATGTTTTGGAAAGTCTTCTCCCTCTGTATCTATTCTAAATCACTTTCTTAATATGAATATCTTATCATAACAAAATACTTATCTTCACAAGATAATGGATCATTAATTATAGTTGAATACGATGCTTAATAACAGTTGATTTATTTATGAAATATTAACGATTTACTTTATATTTTCAAAATTTAATTATATTTTAAATCTATTAATTGAAATAATTTTCTTATCTATAAATAATTGATTTCCAACGATAATACAATAACAATTATTATTAATTCTAATTTTAATTCTGACTAAATCAAGTGACCTTATAATTTAAATTAATTGATTAATCAAATCTAATCATAATATTAGTGTTCTCAATTAGCAAACACAATTACAAAATCATCACAAATCAACCAATAACATTGAAAATGACATGACCATTCAACAAAACAATTTACATGAATATCAAGAACAACAACAACAGAGGGGGACTACATATGGCCTTATAAATGCTTACATAAAACTTAAAAGCAACTAAATATTAAGAATGATAGGATTTCCCATCAATTTTCCCACCAAGGAAGATGAGTTGTAAAGAAAACTTAAAAGCAACTAAAAATTAATAACACCAAGGAAAATGTACCGCCGCTAACAAAATTATGGATGTCTAGCCAATTCACAATAGAGAGAGAGAGAGAGAAAGTACAAAGAGGGAGAGAGAGATGAGAGGGAGAGTTGGAGGAAAAGAGGTAGAGAGAGAGAGAGACTTGATCTAAGGAGAGATAGAGACTTGAGAGGGAGAAGTGGAGGGAGAGATAGACAAAGAGTTGAGAGGGAGAGTTGGAGGCAAAGAGGCAGAGAGAGAATTGAAGAGAGAGAGAGAGAGAGAGAGAGAGAGATAGAGACTTGATCTAGGGAGAGATAGAGACTTGAGAGGGAAAAAGGGAGGGAGAGAGGAAGCTTTGAGAGACTTGAGAGAGAGAGAGGGGTGGGAGGAGCTTGAGAGTGAGAGGGAGAGATAAACAAAGAGTTGAGACAAAGAGAGGGACAGAGAGACAACAAGAGAGGGAGGGAGGGGGAGAGAGAGAGTTGAGAGGAAGAGTGTTTTCCCATGTTGGGATGGGATCTAGAATAAGAAGCAATACAACCATCAAACAAAACCATTACAACTCAATTAAATGTTCATGCCATTAAAACCTTCAAGTTTAATAACATTTCATTAGACCAATCATGTAAAAGACCATAAAATTATCATGAATAAGAATCACTATCTTCCAATCATGGTACATAAACAAGAACATTATGCAACTTTCAAAAAAAATCCTTAGAAGATGTATCAAGATACATGTTACTTAGATTGTTCATGTGAAATATATACAATGAATATGATCAACAAATAAGTCATCAGTCAACCATGATGCATGAATAAACACTATATATACAAACTATATACATTAGCAAACACTAAATTAATAGATTATTTAATAAGTATTACTAAAATTTTGTCTCATCATTATACTATTAAATATTCATGAATTCAACACTAAAAAATATCCACCCAACCAAATTCTTTATAAAATATGCATCCAACAAAATTCTTTATAAATATCCATCGAAGATCAATCCTTTTATAAATATAAGATCATTTTCTTAATAAATTTTTGCGGCTCTCAATTGCATCTATTCATTTCTTTGTGTTTTCCTCTTTATATTCGGACTATCTCCTTTCCTCTAGCCATCGTTGATGCTTGTCTAAGTCCACTTCCATGGACCTACATGCATCAACAACAATTTGCATTTTCAATGCAAAACGCCTCAATAATGGGTGAACACATTCTTCATTTTTAATAGTGTTAACTTGAGCCTGAATGGTTCTAACATTCACATTGACTCATTCTCGAAAGTACCCCCCATATTGCTAGTTGGACTCATTATTTTTCTATGCTTTCATTTGATACTTTGTGATTGAGATAGTACTATTTATTGTTTGGTTTGATGGACTGGATAGTTAGATTGTTTGGTGATTATGCTTATACATTTGAGGACATGGATATTTCATATGATATTATGGTTTGGTGATGTTAGTTTGATTTATGTAATATATATTGTGATGTAGTGATTTAGTAAATTATGCTATGATATGATCAGTTAGTTTATAAATGTTATTTTATCTTTGATATTATAATTGTTAGTATAGTTTGGGTGAGAGGACAGTGTAGCACCACTCATTTACGAGTGCCCTACTAGGCTGCAATTCCTTCTCACAATGTAATGCTTTGGTTATATATATATATGTACATGTACACAATATTGTTTGGATGCAGGGATTGCAGGTACAAAGTTTCAATTCCACCTACTTCGGCAAGACAGAGCGAGCATCAAATTTACCCAATGGCATGATGTTGAAACAGAGATGACAAGGAATTCACCCTGTCCCATGATTGTCAAACCGTCCTGATTGAATGGTATTGTGCGCCTTTGTATTTGTCATTTCTAAAATTTATTATTGTGGTTTGTGTGAGTGTCTTGTTCATATTTATTTTATGTTGGTATTTTGTATGATGTGATTTATTTAATTAAATGGTGTTAATAAATGTTTATTATAGTGTTGGAATAAATTTGTATTAAAATATAAAAGTCATGTGTTTTATTTAAGTATTAATTAAATATTTAAGATTAGTATTTTGTTAATTTAATTAAAATTTATTGTTGAGGATAATTATGAAATAAATAAATTAAATTATGTGCATTGCAAGTAAAGCTTGCAAAATCAGAATTAAAACAAAACAAAAAAAAAAGTATTGATAAAGGGAAAAAAATCAATAAAAGAAAAGAAAAGATAAAAAGGAAGAATGAGTATTCAGTTTGGCTAAAAAGATGGAAATAAAATTAGAAAATTTATTTTAATGTGGATTTTTAGAGTTTTCAAAAAAGAGAAGAGAGATCTTTTATTTAATTGAAAAATTTGAGAGACTTGGGATTCACGGGAAAATTACAGAAGTTATAGAAAATATGGAGTTTTTGAAACATGGGAATTTCCTTTGTTCTTCTTCTGCAATAAATTATTTTAGTTTTCTTTGTTATAAAAGAGAGGTTATTCTAGATTAAGTTTAGATTAGAGAATCTATCAAGGAAATTTGGTGAAGAGATTCTGAAGAAGGAATGGGTGCTCTCGAAAAGGCAGTCGGGATCAAGCAAGCTTCATCAAATTATCAGCAGTGCAGGACTGTAGGTTCCATAAATTATCTCTCTTTTGTTAAAATTGTAATGTCAATCATATTGTGTTGGGAAAAGAAATTATTGCAGGGTTTTGGAAAAAAATTTGGGTATCAAATAATTGGGGAAAAATCTGTTGGTTGAATCTTTATTGTTCTAGAATTTCTTTATAATGAGTTTTTGAGAGAATTAGATTCCTTCTGAAACCAATGGATGCCCATATTTAGACTTACTTTCGTATAAATTAGGGATTCAATATAAAATTCCTTTCATCAATTCAAGTGAAATTTTGTCACATAAGATGAAAATAGTAATTGATTAGATTTTACTTATTCCCATATTTCTTTGTTTGAGAAAATTTTATTCCTGTGCTGAAAGTTTTAAATTATTTGATTCACCTATGTATGTATATATATATATATATATATCTCTTTGGAAGGATATACATAAATATATATATACACATAAATATATATATATAATATACCCATATTGGTCTTTTATTTAAATAAATTTTTTGGTTTTTTTCTTTGAAATATTCATTTTGGGTCAAATCGACAAAAAAATTCTATGAAGAATTTTCATTATAAAAAAAGAAATGAAACGAAATTTTGCATTTGAAATTTATTTATTAAAAAAAAAGTTGATTGAAGAGTGTAGGGAGGGACGGTGTTGGGCCGTACCCCCCTGTACTCTTTGTGCAGTCTGTATGACTACTGTGTGCAGTGCTTGTACAAGCCGAACGGCCTTAATGCATTCGCTAGTTTGTTTTTTTATTATATATATATATATATTTAGTGTGTGGTTGTTTTTTAATAATGATATATATATATATATATATTAATTTAATTTTTAGTATAAAAATTATAGTTGTGGATATTACGGAAGAGACAAATCTTATTAGGAATTGGAATTTTTATTGAAATTAATTACAGAATTAGTTCAAGGAAAAGAGAAGCTTTTGAATGGTAATTAAAAGAATTATATTAATTTAGTGTGAAAGTTATTACGTTGTTTTGTTTCTAATTCTCATCGACTTCTTTATTTCCTTGAGTTATCATGTTGACTTTTGTAATGAGGGAACCCTGTCGATCTTATGAATCCAAACTTTGGTGGTTGTGATCCTTAGTACTCCAGAGGCGTGCCCTTGTTGTTGCGTGATTTCACTTTATTATTTTGGAAGGGTTGTGCGAGATTGTTGAGATTTTGATTATGAGTTATTGCGAGATGGGTGATGCCTCGCATTTCTTTGTTTTGAGATATATGTTTTATTCGTTATGGTACAACCCTTGCCTTGTTTTGGTTTATATTTCAGGATCTTTTCGGAGAGTGGCTCTTCATGGGGGTTGGCGCTTCAAAAGGAGGAAGAGCTCAGGATAACCCACGTAAGAGTAGTTTAACAAGTGAAAACCCAATAATATAATTTAGGGGGATGGGTAGTAAAAAAACATAAGATAATAAATGGATACCACATCTATGCATTAGGGCTATCATAGACTAATGGTAGACTGAGAAGGTCGTGGTCAGAAAAGTCGTAACCTTGTTCGCATGAGAGGTTGATGGCTCTGCATGAGCTACCTTATGAGGCCGGCACCTCAAGTAGGAGGAAGGTCTTGGATAACCATAGATGGGGGTCGGAACCTCAAGTTGGAGGAAGGACCAGGATAGCCCATGTAGGCTATGCGATGACACTATCCTCTAGACACCCCTATGCCTTGTTCTTTGTTGCCTCTAGAATTGTATACTGATTGTTGCTTTAGATTCTTTTGGAAATGATTTATGATTGTTCTTTGGTTACTTGGTCTATGGTTATGGCCTTAGTTATTGCGATGAGTGTCATGGTGTTATGTTATTATGTTATCTCATGAATGTTGTCGTTATGTCCTTTGTAATCCTTGATGTTGTGTTGGAGTTATTGTACTATGTTGTTTTATTGGAGTTGACTTATGGAATTCATGGTCATGATTACTTCCTTGTCACTTTTGAGAACAGGGGGTGGGTTATTGATAACCCACGTGGTCAGGCGGAACGTGCTCCACACCCATTGGGTTCCCCATCAATGTTCATCTTCTCAACGTTCTTCAGTTGGAGCTTGTACCAATTGTTCACTTTGTAATTCATTTATTATTGTACTATGTATTTATCCTACATGTATGTGAGATTTATTGTAATTCATTTATTGAGAACATGTAATGTAATGTTTAAACGATGATGTATTATTTAGGAACCTTTGTAATCATTATTGTATGATATTCATTACAGTGGTAATATGTGATGTAATAATACTTTTTCTTATGGTTCATGGATGTACTTCTATAAATGGTTATTGTAATGTTATGATGAATGTAATTTTTTAATAAGTTATTCAATTTCATCTTTTATCTTTTCTTTATGTGTTGTTATGCAATGTGACCTCGCGTACCCCAGAGGACTAGACGTTATGTTGTTTATGTGCAATGTAGATATATTTAATGGTTGTTGCATGATTACTTTGTATTATTTAAAAAAAAATTGTTGGCTATGTTTTTTCTATGGGGTTTGCATGATGGGCGTTACAACTTGGTATCAGAGCCAAGGTTTGCAAATGCTAGGGTCTCTGGGTAGTTAAGTCTATTAGGAAACCTTGCATTTTACTCTTGAGCTCACTTGTACCTTTATCTTGTTGTGCAGAAATATGCCTTGAGGTAGAGGATGTGGTCGAGCAAGAGGCCATGGTGCTAGTCATAGAGCAAACTGGAAAAGTCCTTCTATTCCTAGTTCCCATGGTTCTGAGCATGAGGAACAACTGAGTTTTCACAACAATCCATCAAGTGGTCAGAACCTGTGACAACCTGGATTAGATAGTCAATTGCAACACATTTTTGGAGAGATTCTTGATCAATTGGGACCTAGGCCAGAAGAGGTGCAGCAAGTTGAGAGAGAAAGAGAAAGGTCCCCAAGGCGGAGAGAAACAACTATGGATCAAGATGCAGTGATAGTAGGCGATATGAGAGATTTGATGAGAGCTCACCCTCCCACTTTCGATGGTTATGGAGGAGGTTTGGAAGTTAAGACATGGTTGATTGACTTAGATCGTTGCTTCACAATGCACCCCTATGGTAGCAATACCAAGGCTCGATGTGTAGTTATGCATCTGCGAGGTTTTGCATCTACTTGGTGGCATCTTGAAGAACAAAAGTTACATCTTGATCTCAAAATTGTAACATGGGAGTTGTTTTTGGACAGGTTCAGGGCTCACTTCCTCTCAGATCCTTGGAGGCAACGCAGAGCTGATGAGTTTCATGATCTCAAGCAGTTGTCGATGTCAGTAGAATAGTATGAGAGACGCTTCTATGAGTTGAAGCAGTATGCAAGGATCAGCCATGATGAAGGCATGTTGGTGCAACATTTTGTGTAGGGCTTAAATGCCCACATCAGTGGAAGCATGCGAGTCTTTGAGCCAAAGAAGATGGAAATGGTAGTTGAAAAGGCTCGTTTGGTAGAGGAAAATTTGGCCATGGTATTGGGTGGTCACATTGGAGTACAAATTAGCAGTGCATGTACACCTGGTTTTAGCACTCATGGAGGTCAGCCACAAGGTGCAAGATCTTCTAGGAATAGGTATCCACCCTCTAAAGGGGGTCAGCAATAGCAGTCGAGGCAAAAGAACTCCCAATCTCAGTAGGGTGGAAATTCTTAGTTTCATAGGGATCGGAATAGGAATTGAACTCGTTAGGAGCGTTTTGTGCAACCTACACCTAGTTTTCAGTCAGCATCAAGTCGAGGAAGCTTTCAGTAGTCAAATGCTCCATCAGGGGGCAGAGGATTTGGCAGAGGTATTGGATGCTACTCATGTGGGCAGCAAGGACATATCGCTAGATTGTGTCCTCAGAAGAACACCTCAGGATTTAATCAGAGGCCAGCTGGATTAGAGCTGACAGCAGGTGATGCAGGGAGATCTCATTGTGTCTTTGCTGCAGTGGATAAACAACAGGAAAACCATCAAAGCACCATCATTGAGATATCGGGTGTGTTGAATAACGCTAGCATTTCTATACTATTTTATTTTGGTGCATCTGATTCCTTTATATCTCCTTTAGTAGTTAAGCGATGTGGACTGGTGGCAACTAGTCAAGGCGTAAAATAGCAAGATGAATTGGCCTCAGGGTCAAAGGTTTTTGTAGAGAAGCTTTTGCAGGGTTGTAGCCTGAGTATAGGGGAATTGTCAACTAATATGGACCTCAAAATCCTACCACTCGACTCATGATGTTGTCTTGGGCATGGATTGGTTGAGTGCACACCATGCTATGATTGATTGTCATCGTAAAGCAATGCGGTGCATCGATGATTCTGGAAAGGAGGTGGAGATCATGGGTGTTCAAAGACCCATTTCATTGTGAATGATCTCTGCTATGTAGCTTAAAAGTTGCTTCTAACAGGGTTGTCAACTCTTTGTAGTATCTATGAGTGACATGGAATTAGAGGATAGTCGAGGCATGTCATTGGATGATTACCCACTCCTTAAGGAGTTTTCTGATGTGTTTTTGGAAGAGACACCTGGTATGCTACCAAAGCGAGATATAGATTTCAAGATTGATCTAGTACCTAGAGCTGAGCCAATATCTCAAGCTCCATATCAGATGACAACATAGGAACTTTAGGAACTTCATCTGCAGTTGGAAGAGTTGTTGGCTAAGGGGTTTATCCACCCAAGTGTTTCCCCTTGGGGGGCACCTATGATTTTCATGAAGAAGGATGGTTCACTTTGCTTGTGTATTGATTACAGGTAATTGAACAAAGTAACAGTGAAGAACCGATATCCTTTACCCAGAATTGATGATCTTTTCGATCAGATAAAAGGGGAAAAGGTGTTCTCTAAGATTGATCTCAAATCGGGATATCATAAGTTGCGGATTGCGATGGAAATATTCATAAAACAACATTTCGTACTCGATACAAACATTACAAGTTCACTATGATGTCGTTCAGGTTAATGAATGCACCTTCAGTCTTTATGAGCTTAATGAATGAAGTGTTTTGAACGTACTTGGATAGATTCATCCTTGTGTTTCTTGATGACATACTGATTTATTCCAGGTCTATGGAGGAACATGAGGAACATCTAAAGCAGGTGTTACAGTGCTTAAGGGACAATCAATTGTTTGCCAACTTGGAAAAATGTGAATTTTATAAGACTAAAGTTCAATATTTATGCCATGTGATTTATGGTGAGGGAATTTCAGTTGATCCTGCAAAGATTCAAGCCATTGTGGATTGGACCACACCCACAAATGTCTCAGAAACTCATAGTTTCATGGGACTTATAGGCTATTATCGACAGTTCATCCAAGGCTTTTCAAGGATAGCACATCCTATCACCTCTTTACAGAGGAAGGGAAAGAAATTTCTTTGGTCTGATCAAAGTCAATTAGCTTTCCAAACTCTTAAGGAAAAGTTGACTAGTGCTCCAATTTTAGCAGTACTGGATCTGACAGGTGACTTTGTTGTTTGTACGGATGTTTCTTTGGAAGGCTTAGGGGCTATGTTGATGCAGGAAGGACAAGTGATTGCTTATGAATCACGAAAACTGAAGGATCATGAACTTAATTACCCCACTCATGATTTGGAGTTGGCCGCAATTGTACATGTATTGGAAAGGTGGAAACACTTTCTTCTAGGGCATCATTTTGAGTTGCATACATATCAATGTAATTTGTAATACATCTTTACGCAGCCAAACCTAAATGCAAGACAGAGAAGGTGGATGGAATTTTTGTGTGAATATGATTTTGAAGTGAAATATATTCAGGGCAAGGAGAATGTGGTGGCAAATGCTTTGAGACAACGCAGACATGAGATTTTTGTTGTGGCTCTTGAGGTTGATTTGAGGAGTCAGATCCTCGTAGCTCTTTCTTCAGATAATTGGTATCAAGCGATGAAATAGGAGATTGAGTCAGGCAAAGCGTTGGAAGGTAAATTGGTTGGATATTCTTTGGACTTGGAATTAAGGTGTTTTGCATTATGTAGGCCAAATGTATGTACCTCCTACAGAGGGTCTTGTGCCGTAATATTGACTGAAGCACATAGGGATCCTTATTCGACACATCCTGGAGTTAAGAAAATATATGTTGATCTTCGCCCACTATATTTTTGGGCAAGATTGAAGCATGAAATTGCTGATTTTTTGGCTAGGTGTCTAGAATGTTAGAGAGTTAACATTGAGCATCATCATCCGGCAGGTTTGTTGCAGCTGCATCTTGTTCTAGAGTGGAAGTGGGACATTATTTCTATGGATCTTATTATCGGCTTGCCTATGTCTTCCAGGTGGCATGACACTATCATGGTCACTATTGACAAGTTGACCAAGGTAGCCCATTTCTCTCCTATATGATCTTCCTATACTGCTTCTATGGTGGCTAGGGTGTTCATGGAAGATATTGTTCGATTGCATGGGATACCATGTAGAATCATTTCTGAAAAAGACCTGGTATTCACATCTGCGTTATGGACATCTTTGCAGTGGTCCTTGGGGACTAAGTTGAATTTTAGTTCTACCTACCATCCTGAGATAGATGGTCATACTGAGAGAGTCAATCAGGTGCTTGAGGATATGCTTTGCATGTACATCATGGACCAACAATCTTGTTGGGAAGATTATCTACATTTGGTCGAGTTTTCCTATAACAATGGCTACTATAGTTCGATTGGCATGGCTCCATTTCAAGCTTTATATGGTCATCCTTGTCATACCCCTTTGAGCTAAGATCAATTAGAGGATAGGGTTCTTCTTGGACCCGAGATGCTTCGTGACATGGAGCAACAGGTAGCTTGCAACCAAGAGCATCTTGTAGCAGCTCAAGATAGGTAGAAGAAGTATGTTGATGCACACAGAGTTGATCAGCAGTTTGCAGTTGGAGATCGAGTGTTTCTTCGAGTTCATCCTTGGAAGAGCCCTATTCATTATGGAAAGGGTTCTAAGCTTGCACCTCGCTTTGTAGGGTCATCTGAGGTGTTAGAATGTATTGGTCCTATTGCCTACCACCTGGCCTTACCACCCAGTCTGTCGTAGATTCATGATTTTTTCATGTCTTATTCCTTAGGCCATATTTTCTTGATGTTACTAACATACTTGATTGGAATGCTCTATAGGTCGAGGATGGGTAGCTAACTCTAGAGCCCATGGTCATGCTGCAGCACAGGAGACTCACTCTCAAAGGCAGGGATATTGTGCAGGTGCGGGTCTAGTGGGATCCCAATGATGAGACTTCAACCACATGGGAGGATGCTTCCCATATCATGGAATCCTACCCTTGTTTTTTGGCTTCCAGGAGTAAGCCAAATTCATGGGGGGCAGGATGTAATACCCCCCATGTTGCTAGTTGGACTCATTATTTTTCTATGCTTTTGTTTGATACTTTGTGATTGAGATAGTACTATTTATTGTTTGGTTTGGTGGACTGGATAGTTAGATTGTTTGGTGATTATGCTTACACATTTGAGGACATGGATATTTCATATGATATTATGGTTTGGTGATGTTAGTTTGATTTTTGTAACGCCCCGCCGTGCAAACCCCAAAGGACAATTAAACAATAATTATAGCACAATTTTTTTTATTTTTTTTTAAAGTAAACATAACATACAAGTAATACACATTAAGATACGACATGAATTTTATTTAAGTAGATTCATTAGCACATACATCCCTTGGGGTACATGAGGAGTCATTACGAGACTGAGATCCACACAACAACAATAAAAAATAAAATCCAAAGATATAATCCATAACAAAATAAACATTAACAATTATAACACATACATGAAAATCATTGATAAGGAACCATCTGCGTACACAAATACAACATATGCATAATTAACTTAACACATTGAATTACAATTGCCATGGTCAATAACCACACCAAGTTAACATTACATTACAGTACAATGTTCTAGAGGTACAATGATACAAAGGTGTTTCCAACACATAAATGGAAACCATACACAAGAATCATGATACAAATAAATAGATGAAAACTAGCTCCAAGACGGATACAACACTGAAGTCGCTGCAACCGCACCAATCCGCACCTCTCGATCCTCGACTGGGGACCCAATGGGGTGCTTAGCACGTTCCACCCGACCATGTGAGTCCGAAGACCCACCCCCCGTGCTAGGAGCTGACAATAAGAGTCCTCAACCAAGAACATCCAAACACGGAACCACAAGACTCAACAACATACAAAAGTATCATAAAACTCAAGGATTACAATGACATAATCAACAACAACCAAGAGTCATTTAAATAACTTAAAATCATAAATCTCATCACATAAATCAAAGCAATGACCAGTAACAAGTAACCAAAGGATGATCATGAAACACTTCCAAATCCACTGAAATAAACATAATACAATTCCAAGTTGCAATTAAACAACACAATAACATCATCTCACAGTACCATAAGAGAACAAGGTCATAAGTCAAATATCAATGAGATCATACAAGACCAAAAAGTACACCAAAGATGTATCAAGGAAATACTCCATAAATCAATATAAGTCCAAACAACAACAATCTAAACCAACTCCCACAACCTACTTCCAGAGGAACACAATAAAGTAAAACACATGGGCAACTAGGGGAGAGTGTCATCGCATAGTCCTACATGGGCTGTCCTGTGCTCTTCCTCCCAACTGGAGGCGCCGGTCCATAGGGTGACTCATGCGGAGCCATAGACCTCTCGTGAAGACGAGGTCACGACCTTGCCAACCACGGCCTTCTCAGCCTTCCATTAGCCTATGGAAGCACTAATGAAGACGAGGCATCCATTTTATTAATCTTGTAATGATATTACTACCCAACCCTCCTAAGTTAATTATTAGGTTTTCACTTTTACTAACTCACTCGTGGGTTATCCTGTGCTCTTCCCCTTAAGCGGGGCGCCGGCCCCCACGAGGAGCCACTCTCCCTAGAGACCCAACCACATAAAACCAAGAAACCAAGGGTTGTACAACATAACAAGAATATTATATCACAACTAAGAAGCATGCGAGGCATTACCCATCTCGCTATAAATACAATTTCCAAGTCTCAACAAATTCCGTACAACCCTTTTAAAATCATGAAACCAAAACACTTGCCACATCAAGGGCCCATAAAGAGAGAGAACATCAATTATCAATCATCTCAAGCCTCTGGAAGCCAAAAGAATGAAAACCCATAAACAAAGGTAAAGTGAAGCAACATGAGTATTTCTCCAATAAATCCAACACAAGGATAAAATTTCCTCAAATAAGAGAGTAACTCAGAAAAGCCATAAAAAGGGAAGATTCATCAAGACCCATCCACAAATCAACAATGGTGTTACCTCAAATAGGGAACGCAAAAGAAAATCAACCTTTAAACAAAATCACTTAATAAAACCAAAAGCCACCAACTAGGCATTCCATGGGAGACCTCAATTTTCTCCTCACTAGAACCCCCTTATGATGGTACACAAACCACTTTCATAAAAACAACAACATAGCAATGACAACAATAATTGCAAGGCCACCAGATCAATTTCAATTCAAATATAATGAGTGAATAAATTAAAATAAGATCAACCACCCCATCCAAACCACATAAACAACTTTGATACAAAATAAATCAGAAATCCAAGGAGATCAACTTCCCACAACTCATCAACAAAATACAAATTCCCAATTACATTGCAACAAAATTTAAATGACAAAGGATTCCTTGAATCAAAATTAATCTCCAACGACATTCATACCAATACGGAAATGTCCAAAAACAATCCTTTAATAAAAGAGGTAAAAGCATGCAACCAGGCATCCAAGGGACCAAATTTAAAGAACACCTTAAATACTCAATCACTCACAACTCCACCAAACATTTGCATAATAAACAACAACCAAAATTCAAACAAGAACAATATTTAATAGCCAATCAATTAGCGACCAGAACTAAATAACTTTACAACTTACCCATAATAAAACAATTCATGATAACTATTACAAGTACTCTAAAAGACTTATTCATCAAGAGAACTTACAAATCAACCATTAAATAAATATAAAGGAAGTCAATTTCCAAAAAATTAAAAATCCCATTTCACAAATAAACTATCCAATTCGAGAATATCCTAATCAATCTCTAATCATACCCATACATTTAAATTTCCTCTTTCACCATACTAACTTAACATTCACTTCCAATAGTTAAATTAATTGAGAAAACCATTTAAGACCAATTGTCTATACTTTAAAATGATCATAATAACAATATTCTAAATTCTTAAACCATATATTAAAACTTACTACCTTAAAAATCTTAAATCTATCTGAATAAATCTACACACATAAATACCTTTTAAAACCACTACAAATCTATATATTTTAATTCTTCTCGAGGAGGGAAAGTAAAAAAAAAAGAGAAAAGATATGTTTTAAGAATCCAACAATACTACAAGATGAAATATAAAAAGAACAACTTATTTAATCCCAAAATAAATTCTATTCCCAAAAATATTCACATTTAAACAAGAATTAAATAAACAATGCTGTCATATAATCGTAATTGATTTTTCTATTAACTTATCCTCTTAAATTGGTAATTTAATAAATCAAAAATAATGATAAACAAAAGATTTCTTTCTATTTTATTATTATTTCCATTATACTAGCTTCTGTTTTATTTTAACAGAAAAAGAAACAGATATATATATATTTTTTTTTTACAAAAATAAATAATACAGCATTAGTTAAATAAGAGGAATCAGAATATATATAAATTAAGAAATATATATATATATATACATATTCACAAATTGCCCTTCTATTATATTGTCCTATCAAAATTTCACAATTTAACAAATTAATAGAAGTTCCTTTCTATTTCCATATCTTCACTATAATAAAATTTTATTTTGATCATACCAGAAAATAACCATACTTTTTACAGACTTACATAATTGATAACATTAATAATTAAATTAATGAAATCTAATTAAATAATTTACTGATATATATATATATATATATATTTATAAATGTTTATACACGCATTAAAACTTATATAAAAAATTTGTTTTAATTACCACATACCCTATTTGAATGGGAATTAAATCCCATGCCCAACGCATGGATGGAGGGCCCGGCCGCGACAGTCTACGGACTGTCACAGCAGTCCGACGGACTGCCGTGGACAGTCTACGGACTGTCACAGCAGTCTGGCGGGCTGTCATGGTAGCCCGTAGGCTGCCGCCCCAGTACCACTGCCGGCTGGGTGGTGGGTACGGCCGAAGGCCAAACCATCACCCAGTCTACAGTTTATTTTATTTTATTATTATTTATTATTTATTTTTTTATTTTTATAATTTCAAACCAATTTAATATGGCGACAATTCAAAACTTAAGAATTAAATTTTACATTCAATATTTATATATATATATACATCTAATATATATACATATATATAATACATTATAAATAATTCGAAAACAGAGAATAACAATCAAGAGTACAGGTTACAGTATATATATATTTATATGAAAATTGTATTTGAAGAATATATATATACATCAACCCAGAAATTCACAGTAAGGGGATTATTTTTCCATTTATTTATTTTCCAGAACAACCTCAGCAATACTGTTTATTTCCAGAATCCCAACCAAAGCTTCATTTTAATAAACAACAATCCAAAACCCAACAAATAATTTCTTTTAAATAAACAACAGTCCCAAGTTCCCAGAAATTTCAATCTAATAACAATCCCCAATTTCCTTTGATTAAACTATAACCCCAGTGAATTTTCTTACTAATTTTCAATCTTAACTACAAATTTAATTCACAAGCACAAATCCCTATTTTAACAGAGGTAAATAAATTAAAGAAAGAACCTGGCGTCCTTCGCTTGCAGAAGATTAAAGAAGCTTCGATCCTTTTTCTGTATCAATTTCCCTTGCTGCAAATCTTCCAGCAACTGATCCGAATCCTCCTTCCTCTTCACCAATTTCTCCACAACAAAAAAAGAACTAAAGACAGAAAATTGATTGGAAAAGAAATTTCTCCAACATTCCCAAAAAAACCCCCTAAATAAAAACACACACAAAAGTCTCTTCCATTTCCTCTTCAAGCGAATGCCAAAAGTCACTTCTTTTTAAAAAAAAAAAAAATTCAAATCCAATCGAATCCACAAAAGATTGAGCTTTTTATTTATTTATTCTTCATATTCTCCAGTGAAAACCAAAAGTCACAACTCAAGAAATAAATCCAAATAATATTTAATCCCTTTAATTCCTTTTGTTGCCTTTTCAAGTATTTATATTTCATTTTCTTTTATCAAGCATTTTGATTAAACTAAATAAATTTAACTCCACAAAAATGAACTTCTATTTGAATATATATTCATTATCTTCACAATACACTATTTGTTAATTACTTCCACATTAGAATAATTAAAATCAACCATTTGCAAGATTCTAAATAAGTATCCATTCAATTTCTTATTATAATAATTATCTTTTCAAGATTACTTGTTCATAACAATTTAAATCAATTTATCTAATAATATCACTTTTACTTTTAACGAATTAGTTTGATTGATCATTTGTTCTAAATCATTTGATTTGATTTAATTGATTATTATTTTAATTCCTAATTATATTTTAAATAACCTTGCAATTTCATTTATGATTTAATTAATTATTTAAACATGATTACTAACATATTATATTTTCCACACAATCAAATAACTCAGTAACCAATGAAACACACACACACACACAAGTCCAAAACAACCGACACAGAGGGGTATTACATCCTCCCCCCCTTAAAAATGACTTACTCCTGGAAGTCGAGCTCAATCATAAACATGGTAACACAACAAATATCAATGATCATAAGCACATCATCACCATAAATTAAAACATCGATTAAACATCATCAAGTAAACAACGAAAATTAAACAAACCGAAAAAATAAGGAAAGGATACCAAAACAAAAATGGTGGCAGGGTTGCAACCAGACCAATTTGGCAAACACAAGGACAGATGACGAACTAGGTTGGGGAAACTTTCTTGTTAGTTCCTATTTTCCACATCAATCCCATTGGGTGTTTATGGTGCTCGTCCTGTCCTGACAATGCAGGTGGAATCGAGGCTTAGTTCCTGCAATCCTGCATGCAAGCAAACGTTGTGCACAATACATATATATCACAAATACATCATGAGAGGAAATCCCAGCATGGTAGGGCACTCGCGAGCGAGTGATACCACACTGTCCCTCCCCCCAAACCACACATAAAATTCAAAACAATTCTAGTAACTCGTAAACAATTTTCTTCTAATTAGTTAGGAAATATTCGTATAAGGATACTAACCATAAACCTAATTCATCTACTATATCAAAATGAATGACTACTTGACATTATAAGTATCTATACCTGCATATTACGATTACATTACCTTCGTCATTATGCTTTCTGAAGCCAATTTCCTATAAATCAAAGGCTACCATAGAACATTGCACATTAGTACCAATAATTTAAGTTGCATTTTAACCTCAAGATACTATATTCTGCTAAAATCATAGAATAATTATCCCCAAAACCTTACATTTTCATTAAAACTCATAACTTTCACATAAAGAACTCCACTTTAATCATTATTCAACACCAAAATTCACATCAATTTCAATAAAAAGGGTAAAATTTTACACCTTCACAAATTCAAGAAAACATAATTCATCACTCAAGGACAACAAAATCGCAAATCCACACACACTTGACATAATCACACAAATAAAACACATCACCAAGAAACACATCACACTAAAACTCAAGGGTCCATAGAGCATCCCCGATAGGAATGATATCGGTGCATTGCGCACTACACCGAGGGTCCTATCCTTTCCTATCAGTTTCCTGCACCATCGACCCGACACCATCAAACGAAAGAAATTCAAATTCAGAACAATGACAAAAGAAAAGTGAAACTCAAGACTCACGGGTCTAAGCGCAAGGTTACATAGTGAGCACACATAGTGCCCAGTGTATGAACCTAGGCTCTGATACCATGTTGTAACGCCCCGCCATGCAAACCCCAAAGGACAATTAAACAATAATTATAGCACAATTTTTTTTATTTTTTTTTAAAGTAAACATAACATACAGGTAATACACATTAAGATATGACATGAATTTTATTTAAGTAGATTCATTAGCACATACATCCCTTGGGGTACATGAGGAGTCATTACGAGACTGAGATCCACACAACAACAATAAAGAATAAAATCCAAAGATATAATCCATAACAAAATAAACATTAACAATTATAACACATACATGAAAATCATTGATAAGGAACCATCTGCGTACACAAATACAACATATGCATAATTAACTTAACACATTGAATTACAATTGCCATGGTCAATAACCACACCGAGTTAACATTACATTACAGTACAATGTTCTAGAGGTACAATGATACAAAGGTGTTTCCAACACATAAATGGAAACCATACACAAGAATCATGATACAAATAAATAGATGAAAACTGGCTCCAAGACGGATACAACACTGAAGTCGCTGCAACCGCACCAATCCGCACCTCTCGATCCTTGACTGGGGACCCAATGGGGTGCTTAGCACGTTCCACCCGACCATGTGAGTCCGAAGACCCACCCCCCGTGCTAGGAGCTGACAATAAGATTCCTCAACCAAGAACATCCAAACACGGAACCACAAGACTCAACAACATACAAAAGTATCATAAAACTCAAGGATTACAATGACATAATCAACAACAACCAAGAGTCATTTAAATAACTTAAAATCATAAATCTCATCACATAAATCAAAGCAATGACCAATAACAAGTAACTGGCTTAATATACAAAGGATGATCATGACAGCAAATCCATGCAGTGAAAACATAATCTGATTCCCAATTGCAATGAGAGAGAGAGAGAAGAGAGAGAGAGAGAGAGAATTGAAGCAGAGGCCTGGCCAACATCTCCACGGTACCATAAAGAGAATAAGGTCATAAGTCAAATATCAATGAGATCATACAAGACCAAAAGTGCACCCAAAAGATGTAAAGAGGCAGCCTCCATGATCAATATAGAGTCAAACTTCGGCAGCAACAATCTAAACCAAGCTCCACAGCCTACTTCGGGAGGAACACAATAGTAAACACTTGGGCAACTAGGGGAGAGTGTCATCGCATAGTCCTACATGGGCTGTCCTGTGCTCTTCCTCCCAACTGGAGGCACCGGTCCCATCTATGACTGTCCTATGCTCTTCCTCCCAACTGGAGGCGCAGGGTGACTCATGCGGAGCCATAGACCTCTCGTGAAGACGAGGTCACGACCTTGCCAACCACGGCCTTCTCAGCCTTCCATTAGCCTATGGAAGCACTAATGAAGACAAGGCATCCATTTTATTAATCTTGTAATGATATTACTACCCAACCCTCCTAAGTTAATTATTAGGTTTTCACTTGTTTACTAACTCACTTGTGGGTTATCCTGTGCTCTTCCCCTTAAGCGGGGCGTCGGCCCCCACGAGGAGCCACTCTCCCTAGAGACCCAACCACATAAAACCAAGAAACCAAGGGTTGTACAACATAACAAGAATATTATATCACAACTGAGAAGCATGCGAGGCATTACCCATCTCACTATAAATACAATTTCCAGGTCTCAACAAATTTCGTACAACCCTTTTAAAATCATGAAACCAAAACACTTGCCACATCAAGGGCCCATAAAGAGAGAGAACATCAATTATCAATCATCTCAAGCCTCTGGAAGCCAAAAGAATGAAAACCCATAAACAAAGGTAAAGTGAAGCAACATGAGTATTTCTCCAATAAATCCAACACAAGGATAAAATTTCCTCAAATAAGAGAGTAACTCAGAAAAGCCATAAAAAGGGAAGATTCATCAAGACCCATCCACAAATCAACAATGGTGTTACCTCAAATAGGGAACGCAAAAGAAAATCAACCTTTAAACAAAATCACTTAATAAAACCAAAAGCCACCAACTAGGCATTCCATGGGAGACCTCAATTTTCTCCTCACTAGAACCCCCTTATGATGGTACACAAACCACTTTCATAAAAATGACAACAATAATTGCAAGGCCACCAGATCAATTTCAATTCAAATATAATGAATGAATATATTAAAATAAGATCAACCACCCCATCCAAACCACATAAACAACTTTGATACAAAATAAATCAGAAATCCAAGAAGATCAACTTCCCACAACTCATCAACAAAATACAAATTCCCAATTACATTGCAACAAAATTTAAATGACAAAGGATTCCTTGAATCACAGTTAATCTCCAACGGCATTCATACCAATACGGAAATGTCCAAAAACAATCCCTTAATAAAAGAGGTAAAAGCATGCAACCAGGCATCCAAGGGACCAAATTTAAAGAACACCTTAAATACTCAATCACTCACAACTCCACCAAACATTCACATAAAAAACAACAACCAAAAAATTCAAACAAGAACAATATTTAATAGCCAATCAATTAGCGACCAGAACTAAATAACTTTACAACTTACCCATAATAAAACAATTCATGATAACTATTACAAGTACTCTAAAAGACTTATTCATCAAGAGAACTTACAAATCAACCATTAAATAAATATAAAGGAAGTCAATTTCCAAAAAATTAAAAATCCCATTTCACAAATAAACTATCCAATTCGAGAATATCCTAATCAATCTCTAATCATACCCATACATTTAAATTTCCTCTTTCACCATACTAACTTAACATTCACTTCCAATAGTTAAATTAATTGAGAAAACCATTTAAGACCAATTGTCTATACATTAAAATGACCATAATAACAATTTTCTAAATTCTTAAACCACATATTAAAACTTACTACCTT
>VDFB02000003.1:737550024-737567936 GCA_007258455.2 Sequoia sempervirens | reverse complement strand
TTTCAATGTTTGAGAGCTTATACCTCTGCGCCCATACCTTTAGAGATTAAAAATAATCTTCATTTCTTGCAAACTAAAGATGTGCATACACAAAAGAATGAAGTTGATTTAGGCAAAAATGCATCACTAGAATATTAATTTTGAGCACTCTATAAGGTTGATGTTTATGTAATTGAAAAAGTTAGTGTCTATAATCTCAATAAACTTAGGTTATAAAAACTAAGTTGGGCTATCAATCCAGAATTGTTGAAGACTATTAAGTATCAATCCAGAAATTGCTCCCCTGCTTTTACTGCTTGATAATTTTTCTTCTTGTGTTGGTTGTGTCGCTGGCAAAAGAGGGCTTGAATCCCTCTCGTAGGAGGACAGCTTTGTTTTTGGGAGATCATGACACATAGTAGATAACTGAATGTAAGTCTTTTTGTTTGACATAATAAAGGCACATGTATCTAGTTCATCCTTTTTTCAGTTCCAGTTATAAAGGCGCATGTATCTTTAGAATGATTTATTTGAAATTGTTTGTAAAGTTTACATGGCCTAGTTAGATCATAAACAAAGCCTTCTATAGGTACGGAACTAGGCTATGTAAACTTAGAATGATTTATTTGAAATTGTTTGTAAAGTTTACATAGCCTGGTTAGATCATAAACAAAGCCCTCTATAGGTATGGAACTAGGCTATGTAAACTTTACAAACAATTTCAAATAAATCATTCTAAAGATACATGCACCTTTATAACTGGGAACTGAAAAAAGTATGAACTGGATACATGCACCTTTATTATGTCAAACAAAAAGACTTGCATTCAGTTGTCTACTATGTGTCATGATCTCCCAAAAACAAAGTTGTCCTCCTATGGGAGGGATTCAAGCCCTCTTTTGTCAGCATATTTTTTGTAGCAGACACAACCAACACAAGAAGAAAAATTATCAAGCAGTAAAAGCAGGGGAGCAATTTTTGGATTGATACTTAATAGTCTTCAACAATTTTGGATTGATAGCTCAGCTTAGTTTTTGTAACCTAAGTTTATTGAGATTATAGACACAAACTTTGTAATTACATAAACATCAACCTTATAGAGTGCTCGGAATTAATATTCTAGTGATGCATTTTTGCCTAAATCAACTTCATTCTTTTGTGTATGTGCATCTTTAGTCTGCAAGAAATGAAGATTCTTTTTAATCTCTAAAGGTATGGGCGCAGAGGTATAAGCTCTCAAACATTGAAAACATTGAAAACATGATACCATAAATAGAACACTCAACTTGTCTTGGGCTTAATCTCTTCGCCTGACAAGAATCATTGCACTTTTTGTAGGTTTGACATAGTATATTTAGATGAAAAAATTCGTGTTGCAAAGGATATTCAAGGAGACTATAGATCTAGTTGTTGATCAGGCTTCATATAGATGGGAAGATAATTGACCTATAAAAATCAAAACTAATGGATACTTGAAAGAATGCCCAATAAGCACACATTAATCTTCTTTTCTACTTGATTTTCAGCATGTAGTTTATTTGTTTTCCTTAATTTCATAGAAGCAAGTTTGTATTAATTGCTTAGTTTTAGAATTGTTAGTACTAATTCAATAGTTCAAATAAATTTCCAATGGAAGATGCATATTATTTTATTAGTAGCAAGACATATAGTCTCCAATGTATGTTTATTTCCAAGTGTGATTTATCTTTTCTCCTTATAGTTTTGGTGTTGAAAATTCACATCACGGTGATAGAAATCAAAAGCAAATCAACGATCCATTTTCTCCCCTATGAACCAATTTGGTGAATATTTTTACCCAAATGGAGTGTTGCATGGAATCTTGCTCAAGCTAGTATTAAGGGTAAAAGTAAATGGTGCTGACTACTCACAACATGCCTATTTGATATGTACATGTCGGACCATATTCAAGTAGCCTCAGGTAGTAAATTTGGTCTTCTTGAAGCCCATGGAAGGGTAGAGTTATCATGGGGATACAATTCTAAGTTAGTCTAGACAACAATTAGGAATTACAATGAAATGACCTATGCCAATTTTTTCCTACGTTCTGCTATGAACTTTCTTTGTTCTTGTTGTGTTTATAAATTTGATAAATTTGCTTGTTTTGCACACAGAATTCTTTAGTTTGCACACAGAATTTTTCTTGAATAATAAACAACTCAAAGAATGTAATCGCATGCATTCAAGAGTTTTATTTCAGATACTTCAATACAATACAGAAGGCTCATGAATCACCCAGAACTGATATTTAGAATTGCAGAAACTAACTAACAGTAGAAACAATTATTGAACCTGAGAAAGAATGTTGGTCTGAAACATAGCTTTTCTAATGGTGTGCCAGAACTCCTTCAAGAGTCACATTTGATTAATCTCGTTTGTCTCCCAACTGCTGGCCGAGCATAAACAGCCTCCAAACTCTAGCGTAGCTCTGCAAGGTTAGTTCTTCAATGGTTGATCCATGTCCTTCATTCAAAATGTAGTGACCTTGCTTAATTGGTTCTATACTTCCTCGAATATAGCACATAATGATTTCAAACGCCTGGGATAGATTTCCTAACTCTCGTGCCTTCTTCATGCATAGAAATTACACTCGCTTCTTAACAAAGAATCAATATTTAAACTGGGGTTTTCGTTCCATCCAATACAGGAGTTGAGTCCTATTCAAGCGTAGCTTGAGAAAGGATTAAAAAGATAAATGATTTTTTCTGAATCTCACTCTTCATCGATTTGAGTCTTTTTTATCTACCAAATTTGCTTCCCAAAAATCAGTCGATCCTTCCAAAAATCAAAAGACCAGCCTAAGGAAGGAAAATATAAAGTGGCCCCCACCATGGTTTATTAAAAATAATAATAAAATGTTATTCTCCACTTTGCTTATTTGAAATATTCTCTCACCGATTAAAATATTTCTAACCTTCGGGAACATAAAAGTTAGAAATATTTTTCATAAACGAATATTAGGAGAAGAGGGAGATTACATACAAGTATACTCATGTCATTTTATCATTGAAAACTAACTGAAAGATCCCCAAGGTTACTATGTTAGGTAAGAATTTTGTCAGTATCGCATTCCTTAACCCCTATTCAAATTTATTACGGTCCATTTTAAGGCTACCGCTTTCTTGTTAACATTAGAATCATACTTAACAAAAAAAAGAGTTTCTAAATCTTTTTAATTGAACAGGCAAGGTGAATAACTCCATAAATCAAATAGGGGAGCATTTGTTTTCTAATGAAACAAAGGCCAACAAAATTAAACATGGTACTTATTAAATTAGTTCTAGGGAACTCTAGGCACTATGAGAATTTAACTAGTTATTAATAACTCTCATTTTAACCAATGAGAACTTAGTAATTTTTCTTTTTGAATTTTTTCAATTTATTATCAATGTATAGATGCGAATTATATAACAAAATATATTTCAAAAATCAATTCTCTTGAATCTAATTGGTACACAATTTTCACCCGATATAAGCGATTTTGGCGCTTCCATTACTTCCATTACTGATTATTATGGAATGGTAGGTAATAAAAAAAATTCAACTAATTTTTAGGAAAAAAAATTATTATGGGGAACACATAGGTAATTGGTAGTCAAAATAGATATATAATATACTCTAGATAAAATAGATATATTTATAAAAATTCTTCACAAGTTAATTTATAGGATTAATCATAAAGTCAATATATTTACTACAACATTCTTTTAAATAATACATTATGTGAAATTTTTTTAACACTAAATATAAATATATTTATTTATTTATACTCATATTTATTTATTATATTTTCCATTCTATTAAATTCAAATATATAAAATAATCTAATAACAAATTCAAATAAATAATATATTTTTAGTATATTATATTATTAATTTAACAACATATTATATTATTATAATATATACACTATATAATACATATACAACATATATAATATATAATATAATATATGTGTGTAACATTTATACCATCTAAAATATAATTTAATATATTAAATAATAATATTATAATTTTATATTTTATTTTATTTTGATTTCCTTGTGTAACATAATATTTTGATTTTGCAGCATAATATGGATGGTCCCTTTGGGCATGGATGGTCCCTTCGAGCATGGTTGGTCGCTTTAGGTGGGTGGGAGGAAATAAGTTTTTAAACTAATATAATAATTTATATAACATTATTTATAAAGATAAGATATACAAAGAATATGTTAAATTACTACCCTAACCCTAATTATAACCTTGACATGAAATCCAACCCTAATTCTAATTCTATGTCTAATTATAACCCTAACCTTAATTCTAATTTTATCTCTAATCGTAAAGTAAACCTTAATTTGAACTATAACTCTAACCCTAATTCTATATCTAATTATAACCCTAACCTTAATCCTAATAATAACCTTAATGTGAAACATAACCCTAATTCTAATTCTCATCCATTAAATCATGCTATCTAAATTGTTTTAATTTTAATTTTAATTTGTAAATCTTGGACTCACCTTCTTATGACTTGTAAACCTGGGTTATGCCTGAGCTCTTTAGTTATTCTATGAGAATTTTTTTAATTCATTTCAATCTTTAAATCATGCTATCTATTTTTTTATGATTTTTTTTGGTAAATATTTCATAAGATTATAGGCCCCTTGAAGACTATGTGGGGTAAGCATGGTTCAAATTGGGTTATTCTTGAATCTATGCAAATATTTTAGGAGAGTTTTTAATTTGTTTTAATTTATAAATCATGTGAGTGTTTTGTTACTTTAATTTTAATTTTAATTTTAATTTTTGAATTTTCTTTACAAATGATAAGGTTATGCATAAAATTATCATCACACAACCCATATAAATTATAGTTATAATTAGAAGGTTTTCTTATCATTTTGTACAATAGGTTGACCTTTTTGTAAGAGAAATTGCCTAATTCTACCTGTTGGATGAAAACCAATGGGGTCATTTCAATCAAAGGTAAAAAATTCATTTTTATCTCCAATTATAAAAATTGACATGGACTTATAAGTTTTCCCCTAATTTTAAATAATATTATAGGGATACCCCCTATCTTTCTACAATTCATAATAGAAGCAATTGAATTAGATAAATGAAAAAAATTCATACTTCACAATTCTAGGAAGCACATAATTGGAAAAAATGTGAGGATTTATGAGAGTAATATCAACCATGATGAGGGTTTTTTAGGATAGATCCAACATGCTACTAGCTTTCTCACTCTAAATTATTTTATTAATAATGGATTCATTCTAGGCATAGACTTCTTGTGCACTTTCTCATACACTATGGAGTAAAACTTGCACTTACCATTATAATTTCCCTCTCATGCCTATTATAGTCTTCCCAAAAAAATTTGAATTTATTAAACACAACTAATTAAAACATAACTATTCTATAACTTTTGGCGGGACTTATTGCTCTAATTAATAATGTGATGGCAACTCTTGTTAATACTCTTGTTAATAATGTGATGACTGCAACTCTTGTTAATAATGTGATGGCGGGAGAGTACCCTAAACATAGTCGAAATTCAAATTTTAAAATAATAAATTAAAATTTGGGAGGTTTAAATTTCAAATTTGAAAAATAATAAATCTAAGTATATGATTAGAATTTTTATTTCCTTAAGTTTTTAGGTGTTTTTTTCTATAACAAATATAGTGAATATTTATTTTTCTTTTTTAATAAAATTTTCACACTATTAATTGAGTTTATTCTAGGTGTTATTTTCAAATTACAAATTTATTTATTTATTTTCTTTAAAATGAATATTTATTATAGTATTTTATTTCAAGGTAGCTATTTAAAATTAGCTAAAACTCATATGATTAATTTTAAAATAATATTTAATTTAGTCCAAATAATAATAATCATTGATATTAGTTTTCAAGTTAGTATTTAATAATAATGATTTTTAAGCATAAATTTATTAATTTATTAATTATTTTGAATACTTAAGTGCTAACATTAGTTAAATTTACATTTAGAAAAGCAATTCTTAAAGATGGTTTATTTTCAAATAGTAATTATTAAATTTATATTTAAAAAAAAAAATTATATGTTTAAAATAGTTGAGTAAAATTCATTTTACAATTTAATAATCTTTATATATATATATATATATTTCTATGATAGTCTGCTGTGCTGGAACTGCATGAGTTCCCTCTTGGAGCTGTGGTGCTCTTTGTATCTTCTGCTATCCGCCTAAATATGTTCGCCTAGTATTCGATCTGTTGTGACCTTGTACTGAAGTATGTTTTTGCTAAGGATAGATGCCCTTCTTGCATTTAATTGACCTGCTCTTATACCTCCAAGATATATATATATATATATTGTGTGTGTGTGTTGGGAAAGTAAATAGACTAGTGAAATCAAATTTACTTAAAAGGAAAAGGAACTATTTTGGAAACTGTGATAGTGATAATGGAGTCGGAAAAATTGCTCCTTCAAAGTTATTAATAACTTGTTAAAGAAGAGTGTGTCTATAATTCCTTCGAGAGGAACTAAAAATTAACTATATTTTAGATACACTACAACAACAAACCAAACAAGTCATAATATTTTAGGAAGATGAGATTCAATTTCAGAGTCTACATAAGACAATAAACAAAGTAGTAAAAGGAAACAATAAGATTAGGGTTCACCTAGACTCACGAAATGAATGTATAAATTTGTTCAGCAGCCATGATTTATTTTCTTATGTTATAAGATTTGCTTCTAAGTATGATTCTTCAAAAAGAGAAAACTCTCTAGTGTTTGAAAATCATCATCAGTTTCTTCATAAATTTTATGGAAATGACTAGGTGTTGGCTTCACCCTATAGGTGAAAAGGTTGTTACATACCTATCTATTGCAACATATAAACCATAAACGAATAGTTTCCTAGCAATTAAAAATAGAACCATAATGAAATGACTTGATGCACCTTTAGGATTTTGGTGAAAGGTTGTACACATTAGTAGAAAGAAAATATTAAAATTTTCATGGATGAATAAAGAGACAGACCTGAGTGAGATATCGGTCCTGATTGAGTAATCGATCTTTTGATGACAAGTCTATTTTCTATTCAGAAATGGTTCATTTTCCAACACTCCCTATCTTATGTTAAAATCCATCTAACTTCTTATTGATGTACAAACTGAAATCGTTATCACAGCCTCATGAGTTATAGGAAGATTACATTATTGTAAATAAACAAAACGAAGATTTTACAGTTAATAAATAAAAGGACTCACTATTGAGTTTAACAATAAATACACAAGAGCATAACAAGAATTTAACTCAATTTTGCATACAGTACAACAATAAATAAAACAAGTCATTATATTTCAGGAAGGTAAGATTCAATTTCAGAGTATGTATAAGACAATAAGAAAACTGGTAAAAGGAAACAATAAGATTAAGGTTTACTTGGACTCGCGAAATGAATGTATCAGCCATGATTTCTTTTGTTGTCTTATAAGATCTGCTTCTGTGTATGATTCTTCAAGGAGAGAAAGCTTGAAAATCATTATCAGTTTTTTCATATTCCAAGGTTGATCTTTCGCAGGTCCTGGCGCAGAGATATGTTAGCAAAAACACAACGTTTATTCCCATTTCCTGTTGTAACGAACGAAAAGCCAGTCCGTCCTTAGTTACGAATGGAAACTGCAGCGAAGATCCTTTTTTTTTCCAAAAACTGTCTAGTCATTTTCGTGGTTTCCTCCCTAAAATTGAGTCGTCTTTATAAGAAAATCCATCCAATTGGATTTGAAAATCAAAAACTTAGAACTATGTTAAAAAGACCTTCACAACCCATAGAATGTTGCTTACGAGAAAACAAATTACATTTTCATTTATAATACTATCTAAACTTAAATTCTGAAAATCTTTTCTTTAGCTATTTGAAATCGTGTAATACTTATGGAACCAATCAATGTAAAAACCTATATATAAATATTCTTGTAACTTAATTGTATTTAAATTCTTTGCCTAAATTTTGAAAAGGTGGTTAATATACTAATTAAGACTTCAAAATTTAGTAGATGGATGAAAAATAATGGTCTATTGGATGAAACAATTCTCAAAACATATTACAACTTTCTATATCTCAAAATAACTTCAATGTAACATCATCCAATTTAATTAGTGGATTAATTGTTTATACTATCCAATCATACTCAACGTCATCAATCCATTATAGTAATATGTGTGTATTTGTGTGTTGGTGTTCTGAATTTATGGGGAAATTAGCATTTGTGTCATATATTAAAGCAAATGGACTTTTACTTGAACGTCTCTTAGAACTAATCCTATCAACTCAAACTGCAAATTTCAATTTTGCATCCCACTTCTTATTATTCTCTGCATTCCTTATAGTCTCCATCAAGGTATTGTTATTAATAGATTTTACTTGTTTGTTACCTTGTGGATGATATCGAGATGAGTAAGTGACATTGATTCCATATTCCATGCATAATTTCGTAAATTCATGAGCCCTAAAATAGATTACATTTTCAAGAACAATCCTTTGAGTTACTCAAATATATTCATAGCATTATTAGAAAGAAGTTAATAGAAATCTTAGTTGTAGCTTTATTTGTGGGAATGATCTCAATCAATTTGGAAAATTAATCAATAGCCACAAGGATCCACTTGAATCCATTGCATGAATTTTCCATGATTGACCTGTAAAGTCCATTCCCCACTACTAGAATAGAGTTTTGATTGAAACTGTAATAAGAGGTGAAACATTTGCACCATTCATCTTACTTGAAAGACTTTAATATGCCACATATTTGAATTAAGTGATCAACCAATAGCCCACCCTTAAAATTTTAAGGGTTGTTGTCTTCATTATAAAACATACATTGCATGCCCCCAATGATATTCATTCATTGTATACCTTTCTTATTTATATCCATATGAGGTGGGAAACCCATATTCAATAAATAAAAAACTATATTAGAATACCGTGGATTATTTTATAAAACACAACTTATAGATGTACACTCATCAAATTTATTATATTTACCTCTAGATAGTATAAAAATTTGACTTAACCATGAGCCTAGAAAGCTCGTGGCCTCTAAATAGCTTTGTATCTATATCTCCAAGTCAAATTCTTAGTTCTTATTGATTAATTTGCACCTTCTAGGTCTAATGCCCTTCATTAAGTAAAGATATCTTAGACTATTGTATAGGGTGGATATGACACTATGTTAGCACCAATGACATATATGGCTTTAATTTCTTTATTGCCTTAACCATTTCATATGAAAGTGCTGTATAAAATGCAAAATAAAGGAGAAAGCAAAGACACAAATAAAGTGAAATAAATCATATACCTTTCTCTCCATCATATTTCATTTTAGTTAGAAGAGGATAATTGTGTACCCAATAAGCTTGAGAATTCTTCAATCACCTCCAAGGATCCTCTTGATTTTTTCTTTTTGTTTATATGTTGATGATGGAATAAAGAGAATTCTCAAATGTACAACATAACTTTACAGGATAGTGTTCTTTTTTTTGTCTTGTAAAGGGTTTGATTTGTAGATCGCTTAGATAGGAGATAGATGGTTGAGATTTGATCTGAATATTAATGGTGGAAGATTTATAAGAGGTTAAGGTTGATGAGAGGATTTGTTTAAGGGTTAGGATTTGTTTGATCAAATCCAATGGCGGAGTGTGATTCTTCTCATAGATGTGTGAGAGTATGGATAGGTAAAAGGGATCAAGGATAATTATCCTCTAACACATGATGAGGAAACATTGAAAAGATAATTTTGGACAAGTGTCCTGGTGCACATATGTGAGGACACCTTGGGAAGAGAATTTTGGATAAGTGTCATCTCACATATTGTAAGGAAACTTTGGGAAGAGAAAATGTGACATGTGTCTTCTCTAACATGTGTGAGTGATTGCATGGGAAAGGGAGATAGATACATGTGACTTCTCACACATGTGTGAAATTCATATGTGCTAAATGGAGGATGGGGAATTTCTTGATCAAATGGATGGTCATGATTTTATTTTATTTTATTAAGATAAGTGAGGCTAGGGGTGTGATTAATTAAATTAATCATATTTTTTATGTGAAAATAATTAACTTAGTTTTAATTAAATCATTTTGACTAACTAATTAAATTTGAGGTGGAAAAAGGGAATTAAATAATGGTTTATTTAATTAATATTTGGGATATGGTAAATTTTGGTTGTGTTAGATGTGGACAACTTTAGGTGTCTAAATTTTTCCACTCTTTGATATAATGCTATGACTACTAGAAGTGTCATTGTATCAAAGAAGAATAAAACATAGTGGCTAGAAAGGGATGAGACTAGTGGAATGATGCTTCATTTATTGAGAGGATGAGAATGACAAGGAGGAGGGAGGTTGGTATGCTCCCTTGAGAGGATATGTAGGTTTTAAGAACATGTGTGTGCTCTCTGAATGGATAAGAGTATTAAAGGATAGAAGATAGAAGGAGATGTAGGGATACAAAAAGGATGGTTGGATTAAGAAAATAATAGAGAAATGGTAAGATGGAGTAGGATAGTCATATCATATTAGTGAGATAAAAATTTATTTAATATTGTACATATGCAGTGAATTTGCACCCTTGTGTAAATTCCTTGCTTTTTGCATACCCTCACCTTAGAAAATCAAATGAAGGTAAAATTCCACATCACCCACGCCTTCCATCCACTTGGTGTGTGTTTTGTGTGTCAGTGGGGTAATTTTCATCAGGGACACAAGCACGACCCATGGACATTTGTGTGGTGCGCTACCGTCCCTAACAGATTCCTACCTCTGGAGTCTGCAAGGACATTACACTCCTCACTGGGGATGAATTGTAATGCCTCGTCGCGTAGTGACCCAAAAAATGGTTCATTTTGGCTTTCAAAGGCATTCATTTCACAATCACTTCATCTCTTTCACTTCTTCCCACAATTCTAGCAACTTTCACAACTCCATTGAGCATTGCAACACTTTGTTACTCCATCAACTTCACTTTTTGTATGTGTTGTGCTACCACAAAAGTTACAAGCTTGGAGTCTTGTGAGACCTCCCTTCATCACTGCCGCGACTGTGACGACTTTTCCAAGTTCATTGCTTGCATTCTCCCTTCATTGGCCTTGAGGCTTTTGGGTGGAGTGGTAGCAGCTTCACTTCTCCTTTTTGTGATTTGATAGAGTAGATTTTTTTAGTGTTTAGTGAGTTTCCTTCTATCTTCTTTATCATACTTTTCTACTTTGTTGCTTTTATGGCTATTTGTGGAGGTGGAAACACCAAAATAGGGGATTGACTAAGGCAAACCCCTATACAGCCCCAACAATTTTCCCCTTTTTCTTTTATTTAGGTGAACGTGTTATTAGTGGAGCTCACTAATTGAACTAGTGCTTCAATAGTTGATATTTGTCACCTTAGTTTTCATCTACTTACTTTATCATTTCTGCATTTACTTTTAATACTTTATTATTCTATTTATTTCATTAAAATCAGTTAGCTAGGTTGTCAGTAAGCTTCTAGTAGTTTTCTTATTGTATTTCACATTTTATGGTCGCACGAATGCCAGTGCATCACACTATTGTCCTAGACCTGCGCTACCATCCTTGGATAGAGAGCTTTCTAAGGTGTAGTTTAGACTCTAGAAACTGGCTCATCTAACCCCAAGTAGATTTTTGGGTCTCTAGAGTGATAAAATTACTTCATAGTGCTCTTCATTCTCGATCCTCATCCCAAAATATTTGTTAGAGTGAGGTAAGTTAGGGCAGCCTTCCGCTCTTGACCCTCTGTGACCTGGAGCTTTGATGTGATTGATCTCCCTCTCTTACACTTTTGGTGAACCTGACGTGAACCATTTTGGTTTCATTTAGCAGTGTTGAAGGGTCCATTCCTCATGTCCTAAGAGAATAGTAGGTGTGAGTGTTTTGAGTAATTTCACCTTACAACCCAACTTGCAACCCCTAGTAGGCATAGTTGGAAGGTTCTGTAGGCATTGAGGATTGAAGTGTTAGTTGGGTCACTATTCAATTGTGAACCTTTAGGGGGATTTGTGAGAGTATTGTTTAGTGTGTGTGATGGCCTCCTTCCTGCATCTACCTATCCCCTTTACACAGCCTACAAGTAGTGGTACAGGTATAACCTTCAGCTCGCAGGACCTATCAATGGGTTTTAATAGAGAGTCATCTCCTCTTTACATCCCTGCACAAATTAGAAAAATCACTGTGATGGGTGTTCTTATTGACTCAACATGCTAGGTGAATGTGATTACTAAGGAGACTATGTTAGTCAACTTCCTACATAAATATGGGTACGACGCACCTAAAAGCACCGTCTATACACATAACAGTCTTTCTGTACCTCCCCTTGGTAGAAACACCTTGTCGGTCTTTATTGGACCTAAGTTAGTGAACATGCTTTTCGACATAATCCTTGGCTCCGAACTCTTTAGAGTAAAGTTGGGTATCCCCTGGTTAGTAGCTATGAATGCAGTTCCTTTGGTCATACATAAATTCCTAAAGTTTATTCATGAGGGTTCAGTGCATGTAATCCACGATAGTAGCTATAAATTGTTGGTTGCGCATGGTAGCTATTCTTTAGACCACTTTTGTCCTACACCCATTGGTTTGCTCCTGCCTAGGAAGGACCCCTTGCACTAGACCTATGAGAAGTACAAGAAAGGGTGCTCAACGCCTAAGGTGAGGTACCCTACATCTCCTTATGTTGTCTCACATAGGGCTTGTTTAAAAGCTAATAGTGATGTTGCTATGGTGCATATAAGGGGAGAAGAGAAGCACTCTCAAGGTTCCTCTTCCTCCTCTTCCACTTTCTAGCCTGATGCTTCCTCTCACCCTATTGTGGTGTCATCAAATTTTTCTCCATGTTTGTGGGAGAACCCTATGGTACCCGCTTGGTGAAAGCCCAAGCATCCTACATTTGAACTTCACGTTCTACCCATGGAGCCTAGGATTGTTTGATATGGTAGAAGGAAGGGTCCCCCTAGGGAATCCTCTATGTCTCAGCCTTCACAGCCTCCTACAAATCCTACTCCTAAAGTAGTGAATGGGAAGAGGCCCATCGCCAAGGTGCTAGAGCCGAATCCCCCCATTTTCTCTCAAACTCTTCCTCCTCCTATTTAAGAGTCTTTCCCTCTGTCAAAAATGGTTGTTATGGACACCCCTATCGCTGAGTAGGATCCTTTTGTCCTTTCTCAGCTCCTGACCTCTAGCTCCAAGAGTCACAGAAACTACCTTGCACACGAGTGCAAGCATCAACAAGAGGCTCTAGAAGCTGATTAGGGGTATGTGCAGGATCATCATGGAAAAAATAAGCCCTTAAGTGGCAAAAAATTTAGAAAAATCAAAGTTAGGAAACTTGACGTAAAAATTTGAATAAGTTATCTATATTATTTCAAAAATATGTAAGAATAGAATCTGTAGAAAATCAAATTAGTTTCTAAACTAATAGGTTTATTTTTTAAAAAGATCTATTTGGTGAAAATTTAAAATTTCAATGCAGTAGTACTTAAATTTTAGGGGAAAAAATAAGAAGTAGGTGTCTGTCTGACCACCCTAACCACAATGAAATGATAATATTTTCTTATAATATTTTAGATATAAGTAGAGGACTCATGTCCTAATGTGATGCATATATTTTTGTAATTTTTTCCAAGTAAATAATTGATTATGAATTTTTTATTACAAATTTTTTAAAAGTAAAAACTCTTATGTTTGACCACCTTAACTTGGTCAAAACTTCATGAAATTCTTTTTTTTTTTAAACCCTATAATTATGCAAAGCATAGAATGTGATGCATGTTTTGGATTCAAAAATGTGATACCATTTGAAGCTATAGATGTTTTTCAATCAGCCTCAATTAGGACTTTAGTCGTAATTCAAATAGAAAATGAATAATAATTATTTATTAAATTCAAGTAAAAGCATAATTTATATTGGTGGAAACACGAGAATATCCTTTAAAACCCTTTTAGTTTCATCAATTTTGGGTAAAAAAAAGTCATCAGCCACATACCCTACACATACCCATCATATCGCCACTTTTTGGCCCATCATGATCTTGCACATACCCTTAGGTTTCTTTGCAAAGGAAGGAAGGGGAGTTGGCCACCCCTATCTTAGGGCCTCCTACTATGTCCTTCTCTCTCCTCCACTCTGCTTCCATTCAATCAAATTTAGTTCTGCTTCCAACTCTCGTTGTGAGCATGAATGCACCTGACCCTAAAAAGGTGCAGGTTTTTATTGCTCCTTTGGTCAAGCTACCTCTTTTGATGTCCCTTTCGGACATCCTGCCATTCCCTAAAACCATGGACATTTCGAATACATTGGTAGTGTATGTCACGGTCTTCTCCTCCTTTGCACCTCTTGCCTTATTGATGGGGAGTTCACACCCTTGGATGAAGTAGAAAGTAGAGGTTGGCCCTTCTAGCAATGGGGGCCATAAGAGGATCCCACCTTCTTCAAAGGGTGGTCCTATGCTAGCATGTGCCATCCTAGTGACAGAGCAAGTTCTAACTTCCCCTAAATTTGTCACTTCTCTCGAGTCACTTGGTGAGCCTAGCAATGAGTCTCAAGCATCGTCCTCCTCGTCCATTGAGGTAACACATGGCACTCCCATGAAGTTCATGTTTAACTCTTTGGATGAGGTCTCCGCCTTGTCATCGATCTTCACAAAGTCGCTAACCATTGCTCCACAAAAACTGAGTGGAGAAGACCTTGACTGGCCTTCTTCCTTGGCCCTTATTGCAGGAGGTTTGGAAGCTCCTCCCCTTAATATTCAACCATTGTAGACTCATTTGCCTTCCCCATATATGATCTATATTGGGAAGCAGACACCTCTTGGTCGATGAGTGTTAGGGGGAGGTGCCTCTTCTTTACCTTTAGATTAGGTGTGTGTTTATTATGTGTTCCCTATGCTTGTGCTATGTGTTCCTAGATCACCCTTGTCACCCTTGTAGGTGGTTGGATACAGGAGTGATTATGTGTCATAAAATTCCTCTATTTATGGCATCATTCTTCCTTTGTTATGTTTTTTTGATTTTGGGAAAATTGGGGACAATGCAAAGTGTTGGGGGAATTTAAGCTTCCCTTCCATGTTGACCGAATTTTTTATTTTTCACTTTGTCTTCTCATGCATTCTTCATATAGTTTGATATAGTAGGGGGTTGATGATAGTTCATCTATATACCATTACTATATTTATATATACTTATGAGTAGCTCTGACCCCGAAATATCAATTTTCCCATGTGTCCTTTGTTTGTGATGTCACTATTCCTTTTTACAGTTTTGTTATATTTCTCTCTTCTTTTCTTGAGTTATGGCATTGTAGTGCCTATGTTGTCCCTTGTGTGTGCAACAACATCACCACAATGACATCTCGCTATGTCTTATGGGCCATAACATCACTTTTTCATTCTTGCTTTTCTCTCCTTAGGACGTCATGTGCCTCTACGTTCAGCTTGCACCACCCTAAGGGGAGGCTTCCATGTCAACTTCAATTTTTAGAAAATGTATTCGTTGCCAACGAATCTTTTCTCAAAAGTCTTTGAAAAAAATTTCAAAAAATCTTATTCTCAACTTGGACCCCTAGTGGAATTTGTTTCCTTTGTCATGGGTTCACAAAGAAAGAACTTGAAAAACTTTCCTCTGAGGAGGGAGCAGCTTGTCCTGTGGGAGAAGCCTTGACCTTCCCCTTGTGAGGGGGCATTTTATTCCTTTCAAATTCCTTGATGAAGTGAATATCTTTCGAAAGGATTCCTTCATGGTGAATTGATTTGCAGAAAAATACTCTTTCACTTTCAAACAATGCGTCCCTTGAGTGGACCCCTCTTCTTTTGAAGGGTTCTTGAGAGACCCCTTTGAAATATTTTCAACTTTTGACTATTTGCATGACTATCTGTTTGTTTTCCTGCATGGCTTCTTTTTTTCTCTAACATGTTTTATCTAGAGATTAACATGTTGCTTTGTAGGTGCACCAATGAAGCCACTTTCCAATCTAACTCTATGGAGTCCCCCTTACACTGGGCTTCCTTCATGAGAGAGTACTTGGGGGAATTCCTTCTTTGTAGGTCTATGGGCCTGTGAAGCGCTTACATGGACTACGAGATTTTTCCTTCATTGGTCTGAGGGCCTTTGGTGTACTTTGAGCAACTTCATAGTTCCACAGAGCTACGAAGTCCTTTTGTTTGAACCTCCTTAGGAGAGAGTACCTATGGATTCCTTTTCTTGCCATGTGCTTTTGAGTTCACCAGATCACAGTCTACTTCCCTGATGATTCAAATATAAATTTCTAAGGTCCCTTCAATCTACTTTAACTGAACGCTCATTGATATTTGTGCTCACTAAACTGGGGGGAAAATGTATAGGAGTGAATTTGCACCCCTTGTGTAAATTCCCCTTTTGCATACCCTCACCTTAGAAAATAAAATTGGAAGGAAAAATTCCACATCACCCGCCTACCTTCTATCCACTTAGTTGTGTGTGTTGTGTGTTGGTGGGGGAATTTTTCTTTAAAGGGACACAAGTCGCGGCCACCCTTGAACATTTGTGTGGCATGCTACCGTCGATGATTCTTTCCGCCAGTGCGGGGATGTTGCACTCCTCATTGGAAGGTTTGTAATGCCTCTATGTGACCAACTGACCCGAAAATGGGGTTTCGGTGGCCTTCAAAGGCATTCATTTCACACTCACTTCACCCTCTTAGTAGTCTCTCCATCTTCTTCACATTCTTGAGCATTTTTATTCCATCTTCTCATAATTCTAGCAATCTATACAACTCTATTGAGCATTGCAGTAGCTTGATACTCCAACTTTTTTTTTGTACATGTGAGGCTACCATAGAAGTTGTGAGGTTGGAGTCTTGTGAGACCTCCCTTCATCAGCGTTGCAGCTATGGTGACTTTTCCAATTTTGTTGCTTGCATTCTCCCTTCATTGGCCTTAACTACCTTTGGGTGGAGGTGGTGACACTTCAATTCTTTTTTGTGATTTGATAGAGTAGCTTTTATCTTTTGTAGTGTTCAGTGCTTTTGCTTCTATCCTCTTTATCATACTAATCTACTATATTGCTTTTCTGGTTGTCCATGGAGGTGGAAACACCAAAGCGGGGGTTTGAATGAGGTAAACCCCTATACATCTCCAACAATTTTCCCCTTTTTCTTGTGTGTAGGTGAATGTGTGTGTCGAGCTTGTTGGCAAACTGGCACTTTAGTGAGTTGATATTTGTCACCTTAGTTTTCATCTACTTACTTTATCATTTCTACATTTACTTTTCATACTTTAATTATATGTTTATTTCATTAAAATCAGATAGCTAGGCTATTAGTAGGCTTCTAGTAGTTTTCTTATTGTACTTCACATTTTCTATTTGTACGGATGTCAGCGCGCCAAAGAGATGCCAGTGCATTGCTTTTTCATCCCAAACCCACACTACCATCCTTAGATAGAGAGTTGTCTAAAGTGTAGTTTGGACTCTAAAAATTGGCTCATCTAGCCCCAAGCATATTCTCGATTCTATAGAGTGATAGAAGTACTTCATAGTGCTCTTCATTCTCAATCCTCAACCCAAAACATTCATTACAGTGAGGTAAGTTAGGGAATCCTTCCACTCTCGGCTCTCTGTGACCTAGAGCCTTGATGTGGTTGGTCCCCCTCTCTTACAATACATAATGTTATGCACCACTTAGGTATAAAAACTAGGGTGAAAATGGTCCAAGTGCATAGAATACTAACCTAAAAGAGGTCACATCGAATCATGTGCATTATGACACCATGATATAGAAAACCATAATTCCCTTATGTAAATATGATGCAAGGTTCATGATAAATAAAATAAAAAAATAATACACACAAGAAGAAATGAAATCATGCAAAAGTAAGATAAAGATAAACAAAGAAAAT
>VDFB02000003.1:737469880-737549924 GCA_007258455.2 Sequoia sempervirens | reverse complement strand
TCTCAAATGCTTGCAAGGTGTTGAACAATTCTTCTAGAGTATACTTCTTAGGATCATACATTTCTTCAATAACAAAGATCTTATCATTGTAACATTCTGGTAAAGTGATTAGGATCTTCTCAATTATATCTTCATTTGCTAGTTTTTGTCCTTGATTCTTAACATCATTTGCTGCCAGTTCAACTCTCTGAAAGAAACTTGTAAATTCTTCACCATCTTCCATCTTCAAGTTCATAAATCTATGCTTTTCCGCCAATCTCTTTGTTAATTTCACCTTTTTGTTTCCTTCATACATGTCTTCCAACTTTTTCTAGATTTTATATGCAATATCCAGAGAATTAACCTTGACTTGCTCAATTTTAGATAAACCACTACAAATCGCATACTTTTCCTTCTCATTTTCTTCATAAGCAGGGATCTCATCTGTAGAATTAACACCACTAGACAGAAGTGTATACTTTTTCTCAATAGCCTTCTAGGTCTTGAAACCAAGAGAGATAATGTATCCTCTCATTTGCCCCTTCTAGTCATTGTAGTCAGTTCCATCAAACATAGGGATCGCCAATTTGTGCACCATCGGATCTTCCTTAAGTGGTTAAGCTCTACACAAGGAATCACAAGCTCTAATACCAATTGTTAAATAGGCGTAGGACAACTAAGAGGGGGGCGAATCAATAGTCACACAAATTTATACTTAATACTTAATCACATAAAATCTTCAACCACATATTCTATTATTAAATATGAGCATGAAACATAAATAACATAAAGCAAATCAACACAATGAACACCAAATTTTTGTGGAAAACCCAATAAGGGAAAAACCACGGTGATGGTTAACTCATAATATAAAGATTATAAAAAGGCTCACTACCAAGGGCTCACTACCCAAAAGAGGACTCATTGTCCAAGTACAAAGGCTCACTGCCTACAAAAAGGACTCATTTTCCAACAAGGAGGCTCACTGCCTATACATATACAAAAGAGAATAAAAGATCCACCATTGCAATTAAAGCACATTCGTAGGATTACAGAAACCCTTGTCTCATTGTCTTCAACACATTGAACAACTCACTCACACACACTTTTGATCTTAAGATTTGTGGCTTACTTTCATCACTTTGCATCACATTGTCATACAACTCTTCACAATTTGACTTTCTTTTATACCATTCTCAACCTTAGAAACATTTACCAAGGTCGGCCACAAAACAACGTTTCATAAATTCAAATTAGGTTGGTAACTCAAAATTCCTGCAATGGAAAGGAATAAGAGTGGACCAATAAAATTATTTTCTTGAACCATCTACACACTTCCCTAATTGAATTGTATTATTCGAATGAAGTATAAACACCAAGTCGGCCAAACCTAATGAAAACATAGATAAACATTGATGCACACGCTTCCCAACAAGAAGATGACATGTAGATGACACAACACACTTAAATATGCATGAGAGTATATCTCAGAATCTTCTAGATACATCTGCAACAAAAACAAAAAACTTCAATCACTAAATCCCTTTCACCAGTTAGTATGGGTTATGCAAACTCATACAGGAATACTGAAACATGACTTCCTTATTACCAAACTCCAAACCTCTTTGCCAAAGCAAAGGAAATACCTTCACAAGACATATCCCAGATCTGCATGATCTAAAAGAAAACAGTGGAGGACTACGGAGTAGAAACATTTCTCCTAGTCCACAAAAGATCAAAACTTGCCAAACAGACCACATACCGGTGAACACAACTTTCATGTACCATCTCACCAAAAGCTACAACTTAGCATATGCCACCACTAAATCCTTATTAACAATCATTTAGATCCGCACAAGCATAGGATCAACATAGGAGAAACGTGGAGCACATATTGAAGCACATTCAACACATTGATTTCTCTTTATTAATTTTCTCAAAATCACTTGAAAACTCACCAATACTACTCATTTGCAACACCATTAAGATAGATCCATGTACTCACTACATCTCATAAGTGTCTCAACTATACATGTATAAACATCAACATACTGAACTATGTTGGCATCAATGGCAACACCACCAAACTAGCTCATATAGGTAACACTTCCATCCTTAGACAAAATTTCCTTAAACAAGATTGCAAGAAGTCCTCAACTCCTATCCATCTTCCCTCAAATCAAAGAAGCACCTTAAACAAGGTTGTCTCCAACTCGTAATTATATACCCATTGGTCATTCAATTGAAAAAATAATTATTTAGGTCACCTCTTAAATAAAAACAAAGATTCCATGGATTGATACCTTCTAAGAATTGGATCCAATATTCCACCATCTTCTCCCCTCACTCAATACTTTCTTAGTCATCCTTCCCCTACCATTAACAAGGGAAACCAATCTCCCATCCACAAACCTCCTCAACACCCATCCATATCCAACATCTCAATCTTACCTCCTCTCCTTATCCATCCAAACCCAATCCTCCTCCATCATCTTCTTATTCAAATCCTTCAACCCCAAACCTTTTCAATCCAAAAAATCTAAACCCAATTCTATTCCATCCACTTCCTATTCTAATCCTTCATCTCCCAATACCTTTTGAGTCCAAACCATTCCAACCAAATCCTATTCCATCTACTTCTAATCCTTGATTCCACAAACCATTGTAATATAATAATTCATCTCCTAAATTATTTTACTCCACCTCATCCCAATTATTTAATCAATTCCTCTAAGGACTACTAACAAAGGATCCTAAGCCACCATGCTTAAATAGTTAAATAATCTTTCCCTATCACTAATCCAAAATCTACCAAATTCATCCTCTCCCTCAAATACCTAAAATCCCTCAAATCCAACATCCATAAATGTCAAAAATATTTATCCCATCTATGTGAACCACTACTAGAGTTCATCCATGCACTCATTGATAGTACCAAATGCCATACGTTCTTCATGTCCTATAAGAAAATATGTCTATTCCAAGCACTTGTTGTAAATAATGTACCTAAACATGTCCTATTTCAAAAATTCATAAAATCCCTATTAATCTCGCTCATGATCCTCTATCATATCATAATCCAAGCATTCATCCTAATTATTCTCATGACTACATCCCTTTTCAAGATTCGAAATGTGATAGTGTATTTTGGACATAGGGACCAAAACTAGATTTATAAGATGGGAGATAGGGATTGATGAAAGGAGCATGCTTAGGATTGGTAGATGAATTTCTAATTAATTGAGTATTATTTTTATAGGCAAGGCTACAAATTTTGGAACTAATTTGATTGGAATTGGTTCTCCCATTCCCTAATTAAGGCTTGGCCTAACTCATTATCTTGGTAATACATGTTCTAAAAAAATTGATTATGAATGATACTTATTTTTAAATAATGTGTGGATCTATTTTGAGGGGGATAGGGAGTGGAAAGGATGATATTTTCTTCAATGAGACTAGATCAATTTAATATGGAGAAACCAATTTGATAGGCTTGCAGTTTAAGTGTAGGTGAAAAAGAGATTTTGGGATCTTGAGAGGGGATTTGATCATGAGAACAATTAGTAGAGATTCTTGGTTTGTGAGATGGTAGAGGATCATGAGGGGTATTATTAAGGATGTTATTATCTTTACTTGAAAGAGGACATTTCTAGGTACATACATTAGAACAAGTGTTTGGCATAAACATATTCTATTAGAAGAGATGAGGAGCGTCTAGTATTTGGTACTAGTAATGAGTGAACGGATGAACTCTAAGAGTGATACAGATACATCATGGGAGAAATATGTTTAAAATTTATGGGTGTTGGATTTGATGAATTTTATGGAGAGGATAAATTTTGTAGATTTTGTATCAGTGGTAGGGAAATATTATACAACTATATTTGTGCATGGTGGCTTAGAATCCTTTGTTAGTAGTCCTTAGAGGAAATTATTAAATAAGTAGTATGAGGTGGATTGAAAATATTTATGATATTAATGATTGGATTACAATGGTTTGAGGATGAAGGTTTGGAAGAAGAAGTGGATGAAATAGGATTAGGTTGGGATGGTTTGGATTGCAAAGGTTTTGGGGGATGAAGGATTGGAATAGGAAGTGGATAGAATAGAATTGGGTGGAAATGGTTTGGATTGAAAAGGTTATGGGGTTGAAGGATTTGAATAATAATTTGATGGAATATGATTGGGTTTGGATGGAGAAGGAGAGGAGTTAGAGATTGGGATGTGGGATAAGGATGGGTGTTGAGCAGGATTTTGGATGGGAGACTGGCTTCCCTAGTCAATGGTAGGGGAAGGATGAGTAAGAAAGTATTGAGTGAGAGGAGATGATGGTAGAAACTTGGATTCAATTATTATTAGGTATCTAACCATGGCATCTTTTCTTTTCTTTAAGATGTGGCTCTTTATTTTTTTAAATCCTCTACTACAATATATTTCTCTTCTCTAGAACTAGGGGCTTTAAGAATATGGGGAGTACTTGATCTAAAACTATTTCCAAATGGTCCCCTAGGAGCCATATGATTATTTTTTAGGGTTAGAAGGCAGATATCTAACAATTAAAATGTAGATTTAATTAATAAACAGAGAAACTAAAACACACAGAAGAAATTATAACACAAAGAATTTAACATGGTTCACCCAATCCGGGCTACATCCACCAAACCGCAGCCATCCAATGATTTTATTATCCAATGCAAAAACCTATTAAAATCTTGTGAATAATCACATTTTTCATCATAATGTAACTCTCATCTGAACCCCTTATAACATACCAACATTATTGTCAGCATGAGGGTCTAGTGGAGTGGGACCGACTCTGGGGGAAATCCCATTAGTGAGTGGTTCTTGTTTTCTCTTTATATTGTACCTATTTCTTCCTTGTTGAAAAGAAAGTATTTTAGTCTCTCATGCTTGTTTTCATTTCAAAAGGAAAGGTGAATTCCTCCCCTTAAGTACTTTTTCCTTGATTCCCCTATGTGATTAATGTGTATGATTCCACCATCATAGTATTCATGTGACTTTTAGGCATAGACAGGGAAGTTCCCTACATGATCTCAGACACTCTATATTTTTGCAAAGTTAGCCTCATTGTAATCAAAATTTTCATGAAATTTGTAGCATTGTGTTATTAAACTTATATCAAAACAATCCAAGTTATTTGTAGTCTCTAAGGGATTCAAGACTCCTTTTCTATTTAGTCTAGTATTCCAAGGTCAGCTTGGCCTTTATGAGTTGAAATTCCTACCTTGGAAACCTTGATTGTTTTGATTATTACCCTAATTTTGTTTGTATTTTTAACTATTACCCTAATTTTGGTCATTTCCTCCATGAGGAGAATTAACCCTCAAATGAGAGCTCATTTGTGACCTATGATAAGGTTTTCTTCATAGCTTTGAACTTAGACGCCAACTAGGCACCTTGTCTTGAATATGGAAGTGTTTTTGTCCATTTAAAAAATGCACCCCCTAACTACCCTATCCCATTGGTGATGTTTATTTATTTCCCATACTTTGGATATGTAATAGCAAGGGGAGCATGGGTTTGATGATTCACTGATTGGTAAGGTGAAAAAAAAATGATGAATTTATTTCTTCAAGGATGGGGTTCATCAAGGGTGTATGATTGCTCAAGGCACTATTTATTATAGGGATAAAGTTTTACATGCTAGGTAGACTTAGTGACAAAAATGCTCTAGAAGGATTTCCTGCTTGAGGATCCATCTATTGGAAAAATATGATTGATTTGTTATATATTGTGTCCAAAGTATCTCTACTAGCTTCAAGTAATCTTCTCAAGAATAATTTGGTTAAGGGATCTAAGGATCTAAAGTATGTTTGAATTGTCACTAATTTAGGCATAAGGTATGGATCACCCATCCTTTTGTATGTCTTACATAGAACCTTGTATTGTAGATACTAATGGGTTCATTTTATTCTTTATTTCAAGACACAAATTGGTGATACAAAATAGCGAGGTTTGTGTATATCTTAAATTTATTGGTGAATTTGTTTTTGAGATCTTGCCAAGTGGTAATCCCTCCCCTAGGTAAGTTAAGGTACCAGTTGTAAGAAAACTCTCCTAGTGAGTATGGGAATAACCTACAAACCACATCTTGGTGACCAATCTGAGCTCTATTACAGATTTCCTTGAAGGTTCTCACATGATCTTGATTGACCATATACATATTTGGGAAAAAATTTCTCTAGGTTTTTTTGTCATTCATGTAGAGTTCCTCCCATACTCAATGGGAACTTTCATTGGATGTGAAAAAATCCATTGTTAATGGCGGAGGTACAACAATAGTTACATTTTATGGTGAAATTGGACTTACATGTAAGGATTGTAGATTTGGGTTTAATGGTGTTGTTGTACAATGTTTGAAGTTTCACCTTTGTTTTTACCCTTATCACTCCTTATCTTCCTATGTTGGAATAGCTCTGTAAGATATCTTTTATTTGGGGAGAATCTAAGAACTATGTGATATTTTTTGGGGAGAAGGAGTTTATATTTTCTAGCTTGTTTACTAAAAAGACCCTCCTTCTAGCACACTATTGAGGGTGTTGTTAGCACATCCAACTTGCTAAGAAATAATGAATTATTGCTCCTCTTGAAAAGTAGAAAAATACTCCAATGTTCCTTGTAAGTCAGGTCTTGAACATGTGGGATAGAAAAGTGATAATTGTTAACATGTTTTTTTTTTTTTTGATAATTGTTAACATGTTTCAACAAGAGGCCCATATTGTTATTTTTCTAGAAATAATATCAATAACATATAATAAATAATAGATTTAATATTTAGGAAATGAATTGCATATTCAGATTTTCCCATAGAATATTTATATCAATTAACTACTCTTTCTCAATAACTTCAAATGGATCTAAAAGAAAACTCAAAATATTTAGGGTAACGAGGAAGATTTTAAACCAATACTAATTTATATGAAAAATGATAAGATTTTTTCTTGTAATAACTTATGAAAAGCAACAATAGGATCAAGAGACTAAACATAGCACAAAAGAGAGAGACAAGATGAGAGAATATGATGATTGTATTCTCAATATGCATGAAGATGTACAATTACAATCATGTACAAGGCTTGCTTATAGAGGCAAGCTAGGACACAATGAAGGGCCATGAATGAGACAAGTGTCATAATCATGTGCAGGGTAGGTAGAAAGAAATATTAGATAATTCCATGAAAGGTGGATCATCCACCTAAAGTGGAATTATCATGCCACGAAAAGTGGAGATAAAAAGGTGATAACTAGATCACACCACAAAGAGTGGAATTTCTCCTACACATACTTCCCTAAGTTTCCAACTCATATCTCTCAATGTATGCACAAACCTAATTGCAAGATGCAAATAACTAGGTGTCACAAAGTGCAACCTATAATGATATGCATTCACTAAGTAAGCTTAAGTAAAGTCTAATAAGTAAAATACTTATTTACACCAACACCCGCCCTTAAGTGCAACTTGGGGAATGAAGACTCAAGCTAACCATGCAAGATAAGATGCAAGATGGGTCTTGGAAACTGAGCCATGTTAGGTACCCATGTACAAATGCAATGCAATCTCTCACAAGTGGAGTAAAGATAGAAAAACCCATTGGGAAAAAACTACCCAGGCCAAAAGAGAGATGAAATACAAAAGCCTGTGAACATAGTATGAGAAGGAAAAAACCCCATGTGACGAAAAATACCCCCCATACAAGAGAAGAAGAGAGGAAAAGTAGCCCCCCCTCAATGTACAATGTGCACCCATGGAAGATGCTCGAGAAGGAATGAAGAAGTTGCTCCAAAAGTGTCGAACAATGTTCCCCCCCTTAGGAAGAAACAATACCAAAGGTGCATGAATGAAGTCTCCCCAATCCACAAGTGAAGAAGGAAGAACACTCAAAAATTTAAGGAGTCTTTGAAATCTGCTCAAATTTCCCTATAGTGATGTTGAAAGATGCCTTTTCCAAACCATGTGAAGCTGCAATGGCAAGTGTAAAGGTCATAGTGTAGTCACTTCCAGTAACCTATGAGAAACCCTTTGCAACAACACTCCCATCTGCTGAAAAAGACAACTCAAGATCTAGCAAGGATGAAGGTAGAACATACTCCAAATACGTTGTCTCCTCAAGAGAGAAAGTGGCCTCCTCTAACTGTTGTACATATACATCCACAATCACATCAACCTCGAAAGATTGATCATGTAGAGGAGGGTCGGAATGTTCCCTCACAACAACTAAAGAAGAATCACCTTCATCAAAGAGAAGACGTAAGTAATCAAATGTGTCTCCCAAATCTGCAATGTAGGACTCCACAAAGAAGTTTCCAATGTCTATCAAGTAGTCATCCCATGAAGTTGTTGCAGGAAGACAAGGTATGCACTATTGCACTGAATCACAAGGAACTAAAACTGTCAGAACACAAGTATCATCAAGTATATCAGTCAATGTAGGAGATGGAATATCAACAATAGGCTCAAGAACCTCAGGAGTAGTAAGCACTCCAAGATTCAAGTAACCATACTCATTCTCCTCAAGTGTGTCCACACTAGGGTGAACTAAATCATCAGTAGGAGAAAAATATGAGAAGGTGTAGAAATGAGAACGATTATCAACCTTCCCAACTGCAACAAGAGCCCTGCTATGCAAATCCTGAACAATGACAGAATCTGGTGTGAACTCTACACTCTTTCCTATACCACTATGTGTAATACGATAGATGGAAATGATGTTCCTTGACAAAGTAGGCACACATAGAACATCATTAAATGCTCCACCTTCAATGTCAATAGACCCCTTCCCACAAACTGCCAAAGAATTTTTTTTGGCCATCAAAATGGGTGGTGATGAACAAGAATCAAATGAAGAGAACATATCCTTGGAAGAAGTCATATGATGTGAAGCTCCAAAATCAAGGATCCACCTATCTGAATTGGAATCTACAACTGCAAGAAATGCTTGCCCCTTACGTGTCTCGTGTTGAGATGATGTAGATGAAGGAGATGAGCTTGATGTTGTTGCCATGAGAGTTGTTCAATTTTCCTTAGAAGTAGAAGTGGAAGGAGATGAGTCATTCTCCTGATATGCATTTGGAAAGTTGATGTTGGTCTTCTTGAGGATATATTTCAACTCATCAATTTTCTTAACATGACAACGATGCTCCTCATGACCAAACTTTTTGCAATATGCACATGTTGGTTTCTCCTTCTTGCTTGAGTTGTTATTTGAAGAATATGATGATGAGCCTTCTTGTGGAGGAGTTGATTGTTTGTTCTCTCCTTGTGGCTTTGGTGAAGATTGCTTTTGGCCTTTCCCCTTTCCTTGCTGCTTGTTTCCATGATTGACCACCAATGCTTTTGAAGTTGAAGACTTGAGAATGCCCATTTTCATCAACTTATTTTTCTCAAGAATCAAAATATTTTTGAGAGCCTCAAAACATGATGATTTAAAGTTGCTAATTTTCAATCATTGAGTCTAAAAACTTGAAACAAAGGCTACATACTTAGTTGGAAGCTTTTCCAACAAGTTGAAGACCAATTGATCATCCTCTTTCTCAATACCACAATCTTTTAGTTGTGCTCTTAGCTCATTTGCCTTAGTGACATAATCCTGAATGGTGTAAAAATCCTTGGGATTAAGGCTTAGGAGATCATGTTCAAGCTTGCATCCCTTAACCTTATCAACCTTACCATACAAAGTAGCAAGCTTATCCCAAGCTTCCTTGGTTGTAGTACATTTATCAACATGGAAAATGAGATCATCTAAAATGAACTTTCTTAATGTACCCAATGCCATAAAAGTTTTAGTGAGCTAATCCATATATGCAGTTGGATCTGCCTTAGGATCTGAAGGTGTAGTTATGGTTCCATCAATATAGTAAATTAAACCTTTTTTCCATTAGTTTACTCCATGCACGTACTTTCCATGTAGCATAATTATGTGCAATTAAGAGTGGAACATTAGATGAACCCATGATGGAATGCAAGAATACAAGAGATAAAATAGGCACAATCACACAAGAGACACCCTCCCAAATTTACTCAATCAAAGTACCCCCCCAAAAAGATGGTTTTGGCACTTTTATAATGTGTACAATAGGCCACTTGACTTGGCTAAGTGGGATTATGATTTATAATTTACAACTTGCTACAAATAGGTTGAGAATAGACTAGAACAAAGAAGCAAATACCCAAATTGAGATCTATGCAATACAAGTGCCAAATAGGCCAAAAATACCATATGTTGAAAGTAAAACATCCACTCAAGATCGCTTCAAACTGATTGCAGATTCAAGAAGTAGACAAAAAATCATGCCCTTTCAAAAAAACAACACCAAAAGGAGCATATGCCCGAAAATGGATTAAAGCGTTGAAAAACTAAAATTATGGAAAATATGTCTACCAAAATCATAAATAAAAACATAGCCATGAATTACACAAAAATTATCCCAAATAAAAAAAATTGCTTAGAAAAAGCTGAAATGAGCAAGATATGGGCATTTGAAGTCGGTCCAAAATTGAAAACTCCATTGGAGAGGGGGTTTTTTAATCTACTAACATAGTGTTGATGTCGGCAAACCACCCATAAATTTGATGGTCATATGGCTATCGAGTGCTTCATGAGATTAAAATTGACATCCGAATGGTCGCATCAAGGGTGGGTGGAATATTCTCCATGTTGCCAATATATTCGGAAGTTGCCAAAATCTTTGAGCCGGATATTTTTGTGATGTTGATTTTTTTTAAAAAAGAGGCCATATTTTTAGTCACCCCGATTGATGGAGGCGAATGGAGAGCCACCACTTGGCCCAGTACCCTATACTTTGCATAAGGTATTTTTACTTCAAAAATTACTTTTTTATAAAAACTTTTGCAAATACAATTAATCGAAATAAAAATTTGATTTTTCTAAAACAATTAGATATGATATTTTTATTTTTTATACAAAATTAGAAAACCCAAATATAGATTTTCGGGGTTTTAATTTTTCTAAAAAAAAAACAAAAATATTCTCATGAATTTTTTCAGGAATAATTTTTCCAAAACTATAGAAAAAATTCAGAAAATTGAAAAAAATACCCAAATAGGCGAATTTTTTCGATCTAGAGCTCCTGGTGTCGAATTTTGAAGAAACAAAAGGTAATCCCAACTAGAAATGGCCTTTTGAATCTAAATTTGAGGTCAAATCTGGTCTAGGACGCACCAAAATATTGCTTCTCCTCAGATTTTCCTCTTGACCACCTTCACACAAACTAAGATCTACCAACAATGGCTATGCAAAGAACCTCCAACCACTCTGATACCATGTAAGAACTTATGAAAAAAAAAATAGGATCAAGAGACTAAACATAGCACAAAAGAGAGAGACAAGAATTGAGAATATGATTATTGTATTCTCAATATGCATGAAGATGTACAATTACAAGCATGTACAAGGCTTGCTTATAAAGGCAAGCTAGGACACAATGAAGGGCCAAGAATGAGACAAGTGTCCCAATCATGTGCAGGGTAGGTAGAAAGAAATATTAGATAATTCCATGAAAGGTGGATCATCCAACTAAAGTGGAATTATCATGCCACGAAAAGTGGAGATAAAAAGGTGATAACTAGATTACACCACAAAGAGTGGAATTTCTCCTACACATACTTCCTTAAGTGTCCAACTCATATCTCTCAATGTATGCACAAACCTAGATGCAATATGGAAATAACTAGGTGTCACAAAGTGCAACCTATAATGATATGCATTCCCTAAGTAAGCTTAAGTAAAGGGTAATAAGTAAAATACTTATTTACACCAATAGTTCTATTAATCAATTTTGAACGGTTAAATAAAATCTCACAAATGACTATTAAAGAAATTAGCAATCCACACAGTTGTTGTTAACAATGATGCAATATTCTAAGGAAATATAACTAGTCACAAGATTTTCAAACATTGTCAAATCAAAATGCCATCAAACATGCATAAATTTGCTCCAAGACAAAATCTTACTCAATTCCATAATAACATATGAGATTCCATTAATTTGTTCAACTTAGATAAAATAAAACAATCATACTATTACCAATACACCATATTGAGATGCATGCAAAATAGGAATAATCCTTTTATTTATCAAGCATATGATCTTCACAAAGTTAGTAGGAAACCCATGCTGAGAATGTATAAGTTTATCTTGCCAAAAATACATCAAAATTTGATCCTTTGAAATGATCCAAAATCATAAATATATAGGAAGTTGAGTTCCTAAAATTATGGATCTGAAACAAAATACAAATCAAAACCAACTTTAGCGCCCTAGTTCTGATTGAGTTTAAGTGAAAGCTAACTAAAGTGTCTCAATTTCAATTCTGAGACTATGTAAACTTAAACTAAGGAAACTAAGCAACTAACTAAAATTAAACTTAAATCAAATGTTAGCTCTAATATTAAAGCTTTGGCGTTGATTTATTACAATGTTTATTCAAAAAATAGAGAAAATTTGGGAAATTCATCTTCAATTAGCTAGAGAAGCTATTAGTGAATGCATATATCACTTTTTTCATCTTCTCCATTGGTGGGCCCTAGTTGTACTGAGGCTTTATCCTTTGATTTAAGGATGAGTTCTCTATTTATTCTTGCAAATTGACAAAGGTAGTCAACTCTTCTTGGAAGGAGTGAAGATTTGTCTTTTTATTCATCATCTTATCTATTGTAGTTTGGGTAACTTGACCCTGCATTAGTTTCTTCATCTCTTCCACCATTTTACTGGGAGCCTTCACCAAAACCAGTATTTCCCAAAATATGCAATCCAAGTATTCAATAAACTATTGAATTTTGGTCATAGATTGCTCAACTAGACCTTTGTTCTTATTTATTTTGGATTTATGTACTTATTCAAGATCTTAACTCTAATTTTCACAACCCTTAACCATTCAGGAAGCTTGTCCTAATCTTCTTTGATCAATGTAGCTTTGATTATATTTTCTTTAGTAGTTGCCTTTATTTTCTACAAAAGTGGGATATAATCATCCCAAATCAATAGTTCTTCATCTATACCCACTTCAATTAGTTAGGCCAAACTATTTTCATCACTAATGCAGTGATAAAAAATTATTTCCTTCCTTATCACTCTATGGGATAAGGCCAAAAAATAGACTTCCATTGCTTCACTACCAAAATCCATCCTTCGAGGTCAAAATGTTTAACCTTTCCCTTTAATGGAGCTTACAATGTGGACTTAGGAGATGATCTATCTATTGTTCCAATCAAATTTGTAATATAGGTCATCAAGTGGGCCACTTGAGCTTTAAGTTCCTCTTTGGTATTCTCATCTTTTTGCATTCTTTCTAGGATAGTGAAAATAGATATCTAGAGAGATTGTTGCTTGTGTTCCCTTGTTTGAATGCCCAGATCAACTTGCTTGGTTTGGTAGTCCTCGAGCATCATCTTAGATTCAATTTTGTCTACCAGAGGGATGGCTATTTAAGTTCTATTTATGTGCTCATCCATGGTGACTGTAGATATTCTTTGGGCCCTTTTCCTTCTTTATAGCAAAGATTGGAAGGATTTTGATAATTTTCTTAAGTTCTTTTCTGAGATACCTTCCACATATGCCTTTTGTCTCCTTTGAATTATGTGATTAAGAAAAATAGGCACATTAGAAGACACTTATCTTGGGGGAGAGTGGATGATTTATGTGTTATATGAGCCTTTTGATTCATCTTGCTTAGTCTCCCTTTGCTAAGTTTTAGCTCCTATTTCCCTCTCTCACTAGACCTATTCATCTTGAGCTTCTTTTACCTAGTCCACTTCTTATTTTGCATGTTTTTTCTAATTTTTTGTCTCCTTAATAGGAACTTCTCTTTGAATCTTTCCTTCCTCCAAAACTAACTCTTTTATCACTATTTTATTGGGTTCTTCCTCCTCTCGAATAGGTTGTTCATCTTCTTGAGTAGGAGGAGGGGGAATGTCATGTGGAGGAGAAGGTGGAAGTGGAGGTGAAGGAGGTGAAGATGTATCGAGAGGTGGAGAGAGTGGATGAAATTTAGGAGGAGATGGAGGAGGAGGAGGAGATGAAGAGGGCCTTCTAGAATGAGGAGGTGAAGGAGGAGGTGAAGGAAGCAAGGATTCATGTGGAGGGGAGGAAGAATAAGTTTGTTGGTCCTCCCTCTAAGTAGCCCTTTCTTGAATTGTTGTTCTACTCCTTTTCCTTCTAACCATATTTTCTTCTTATTTAATTCCCTCCCCACTTGAACTGATATTGATTTGTTCTTTCTCTTTTCTCTTTTTCCCTACAATATTTGGAGGTGAAGCCTTCTTGGTCTTGGTTATTGCACTAGAGGATCCTTCACCTACTTTTTCCTTCTTTGAAGCTTTTGCAAGTTTGGACAGCTCCATGATTGGAGAAGGAGATTTAAGCCACTTGAATGAGTGATCCTTAAAATTAGGTACCCTCATTTCAATGTTATCATCCTCCTCTAGTGAACAATCTTCATTGAATATTGCTTGGTTGTATATATGTTGCCCATTGTAAATGGGGTCTAAGACTTTCCCATTTTCTTTCAAATCTTTGGATACTCAAGCCTATGTGCAAGACTTAATCAAATTTATTATCAACTAATAGTAATCTTTCATTCTTAATTCAAATTCCTCTTCACAATTTTCCCAATGGTCTTCAATCTTAGGCTCATGTATGAAGAAAGAGCCTATTACCTTGCTAATCTTCCTAATAGGGTCAAATCTGCATATGACATGATTGTACATCTCAAGGGAGTATTTTTCCAATTCTACCTCTGCACTTTTCACCTTTTGCATGTTGGCACACAAATATACTCCCATATTAATTGGGAAACTATACCCAAACTTGTATTTCCCTGTTATCAACTGATGAATTTTAGTTACTTTTATGCAAACCTCCAATAAGACCATTTTGTCTAATAGGTATCTTGGAAGCTTTAGTGGAGTCTTATGGAAGCCAACCACTCTAATTTATGTGAAGGTTTTGAACTAAATATACCAATTTCCCTAGCTTTTGAGCTCTTTCTTCGCTTCAATGGAGATTCTTCTAGAGAAATTTCCCTCCAACCCTTTAATTATTGCATACACAAAGTTGTCACAGAAAACAAAAAAATTGGTGTAATTGTCCTCCAACTTCAGCCGAGGATAATGCTCATAAATTATTACCTCACCAAGATGGAAGGAACCTACTTTGTTTAATCCAAGGAATAAAGTGATTTGAGCATCCACTAAGTACACCAAGTATTATGCCATATATATAACTTGGTGGTTTGTAACACAGTCTTCAACTATTCGTGTATGGTGTCACTAATCAGGGTGGTCCAATCAATCTTCATGCACTTGCTATCATTGATGCTCAAGATAATCTTAATCATCCACAGGTAGAAATCCCTAGCATAAGGGTACCCGAACACTCTTCTCAATTGATAAGATAATTAGGTCTTTTGTATCCTCTTGGAATTCACTCCTATGTTGCACTTTGGCCATTTTGAGGGCCACCTTCTTGGTATTGAGCAATATTTGGTTGTTGGCAAGGTTGAGTCTAGTTGCCTTATGGTTCTCAAAATATTTCATTGATTTCTTCATTTCTATAGACTCATATTAGGGAGAGGCAGGGATCCTAAACACCTTTTCAATCATATTTGAACTCACATCTATCAAAAATTATCCTATTGATATCATTATCATTTTGTTTTATGGTCATAATAATGGGCACATATTAGCACCAACTCTAGGGATTGAACGATCACTTGAAAAGTAGCTACCTCCACTAATCCAAAATTGGCCAATGTTGTGGTTGCACATATCCTATTTTCTTCATCATAGATTCTCCATTTGAGTTCATTTATATCCACATGTCCCAAGTTAGTGTCTCCAATTTTGATATAGGGATATAACATCTTGGATTGAGGGTGGTAACCTTTGTATTGGTACTCTATTTTTGCGGGATCCTTTGGTGGCATATCTCCTACATAAAAAGAACCATGTGTTAAAATAATCTATAGTAAATTCATTTAAAGGAGATAACATACCCTTTAATCAAGCTCTACAAACCATTAAATAACCTAGAATATGAAGCCACTTGTTAAAAGAGTTTCTAAAGAAAAATAGGCTTCTTCGGGGATCAGGCCTCAAGACTAACCTTTACAACCTACCAAATGGCTAAAACATCTTTATTGAAGGAAGTTCGGATTCTAATTTTGGTCCATCAGGAGTTAAGAATTAGGAATTTGGTCTATTATTTGCTTATAATGAACTAAAAAATCAAGAGGAATTTCCAAGGTCGATGATACCCAAAAATAGGTTACAACCTTTCAAGTTGTAGGAGTTAGGATTGTTCCTTGTTTCTTATTTGTAATAATTCCATAAGTTAGCAAGATGTTCCAATGAGTAACCAAAAAAATCATTTAAAAATTTTGGGAGTCAGGGTTCAGCTATGTCTTTGAAATTTATCTACGGTTCAATATTTGGTAAGGGTTACTCCTGATGTCTAATATCCAAAGTTCTTAATTAGTTTCAGGGATTGGAATTTGGATATTTCACTTGGGATTTCACCAAAACAAGTTTTGAGATAAACTTGTGACAAATAGCATCCAACACACTTAAAATCTTTCTGACAATTCTTCTTCTCTTATGGCATCAAGGCTTGGGGATCGGTCATGTCACTTCACTTCTACCTCAATAAGAAGTTAATCAAAAAGGATATGTCTGATTAGTGACCTTTGATAAAATTTTAAAAACACGAGCTTTTAATAAGGCATAAAGGTTGGGTTCCAGGAATTAGGTCCTTATCTTACCCTTTATTAAACCATGATTAAAATATAATCACAACTACTGAAACCCAATACCTAATCATAGGTTAAAATTAAAACTCTAAGAAAAGAATTGGTTGGGCATTGGGCATTTGAGATTTTAGATAACACTTACTGCACATGTGGTTTAAAAAATAAACCAACATGTTGACACCCAACACTTGAAAATTGAAATTGCTTCAAAAGATGCTAAGGCATGAAACACTTATCAAGGGCAGAGCCTGATGCCTGATTGAATGATGTCATAAACATCATTGATTAGTACGTCAAGACTAAAATTGATTGAGTGATGCAAGAAAGGAAAAATGAAAATAAAACAAGGAAGAACGAGGAAAATCCAAAAAAATGAAGGAAAACAAAAAACAAAGGGAAAACAAGGAAAAAAAATTCAAATCAATCCAAAACCAAACACAAAAAAATACACCCATGTAAACCAAGAAAAAACCATAAGACCGACAAAAAATCAAGAGAGATCAAGATCCAACCTAGAAAAAATATGCAAGGGTGAGGGAAAACACATGCAAGCACCACACTACACACACACAACACAAATGCATGAGCACCAACAACCGAAGCACAAACTAGCACAAAGTATCAAAAATGGCATAAAAAAGAACATGTTAGGATTTTTTGCACAAGTTCATGAAGAGTTGCAAAGCTCAAAATACTTAAAATGAATAAGGTAAGTGATAAAACGATCACTTAGAAACCTATAAACCCCTTCAATGACACCAACCACCTTCTATTAATTTTACATTAAATGCATTTTCAGTGAATTTAATATATCTAATAGGTGTGACCAATGCAACAATTGAGGTAACAAGACATTGCCACCATTGGCCTTTTAGAGTCTAGTGTTCACTTCAACAATTATCCTAGCATGCAAAATTTTGAATTTGTGACAACCAACTTGAAGCAACAATCAAACACCAAGGCCCAACCCATATGGCATGACAATATGGAGAAGCCCAAAATCCTAAAACTCAATAGGAAACCTAAAAGAAATGGAAAATGAAAAGGAAGAAGGAAAGGAAGGAGAAAAGGGAAAGAAAAGAAAAGGAAAGAAAGAAAAGAAAGAAGCAAAAGACCACAAGGCAAGAACGAGACAAAGTAGCACATAAAAAGGAAGGGGGTCCCCATTTTGTGAGAAGCAAAAATGGGGCATGAGTGCAAGGCACAACAAGTCTATTATGATATATTCTTTGCACATTTTTCTCCTTAATCACCATTGCCAAAAAATCATATCAAGAATTCTCAAACTTAGTTTTTAGGACAAAAAATTAAAATTTAATCTACTATATGAGCGATCTTCATCCTTATGGAGCCTATGCAACCATTAAACCATTTTTATGTCAACATATGGAGGTGTTTTGTTTATATTATGGAAATTTCTCAGGGGATGAAATGAAAAACAAGCCACAAGACAAGTTAAACCCACTAGATATTGAAATTGGTAAAAATAAGAGGGATAAATTTAAAAATGAAACTATAAACATAAATCAACCCTCATGGTTTTTAATTAAAAAAAAATTAGGATTTTGTTAAAAATGATGAGAAATATGATAATTTAAATATTTTAAATGTTCACATTATTCCCTTGGATGTTGATGACAACTTTGCTATTCCCATATATAGTCTAGAAGAACCTAATATAGTGAAGAAAATGACCAAGGGATTATTGTATATAATATTTTTGGATGTTTTAACACACTTAGCTTGATTAGGAAAACACAAAATACTTGGATGTTTTTTATTAGGAGTAAAATAGGTTTTTATGGGACCCTGAAACCCAATACAAATGGTTTTGAAGGGATCTGAAACCCTATCTAAGGCAAGAAAACTACTAATAGAAAAAATACAAAATCATCAACAACCAAACAATAGCAGCCATCAAAGATCAACAAGACAAATCAGGCTGCTAACCACTCACATGAAAAGAAGAGACCTCAAACCCAAACAACCAAGTTTAGACAGCAGTTACCACCTAAAAATGGTCAGGAAATAATGCAACCAAGTTGCAGCAAACCATCTACTCAGTAACAACAACACTGAGCCCACCAGACTCAAACATCCCAAAGCTAGAGAGAACAACAAAATACCGATAACCATCCAACTCCTTGTAGCTCCATCCCACTTGAAAAGCCAACCCAATCTCCTCCTTAATAGGAGAGGTTTCCCCTCTAATGGAGAGGAAGAAAAATAAATCCTTACCATCAAATTAACCCTCTCATGCATGCACAAGTTCCACCTCAATAGAAACAAGTAGTTAAGAAGAGAACTTCCTGCCAAGTCTGCAAAAACTAGCTCCACCTCAAAAGGAGAGGGATCCACCTTAGAAGGAACAACCTTCACCTCCATAGAAGATACCATCTATAGAACCTAGTAGAAAGAAAGAACTCTGATAGAAAGGACAATCACATCCTCCTTTGGCCAAGTAATATTTTGGAGTTTGAAAGGAGAAACAACCATCAACATTAAACACAACCACGAATGAGCCTTCAGAATAAACCATTGTAACAATTCAACAACAACAATAACATCAACCTTCTTGAGAAGTAGAAATTGTTGGGTTTTCCAAAATAACCTTGAAATCCTCCCAACCAACAACACACTAACAAAGAATAGGTTGGAAAACTCCCCCATAGAGACCTTCAAAAAAAGGCCCAGAAGAAAAACCTCCTCCAAATAGCAAAGGAGCTAAGAGATATTAGAATCCACCATCCTCAAAGGCTTCAAAGACCACAAGGGCACCAACCTCACCCCCTTAAGCAAGAAAAATAACTAGGACAGAAGATAAAACAAAAATTTCAACCCAACTAGCAGCCAACAACCTCTAACATAGAAAGAGTCTTCCCCCAACCAACCAAGACCTAAGGTCTTCAACAACAAACTAATAGCGACCAGAAACAGAACAAGCCCTTTAAGAAAAAACATCCTAAACCCTAAGAAATAGCTTGAGCGAAAGGGATAGGATCCACCGAATCAGATGAAACAGAGATCCAAAATACCAAACCTCACCCACACAATCATCCTCACATACTACAGCCCGGATAGAGATTTGAAAAGTGAGAATATCCTTCTCAACACCAACATGTCCATGTGTGAAGCACCAAACAAGTGATAGGAGTGTAGAGACAACACCCTCAACATGGAAGAACACCCATAAGAAGCAATGGGGACCAAGCTGAAAGCACTCCAAAAGAGTTTTCTCCCAAAAGGAAACAGAACCCCATAAACTCTAGACAACTCCCCACTCACATGAACCCCACACAAGTTGAGAGGACAAGCCAAATAGAGGGCTCCTACAAGCCAAAAAAAGAAGTAGCATCACAACAAGAGCAATGAGTAGAGGCTGAAGAAAGAAGAAAGGAAAAGATTCAACATCCAAACACAAAAAATACCCTCTAATTCCCCGCCAAAGATTTCTCTACACCAGAAGAGGAAAAGCCTCAAAAAACACAACAAGCATCAACCCAAGCAATGGAAAAGGATATTAAAACCCAATCGAATCCAAAGCATAGATTGCTACACTAGCAGACAAAGGATCATAATCATCTTCTTCTTCAGAGTTAGACTCTCCATCATCCACTAAGTTCAAAACTCCAATGTTATTCCTGTTCCCACTCCTCACCATTTCATCTACTCAATTGATAACATACTTGGATGTTGAGATCCTTTGTATTGGGAAATATGTTTAATCTATAGATTTAGTGGGTGTTGATTTCAATATTCAAAACATAAATAACATTATTTAAAACATAAAAAGCCAATTTCAAGTGCTTCAAGATTAAAATATAAAATTTGTTGTCCTCTTCCATAAAAAAGAGTAACACTCTATTGTGATTTTATCCAAAACACCAAGAGAAATGGGAAAGACACTAGAGCATGACTAATATATCCTTGACAAATTTGAAATCAACCAAGATCAAAATGGATATGGAGTGAGATAAAACTAGATGTCTACATAATGAATAGAGATGAGGGGACAAAGGGATGCTGATGGATCTAAATGGACATGTCCAATTTTATATACACTAACCTACAAATGCCTAAGGTAAGGATTGCATGGATGGATATATATAATCAAAATTAAGAGTATTTAAAATCATAGTTAAAATAAAATAGGGTTTTATGATATATGAGGGAAATAAGAGTATATTGCACAAGTGGCAACAAGTTGAATTCTCCTTATTTTATATGTCTTTCAATAGAAATTGAGTTACATTAACACTTTACTTATTTAGGGAACACATGTTAGGATTTTCTAAGTTTAGGATTATATATCCATTCCTTTAATAAATAATGTAACTAATGACGTTCATCATTATAGACCAACGATTATCATTTCTATATTGTTCATCCTTAATACATTATATGAGATGCTCAAATAATAGATAGATGGCATTTAGATCCTCAACATCATGTATAATATATAGAAGGGTTCAAATTGAGAATGAATATAGAGAGTCCACATTGTTACATTAACAAGCTTCCTAATGTTAGAGATTCCACCTAATATATCTAAATTTCAATAAGAGAGTTTGATTTCTAACTACCTTGTAATAATTTGAAGTATCTTATTTTCATGTGGAGATATGTGCGCAAACATATTTCTACAGTTTATATTTACATAGCATAAATCATTTGTTTGGATCTAGTAGTCAAGTTTTCTAGCTTTCTCACCAAACTATATTACTTTCATTTCCATTTAATTGTTAGTTAATTTCTATAGAAGTACAAGTAAACAAGTTTTTCAAGTTTAATATTACTTCTTCAAAGTGTGTGTTGGAAATATTATTGTCATTGATGTCAAAGGGAAAAAGTACAAATTGTTGCTATCATTTGTTATCATTTTTATACTATTAAAGGAAAATATTTATTATGTTTTGATGTTAATTTTGTGATCTTAATGGGATGGGTGACCCCATCCATGTGTGTGGCACCCATATTGGTGAAATTTCGGGCTTCCTTAATTTTGGGCTAGCCTATGAGAAAGATATCATAAATATTTATTATTTATCTTGATTATCAATGTTGGCCGACCTTCTTAGATTGGTGCCTACTTTTGTGAAATTAAAATAAATTTTAATTAAATTATTTGATGAGGCTAAGCCCCCTTATAGAGGCGCCCCACTTTAGGGATTTAATATTTAAAATAGAATATTTATATTTAAATTTTGGCCAACCTCTTTGGGAGAGTCACATCTCTTGGGTGAAGAGGTATTTGAAGGGTCATGATGAAGGTATTTAAGATACTTTGTGAAGTGCATTTTAAAGTAATAAATCATTAAATATCATTCCTATTTAGAGCATATCTAAAGCAATTAAAATCAAACTTCAAGAGTAGATTTAAAAGAAGATTGTGAGAAAATCCAAAGGTGGTTTGGAGTATACCTTTAAGGTAGGGAGATGCAATAGTTTAAGGTGGATCTGAAAGAGATTTAACATAAGATTTATAAAACATCATTCATATTAGGTTTTATGAGAAAAAGTTGTTAAATATTTGGAAGAAATTTTGAGGTATTTTATTGCAAATTTATGCCAAAGTTGTGAGTAGTTTTATGAAGGTTTTTGAGAAGATTAGTGAGGGATTTTATATCATATAGTTGTGAAGATATTAAGGAAAATTCATAAACCATCTTGAAATAGTAATACACATCATATTCATTTGGAGGTTAGTGCCTCCTAATTGAGGAAATTGGGAGGTTGGTGCCTCTCATTAGAAGAGATTGATTTGTCAATTATTGGGTTGGTGCTAAGTTGTGGGGATTGGTGTTTCTAGTGGGTTGGTGCCTAGGAAGTTTTTATGAGAATTTCTATATAAGCAATATTTTTCTATGGTTTTCTCCTATAAGGGTTTCCACATAAATCATTTGTTCTTCTTGTGTTTCATAGTTGTTATATCTTATGTGATTGACATTTCTATGGTTGTTAAGTTTTGAAAAAGTAAAAGATTATGTTATGCTAATTCATCCCCCCTCTCAATATAAGTTCATGCTCATCAATGTGTAGGATTTAATATCTTTGTCTTTGATGAAAATATTCTATTAAAATATTTATAATTGATTTCTATCAGCATGTTGATGGAACCACATAGCCACTTGTAGTGCTAGAAAACATAAAACACGTCTCATAGCTAATAGAAGTATTAAATTTCTCTCTCTATAGGTTCTCATATATCTACTCACACTAGTATTCTAGACTCCCCACTCAACATGATAGTTGTTACAAATACCCTTCCCCTATTTTGACATACCCTTACATAAGTGTACCATAGAAAAATGAATCATTGACATTTTCATGATTATTTAGGTCTTTCTCTTGTGATGTTTGACTTATCTTGCTTTGATCTAATGTTGCAATGTAACTAATGCATTCGCATTAGGTCCTAAATATTCAAATTATGATGTCTTGTGAAGGTGTTGTGAAGTGTTGTAACACATTTCTACACTTTTCTAGACTCTTCTCATTATAATTCACCTAAAAAAAACCTTTTCATCACTTGTCAAGTCCTATTTTAAAGTGTTGTAAAGTCTTGTAACAAGATTTCACGCTTTTCTAGGCTTGTCTTCACTATTTACACCTTTCTTATGCTTTATATGACCCCTTTATGCACTCACAAGACTTAATTAAGTTTATTTTTGAATGTAAACCTAACAAACAATATCAAATGCAACTTAATTCTTGAAACCCACTTACAAACCTAAGGTGGGACCCATTCACCATGGGTGGCGAATGAGTCCCTCTTAGCTCCAAATTCAAAATAATTCAAAATTCCTTTTAGGTTTTTATTCAAAAGGACCTTATGGTGGCTTGTGATGAGGTATTATTAGGTAATTAGGGAATAACTGTGTATAAATAAGTGTTTTTCCATTCATTTTACATCTATTTCATCCAAGCCATCTCCCCATTCATTTTCATTCACTCATTCCAGCATTCAAGTATTTTGCATCATTCAATCAAGCAAACATCAAGCATCTTGGAGTAGCCATTGACATATCTTCATATTTATTCAACAAGGTTTTGGTGAGTTTAGGAAATTTGCATGTTGTTATTCATCATTTGCTTCTTCATTTCATTTCATTTCTTTATTAAGGGTTTGATTACCAAAGTGAGATTTGACCAAGGAAAATCCCTATACCCTAACCCTTAACCATTTTTCCCCTTTTGCATGTGTGTTTGCAGACCTTTGTATGCAAATTTTTCAAGCAATTAGGTGTTGAAAAGTGGACAACAAGTCAACAAAGTGTTTCAAATCAACTAAACCCTATTTCAAGCTTGGAGACAACCTACAACTCGTTTTCTGTAGATTTGACTTCATCAACCCGACAAGAAGACAAGTGCAGATCTGGATCTACATAATTGACCTTTGATTTTATAGAATTTTGGAGAAGGGCTAATTCACAATCAGTGGTGAATAAGTCCCACCTAAGGGCTAATTTTTTTTTATTTTTTCAAAATCCACTTCCCGATAGTCAGAAAGCAGTTTCAGGTGATTTTTACCAATAGCAAGACTGATTTTCCATCAATGGCGAATGAGTCCCACTGGTGATTTACAATGATTTCTGCTAGTTTCCAGAACCTTCCAAATTCAACATTCAATTTCCAGGTGCACTAGGTTCAGCCTCTTTCATTTATGTTTGCATTAGTTCATGTTTTTAGTTCATTTTTGCATGTCTCATTGTGTTTTCAAACATTGCATATCTCATTAGTTTTGCATTAATAATCAATCTTAGTTGCATTTAGATCATTGAATTTAGTCTTAATTCCATCTTACATTCCTTAATTTGAGTGAACCACCTCAATTTTAGGTGTTCTATCTCTCTCCTTTTAGGTGAAACATCTTAAGGGTGCAAGAGAAGTCCATAGAACCAAACTCAAAATTGATGGTTCATTTTGGTGAACCTACTTATTGAGCACATTATCTTTCCGATTTTAATTGCATCTTACATCCTAGGTTTCCTTTGCATCAAAATTCAATTAGGTTTTTTTGTGTTTTTACATCCTAGGGTTTCTATACTTGCATTAGTGAAAGAATCATATAGATTTCATTTTTGCATATCAAATCATTCAAAAACTAAAAAATCTACATTTGCATATTCATTTGGCATTTGAAACACATTAAAATAATTTTAAATTTTCTGAAAAAACATAAAATAATCCATACCTATCCATTGATTCCCACCTTGGGCGAATTAGTCTAGCTACATTTTTTTCATTAAAATTTCTGGCATTTTTATAGTATTTCTTGCATTTATGTTTCCTATTGTTGCCTTCTTGTTTCAATTTACAAAATGTTTGTTATTAGCATTTTATCATTCCTAGTTTTCATTTGCATTCATCCCCTCTTTTTTGGTATTTGTATGAGTGTTTGGTGCCCTATTGATAATTCTTTAGTGAGATGAAGTTCTTGACTCATGGCTTCCCATGATAGCACTTTCATTGTGGACCTTGGGATCTCAAGAGCTCCTACTCTTGGTATGGACAGTAGTGCATTAGGAATGGATACTACCATTGGTATACCTTTACCTTCACATCCCATGCATGCTGACACACAGACAGATCAAATATAACAAGAAAAATTCATTAGTATTCATGAGGATTTTGCACATTTACAATAAGATTTAAGTCTTGAAAACATTTCCACCACTACCATACCTACCATAGAAAACCTTCATCATTTGATTGAAAGTGATGATGGCTTACAAGTTATGAAAAGAATAGCTGAGATATACAACAAACATGTTCCTTCCACATCCCAATCAACAAACATTGTTTTGATCCAAGGAGGATCTCACATTCCTCCTCCTTCAACCGTAGCATCCATTCCCACCTATAACACTCCTCAAGTTACAACAACCATGCAACCAGTTAGTCAAGTGACTCCTTTTGCTATTCCAACTAGCATTCCTAGTTCTTTTGTGGCATTGAATGTTCCACCCTCCACCTTCACCCCTCTTAGTGTCCCCTTCACTTCCCCTAATATTACATACACTCCATCACCATTTTCCCTTCCCCCTCATACCACTTACACCGACCCCCTCATTACACAACTCTTTAATATTGTTTCCTCCCTGCAACAAAAAATATCCACTATTAACCAAATTCAAAATGCTCCACCGACATACCATGTCCATAGTAGCCCATTATCTCTAGAGATCTTACGAACCCCAATGCCACAAGGAATTGAGATGCCTAGGTTTGAGAAGTATGGAGGTAAAGGAGACCCTACTAATCAGGTTAATGCCTATACCGCATTGTGCAGTGATTTTGTCCTTGACGACAAACTATTGGCCAAACTTTTTCCTAGGACCTTAAAAGACACTGCATTGGAGTGGTTCTCAAAATTACCTAATCATTCAATCTAATCATTTAATGAACTTGTTGATGCCTTTATAAGTCATTTCCAAGTCCATATGACTCCCAAAAAGACAGTGGCTAACTTAATGAGATGTAAACAAAATGCAGATGAAAAAGTAATTGATTTCATTTCATGTTATCAATCATTGTATGCTCAAATAGATGTTAAGATTCTTGATTCACATCTTCAAAAGATGTTTATCGAAAACTTGCACACTCATCTTCAGGATAAGTTGACTATGATGAAATTTCCTTCATTCATGCATTTATGCAGAACCCTTTGTGACTATCACAACTTGGTTACTAGTCGTGATTCAAAGTCCACTTATAACCGAGCTGAGAAGTTTGAACAAAGCAACCAAAAAAATGCACAAAACTTTAGAAAACCAAACAGAGGCTTCTTACAGTTCAATCTTCCTCCTCTGCAACCAACCCAACCTATTCATAGTCAAGTGGTAGTTGTTAAAGTAGTCATGCCATTTACCTATGGGGACCTGAAGAGACAATTTACCCCCTTACCCGATACTCTCCATAACACAATGAATCAACTACTATAGCAACAAATGATCACTTTGCTTATCATTAAACCACTTGATACCACCAATATTTTACCACCCACCTTTAAACCAAATGCTTATTTTCATTTTCATCGCCAAAATGGACATGACACCGAACAATGTAAGTGTCTTAAACACTTAGTTCAAGACCTCATTGATTATTGCCATTTGTCCATTGTAGGTGTCAATGATCAAGGCAATAAGTCTATTGTGCCCCCTAATTAGAATTTACAAATCTTTACCAACCCTATGCCTAAACACAATGTTTCATGGCTAGTGAACCTTCAAACACTCATGTGATGAACATTGATACAAATAATGAACAACCTGATATTACTCCAAATGTTACCCAAGTTAATCCTATGGATGAACTTGTGGGTACGATAGACATTATCCCTCGTAAGGGCCCAAACAAAAAATATCTTGATATTACCTTTTCTTCTCAAGATATAATTAAAAAGCTTCCCAATGATCCTCTTTACATAGCCAGGCACATCTATGATAAGCCCACCAATGGGATATTAATAGATCCCGCCTATGGCAAGAATGTGATCATAGAAGAATTTTTAGTATTACATGAACTTTATCAAGATAATTATGAAAAATCAACAACATGGATTAAAACACAATGGTTTTGCATGCCCTACGATCAAATTGATCGTACTCCCATTACAAATAGGACCCAAAACTTTGGATGTAATATTTTCTATCATTCCACAATTAGATCAGTTTCGTCTGTGTCTAGGCCATCCTTGGCTTTGCTTGATGAAAGTTGTTCCTTCAATTGTTCAAAAATGTTTGAAGTCTTTGCATGACAATGAGATATTTACCATACACCATAGTGGCTTTAATCCATTGTCCTCCAAAGGTAATTTTTCCTTATAATATTTTTGGCCTGAACCTATGGAACCCATCACCCCTCAAAAAGACTTCTTTTTCATTTCCTATCAAAATTTCAAATCCAAATGAATAGCCAAATTGTCTCTTCGTCACATGTCCTCGTCCACTTCCGCTATTCCTATCCTAGATGAGACAATGCTTCAACTTGATTCTGACCTTGAAAAAAAATGCAACCTTACGACCAACTAACAATAAGCACTTCACCTTCATCATCTAAACTCCCATGAGATAATGAAACCAATCTTTTCATGCCTCCTCATATTAAACAAGTTTATAAATCCAAAGAGAAAGTGATTGACCCATATTCTTTAGTTTCTTTTGTTCTTTCCCCTTCGGAAGAAAAGGAACCAATGGTGGATCAACCCACTCTTACACCTCAACAACTTCATAATAAAATTAAACAAAACTATGGTGCTCGAGAGCATAAGCATCATCATTGTCTCCTTGCTTGTCAAATGCAAACCGAAAACAACAAAGAAAACCAACCTCTTCCTTTGAAAAAAGCAATTATTGATCACCTTCCTCCTCTTGACCTGCCACAAGATAATACAATACAAAAACAATAACAAAATGATCTGATCCAACAACCACAACCCCTGATCCATCCTTCATTAGGAATTACTCTCTGTCCTCCCATTGTGTTTAATTTAGATGATGAGGAGGAGGAGGAGATCACTAAATAGATGAAGAAGTGCATAATGATTTTAACTCTTTATTTTCATCTACCATGAGTTTAAATGAGAGATATTCTACACCAAGTGAAGAACCTAACACATCTCCTAGTTCAACACTTGCAATTCTTCCTTTGGATAGTCAACCGCCCTCGCAATATAGTAAACATGATTGGGAGGCAGATGACTTGTTAGATGGTTGACTTGCATTCACCTTGCTAGCCTTTTTACATTTCCTTTCTCTTTTGTACTTGTAAGTGTGTATCGTGTTCCCCCATTATGTGTGCTTGATGTTCTCTCTATCTTTGTGCATTTCCTCTATTCGTACCTCTCTTCTTCTATAAGTTGTAAATTTTCTATTGCCTTTTTCCCTTGTTTTGTGTTTTCCTTTGGGGATGACGCAAAGCATTGAGACCACAATGTCTCTTCCATGTTGACCCAAAAGGTCCTTTTCTTTTGTTCACTTTTGTTTTGTGTTTTCCTTTTGGGGATGACACAAAGCATTGAGACGCCCTGTGTCTCTTCCATGTTGACCCAATTGGTCCCTTTTCATTTTTCCTTTATCTTTTTCATATTTTTTTCCTTTTGGGCATGACGCAAGGCATTGAGACCGAAATGTTTCCTTCATGTTCACCCAAAAGCTTTTTTTTTCCTTTTTCCTTTTCATTTTCTTTTCGCTTGTGTTTTCCTTTTGGGGACGATGCAAGGTGTTGAGACCACAATGTCTCTTCCATGTTGACCCAAAATGGACTTTATCTTTTTCTTTTGTTTTTTCTCTCTTTGTGTAATTCTTCTAGTTCTATGCATTCGAGGAATGATGATAGTTATGAGCTCTTTAATCAAAACATTGCAAAAACGAACATACTGACCCCAAATCCATAGATCCCTTATGTGTTTGGTGTGTTCCTTTCTGGGGGGAAACTCCCATTTTCTTTTGATTTCTTTTATGTTTACATGGCATAGCCTTACTTGGAAACATATTACTTGGAATAGGGGCTTTCCAAGTTGGCTCTCATGTATTGTTTTCTTTTTGCATTTTTTTCATTTTGCTACTTTAAAGTAATTGCTCACAAAACAGTGTGTAGCAATTCATTTAAAGTGGGGGGCATACATTGGAATTATTCATTTGCATTCTTGGTTCTTAGTACAGCCTTGTCACTTCATATGATGTGTTTGTCACTTTGTGGATGACATTGGGTGTGATGTCCTTCATAAGTGTGATCTATCTTAGCATATTATATTCCTCTTGGTGGCCTAATGCGACACACTGCATCTCCTAAGTTATGAATCTTTTATTCTTTGATTGGTCCTCTCTTGGAGACATTAGACATAATGTTCCCTAAGTTATAGACCTCACTTGAACTTGACAAGACTCCTTTGAACATCTTTTACATTTTATATTTTTTCATTTTACATGTTTGCCACCTTGCATAACACAGCTTGCATGCCTGTGGTACCTTTCTTGTTTGTTCATGATTTCTAAGCATACAAATATTTTCTTGTCTCATGAAGTACGAACTGAAATTTTTCCTTTGTGGCACCTTGTTAAAGTTATGAGGAGGTATAACTTTGATATGGTTGAGTGAGAAGCCCATTCTGAGGCATGACTTTCCCCATAGCCACCTGTGTTTGTGAGTGCATACCAACTAGTGTATGTTTCTCACCTTTTGATCCATCTCACCCAGCCAACAACCATGAGTTTCATCACCCCAGAGTGAGTATGCATTCTCTTTTTATCACAAACAGCGTAGGTCTTATCCACAACTAGTTGGACAAATGATAGAAGCTTGATCTGATTCTCCCTTTTCTTCTTCTCTTTCACATGTGTGTTCCTTTGTTCTTATGTTTAGTTTACCATGGGGTCTTCATTCTGGGGGCTTGATCATCCCTCTTGATCATTGTCATTCCATCTTGCTAGCATAAGTACACTTGGATCCCTCTCAATATGCATGGCTACTTTAGTGTGAGTTTGAAGCAAGTTCATCCTCTCACTAAAGTGGGGGCTAAATGTACCATAGAAAAATTGATCATTGACATTTTCATGTTATTTAGGTCTTTCTCTTGTGATGTTTGACTTATCTTACTTTGATTTAATGTTGCAATGTAACTTATGCATTCACATTAGGTCCTAAATATTCAAATTATGATGTCTTGTGAAGGTGTTGTGAAGTGTTGTAACACATTTCTTCACTTTTCTAGAATCTTCTCATTATAATTCACCTAAAAATCACCTTTTCATCATTTTTCAAGCCCTATTTTAAAGTGTTGTAAATTCTTGCAATAATATTTCATGCTTTTCTAGGCTTTTCTTCACTATTTACATCTTTCTTATGCTTTATATGACCCCTTTATGCACTCACAAGACTTAATTAAGTGTATTTTTGAATGTAAACCTGACAAACAACATTAAATGCAACTTAATTCCTAACACCCACTTACAAGCCTAAGGTGGGACCCATTTTCCATGGGTGGTGAATGAGTCCCTCTTGGCTCCAAATTCAAAATAATTCAAAATTCCTTTCAATTTTTTATTCAAAAAGACCTTATGTCGGCCTATGATGAGGTATTATTGGGTAATTAGGGAATAAGTGTGTATAAATAAGTGCTTTTCCATTTATTTTACATCTAATTTATCCAAGCCATCTCCCCATTCATTTTCATTCACTCATTCCAACATTCAAGCATTTTGCATCATTCAATCAAGCAAATGTCAAGCATCTTGGAGTAGCCATTGACATATATTCATATTTATTCAACAAGGTTTTTGTGAGTTTAGGAAATTTTAATGTCGTTATTCATCATTTCCTTCTTCATTTCATTTCATTTCTTTATTAAGGGTTTGATTACCAAATTGGGATTTGACCAAGGCAAATCCCTATACCCTAACCCTTAACCATTTCCCCCCATTTGCATGTGTGTTTGCAGAACTTTGTATGCAGATTTGTCAAGCAATTAGGTGTTGAAAAGTAGAAAACAATTCCACAAAGTGTTTCAAGTCAACTAAACCCTATTTCAATCTTGGAGACAACTTACAGCCCATTTTTTGCAGATTTGACTCTATCAACCTAACAAGTAGACAAGTGCAGATCTGAATCTACAAAATTGATGTTTGATTTTATAAAATTTTGGAGTAGGGATAATTTTCCATTAGTGTCGAATGAGTCCCACTTGAGGGTTGAAATTTTTGATTTTGTCAGAATCTAGTTCCCAACAGTTAGAAAGCAGTTTTAGGTGTTTTTACTAGTAGCAGGACTGATTCACCACCAGTGGAGAATGAGTCCCATTGGTGAATTACAATGTTTTTTTCTAGTTTCCAGAACCTTCCAGATTCATCATTCAATTTATAGGTGCACTCTTTCATCCTTTTTCATTTTTGTTTGCATTAGTTCATTTTTGCATGCCTCACTGTGTTTTCAGACATTACATATCTCATTAGTTTTGCATTAATAATCAATCAATTTCATAACTTAGTTGCATTTAGATCATTTCATTTAGTCTTAATTTCATCTTACATTCCTTAATTTGAGCGAACCACCTCAATTTTAGGTGTTTTATCTCTCTCCTTTTAGGTGAAACATCCTAAGAGTGCAAGAGAAGTCCTTTGAACCAACCTCAAAATTGATGCTTCAATAAGATCATGCACATTTGTATATATTGGCCAACACAGTTGACAAATACTAGTTTATGGAAAGATTAAATGGATATACACCTATTGTAGTTAAAACTAATAACATATAGACACACCAAAAAAATAGATAGAGTATAATTAAAACAATTTTTTTTCCAATTTCATGAATAGAATTTACAATTTACTAGATTTTCTTACAAAATATAGAAAAGGTTCAGGATTGAGGCCTTCCTCTATTTGAATTTTCCCTTAGTCTCAATCTTCCCATATTTTAAATTACATGTATGAGACAACGTATTCCCCTTCTAAATTCATGGGTTACTTTCTTACCTATATGAAGTCCTTTTTACATTATCTTCTTCTTTGTAAATCCTACCAATTTTCTTCTTATCCTGTTCTCTTGCACATAGTTCACAAGAAATGCTATCCTAATGGAATCTTACTATTCTATAGCATATCTTATTATCTTTTTTCCATTTCAAGTGCTCCATCTCTTTTCTATTTCAAGCCTAAGACCTTCAAAAAAATTATGGCACCCCACTATGGTAGCCTCTTTAAAATTTATCCCTTCCATTTCCTCTCTATTATTGTACCTTTCACATACTATTCCATATCTAAAACATCCCACAAAACCTTCCATTCTCTATTTTTATTCCTAAGAAGATGGTTGTATCATTTTTCTATCTTTCTACTCCTTGATTTTGACTTCAATCTCCTACTCAAACCTTCAATTTGGGTAGTAAAATGGACCACATTAACTACAAAAGATATTCTAGAAAAAATTTAAAACCACCAACCCTTATACTCTCCATGGACAGGAATAAATTCTATAAATGATTAATCAAATGACTCCCAAAGGTAGGAAACTAAATTTTAATTTAATTGAAATGGGGGCATCCATGGTTCTTATGTGATTCCCTACATAAAACTCTTGGGTTAAGAAAATGTGATCCCCTAATCACTATCAAAACTAAATGCCATAACTAGTAGACTATATGTATGCAACTAAACTTATAGTAAAACTCCTATTTATTTCTTCCAATTAAAAGGAAATTTGTAGCTATATTAAAATATTTCCACATAAACCCTAGAGAGAAAAATGTAAAAAAGAAGTATTTAGAATCTATAATGCAATAGAATAGGCAAACATACTAGATCAAGATGACACAATGTGTACCTTGAGAGAACCCTTAAAGGAAAAAAATTAGCCTCCAAAATCACTTATACATTCAATGTATTATATCATAAACAAATATTATAATTCACTTGTAGGGTCTTCATGCAACTCTTATAAAACATCATTCTTTTTAATTGCACTCTATGTAAACAAGAAAATCGGGAATCATATAACCATACATCAAAATTTATGCTTCCTCTTTTCACATGTACAACTTACAAGAGATGCTCAATTGAACTTAGCAAACAAGACAAAGGTTATGATAACCAACCTCAAAAAATAATCATGTGATTGTTTTTATATAAATAAGATTGCACAAAACCACCATGCACCTCTAAAACCATGAGCTTTCAAAACCATGTCCCCCTTATTTAATTTTTGGAACTAAGTTTTCCCAATGCTAAATATTTTTTCCAAAGTACAACCCACATTAAATATGTGTCCCAATGTTACATGCAACATACAAATTAGCCCCAAGAATGTCCAAACCATGCGATACATGCATCCATAGATTGCTTAGGTGCATAAAAAATAAATATTAATGATTATAATTCCTTGTATATACACTATCCTTCATAAATTAATTGTGAAGACCCTCAACGCCATAGAGTATTGTGATCATCCAACAAAGGAAATATATATAACTAAGAACTCACACTATATGGATAATGTCAAATTTGAAATCAATCAAAGAATCCAAAAGTCCACTAATAGATCTCACATGGAAGGTATAGAAAATGTCATTAATATCATCAAATACCAAGAAAAATGCACAAAGATTTGAAAAACTTGCAAATTGAACTACTACAACAAACTCTCACTAGTCTACATAGCTCTCCCAAGTTCTTCACACTCAACAAATAAAAGAGCTTATAGAGCTTCCATTTTATTACCCAAATAATCATAATGGTTTTGTTAGGTCCCCAAAACCCTCTACCAAATCTTGGAGCTTTTCTCCACCTCTAAGGCTAGGGTTTCTTCTTCAAGAAGATAAATAGAGTATCACTTACCAAATTAGAATGGTTAAAGGCTAACTCTAGGAGTAGGTAACCTCTCCTACTCTTTGAGCTCAAATTAAACTCAAGAGGTTGTTCCTAGAGGTATTCCTTGATCTAAGTATTCAAATCAAACAAAAATTATAAAATCCAAACCTAAATTCTATTATTGACCCCAAAATGTGTCACTAAGTCAAGTGAGAATGGCTACAATAACCTTTGTATAGAGTTGATTTAATTGTGTAAGAATAATCCACGAGTTGACTTCATTCAATATGTATATAAGATTGTTTCACTATTTGTAATGATGATCATGAATAAATAGTACTTATTTTATTCCTAAACTATTGGTGACTAATTTTTATGTTTGAAAAGTGAGGTGGAAGGTCTGAATTTTTAAGATTGCTGCCTTATTAATCAATAGAGTTATACATAGCCATAAGAATTAAAAAAAAAAAAAATATATAGTAAGGATATAATATTGTAACTCACAAAAAATCCCATACAAGACAAATAAGACCAATACAAAAGCTAGTTTGCATCAATTTGAAATATAATTATATTTATCTAATATATATTAAACTTACACAAGAAAATGTGGTGAAGAAGGATCTTAAAATAGGAAAAAAAATCATATTATTCTATTCAATACATTTCAAAATGTTGAAAAATGACCAAGGTGATGCAAAGCATCAACAAACTTCAGGAGTTCTTAAAACCCAAACTCAAACTTTGAAAAGATCACTAAACTTTCACCAACTCTTCTTCAATGAAAACATGATTTCACAAGGCTACCAATACATCAAATCACCAAATTAGGATTCCAAACTCTTATCAAACCCTAAAACACTTTCATCATCATTATTTTGACTTAATCAAACCAAAAAAACCATTAGAAAACTCTAAATCAATCAACTCATCAACATTCACACCCAAGACACCAAATCCTAGTAGTAGTCCATTATGTCAAAAACAGGTATATCTTCCACACCAAATTGAATCTCCTCAGAAAAAGAAAATTTTCAAGGACCCATTATTGCACATTTTAACATACCTCAACAACAGGTATACTAGTTTTGGAAAGTATAATCAGAATAATTGACTGTCCGTAGCAAATTACACCAATTAGGTCAAATTTGCAAAGAAAGTATCATCAAATCAACTCCACAACCTTAAATAACTGCAAATAGTCCTTTACCAGGGTCAAAAACTACAAAATCAACAATCTCTTGATCACTCAAACCTTTCCAAAGGTAGCAAAACAAAAACCCTTGATTTTGACTTTGAACACTATGCTCCAATCAATGAGGGTTTATTGAAAAAGTGTATTCCAAACCTTCAATCAATTTTCCACTACTTCAATCACCTTGGTATAGGTCTACAAAATCTCTAGGAACCATCTTCTAATCATATTGAATGCATTGTCAACTGATTCAAACTTGGAGCCATCAATTTTCATGGAAAACTTAGAATTTTTGTGAGGGCAACAATCATAACTTTGTATTTTCACTTTCCCTGCATCTACACACACACACAACACTAAACACACTATTTATTATCCCATTCCACTGATTTCCTAAGCCTACATTGGTGGAATAGGTACTAAATACTATTTAGACCCTCAAACCCTTGATCCTGAGGGTTTCTAAAGATTACTGCAATTGAACTCAAAACAAACTTCAATCTCAATAAAAACCCTCCAATTTAAGTTTGAGTGAAATCCAAATCACTACTCTATCAAAGACAATGAATATCTAGGCCTAGTGTTACTGTACAGGTGGTACAAGATTGGAAATCAAGAGAGAAAAACATAGAAATTGCTAAAACAAAGTGTTTTTATTACAAAATTTGTTTCAAGATACAAAGTTCTATGTTTTGCTCACCCTTACAATACTTTATAAATATTTTTCCAAATATTTTCATAACTTCCCCTTCAACTTCCAATGACTAAACCTTCCTTTTACACATATGACCCTTCATCTTCTTATTTTTTTGCAATTTTGCAACTTTTACATTTGTGCAACAAAAGACATTTTTTGAATTTTGACATATTTGACCTCCTATAGACCTAATGGGGACTCATTTACATTTTAAATGATCTAAACATGACTCTTTTACATGCATATCATGAAGAAAATTCAAAATTTACAATATTGCCTATTGGAGCCATACAATGCACAAGGTGCTCCTACACCACAAGGAGACATATTATTACAAACATCTACTATTGTAGCTACCCATCTATAATTTCTAAGTGGTAACCCCAATGGTGGACTGAATTAAAACTATGGAAACCTAGGAAGCTCTACACTTTTTCTCTATGAAAATGTGGTGTTCAACCCTTTGAATCAATGAAAAAAATGAATATATATATCCACCTTGATACATGAGTTATAAAGGAGGAAACATTTAGATCTAGTGTTATAGATATTTGTTGTGCCCTAGATGTCATTCATTATAAATTATCTACATGCCAAAAGTGACCCTTCATGATCAAAAAAAGACCTTAGAACATACAAATTATTCTCTATGCATTAATTTCTTGTAGATGGTGAGTGCAATTTTACTATAAATGCACCTACAAAATCTACTAAAACAATAACTTGAAGCTAATGTGAAAGTTAGGGTTCTATGATCTCAACCACTATAATAAATTAGGGCACCAAAGAGTCACGTATTATAATCAAGATGTGATCTCAAAGGTTTAAGAATACAATATTCACCATCAAAATCCTACTATGAAGACCTGTCATTAAATCCCTCACTAGCCACATCATGCAAGAAGATAAAAATCCTTGAAATATATGATGATAAGGTTGTTATGGGCGTTTGACTTCCTAACAAGGTTTCTATGAGGCACATATTTTTATTTTTGGTAGCTATTATTAAAGATAAAACTACTTGCGGTTATAAACAATAACCACCAAGTAATTTAGAAACTATTAACAACCAAGTCTCCAAATCAAGTAGGTGAGTAAATTGGTTGCAACCTACTTTATCCTATGCATTAAATGCTTTAATTTATTGAGGGATGTGTTGGGATTCAATGGCCAACTTAGATGCCCCATTTAGGAGGTGAAAATGTTATATAAAAAGACCTTAAGGTGGTAGTATTCTTGTGTAATTGTTAAGAGTGAGAAAATTCTATTTGCAAGTGTTAAAGGATTGAAGATTGAAGAGGAGAAAGGAATTATTGTATGTAATTTGTATTTTGGAGATAATATAGATCTAAGTCTCTCTTCTTGGTGGAGTTTTTTCTTAAGAGGTTTTCTCCAGATAAACATGGTGTTATGTGTTTAATTCTCCTATTTGTAATTCTTTCAGTTTTTGATCTATTTTATTGCATTCTCTATTTGGTTATACATTGGATAAAATATAATTTATAGTTAAAATCATATTTCCGTTTTATAGTTGTTGACCTTCATTTCTAACACTAATAGCTCAAATGTAGGGAATGTCTCTAGAATAAGAGGAGGAAATAGTCTCAAATAAAGCATTATTCTTGTGAATGGAAGAGGAAGAGGCAATATGTTCTAATTATCAAGATGTGGATAAAGCTCTCCATATTCAATATAATTATTATACCAAGTCTAGGAGAAGAATGATAGAAAATATTGTTCAAGAAATTCACAAAGAAACTATGTCTAAGTCAATGGGAATTCTAGACTATTGTCATGTCACTTGGAAATAGGGGTTGATGTAGTTTAGCTAAAAACTATAGTATGTGAGAGAAAAAAATACCAAAATATTTAATATGATGCTAGAGATATACCAATGTATCAACATAACTAAGAATATCTCCCAAATCTTGAAGTATTTTAGGTCCCCTTTATCATAGCAAAGTAGTTAAATAAAATGGTTGCAAGAATATCACTATGGGATATGATTTCTATTATGGAGAAAAATACCATGCTTCAAGATTATTTGAAAGCACAAAAGCATTCAATCAAGATGGCATCCCAAATACTTTAGCCTACAGAAAATATAATATATTCAAAATAATTCATCCTAATCAAGCATCCTATCATTCTTTTAGGTGTTGTTGTGGAGGTAAGTAAATTAAAACCAATGCCATTTACTTAAATTTGATCACCAAGAAGAAGTTGTTGCACAATTACATGTTTGACTCTAGTGCAAGCATTTATGTCATGCTAAAGAAGATTTTCGATGCCTTAGGTTTAACATATGAGCATATGCAAAAGAAAATTATGTATCTTGATGGAAAATGGTTTAGACTATTTGAGTTATTAAAGATCTATCGATTACCCTCTATGCCTATTCCAATGTTATTGCTCAACAAGATGTGGCGATAACCATTATCCCTATTGTATTTAGAATTTTTCTAGAAATTATATGGCTAAGATAGGGGGTTAACCTCTCTTTTTAATTAGCCTTGTATCATTTAAGGACTAAATATTGTTCTAAGATGAAGGTTGTATTAGAACATATCCACAAATAATATATTACCTATGAGGTAATTAAAAATTATGAACTTTTCCATACTATGTTCACAAGGGAGGAAAATAATAGTGTTAAATCCTAGAAGGAGAAGATAATTATAATATTATTGCATCTAGCCAAGTGGAGAAAGAATATATATAGATGAAATGTCAAAATAAGGATCCTTTTGGTAACTATGACTCAATAGTTTTAGGAATAAATATAATCTATAATGAGGATCAAACTATTCTTGAAGTAAACAATAATTGAAAAACAACTAAAGAAGAAAATAATGATAGTTTAGGAATATGTTCAAGTTTTATTTTAAATTGAGCTAGATGTGCCAATGGATTAGATGTAGGATTATCTCTTGTGTCCTGAACTAGGAGGAAGGTTCAAAGGAGTTTGTGTCTACAACTTAGTTACACATGCTCATGGCTTCGGTAATATCTAAATGTTTCACTTGGTCATATAATAAGCTAGTAGAATATTTTCCCTATTGGGTTTTCACCACCAAAACAACCCATGCTGGATTATGCAAGTTTGAACATGGGTGACAATTCCCTCTAAGGTGGATGTCATTAAAGTCAATTGAAGGTGGTGAAACTAAATTTTTATAATTATTTAATTCATTAATATTTTTCAATTTGTACTTGAATTGTTGGAGGGTTCACTAGAGGAGGGTTCGGTCTAGGAGAGGGTTAGATTTTGAGCTTGCTCATACATATTACCTATTTCAAATTTAAAACATACAAATTTAGGATTTGAAACAACATTGTGTTTTAACTATATAAAATTTAGTTTAAACATTTAGAGAACAATGAAAATTACCAAATCACATTTAAACTTGATGCCAAAAGTAATGCTTAGAATAAAAAATTGAAAACCCTAAATCATATAAATAATTTTTATTTAATTTCAAAAAAAACTCAAAGAAAAAGACAAAAAATAACATATAGATAGTTCTTGATACGAGGAGAATTGTTAGCTTTGAAATATCTAATATTCATTCCACCTTATTTGGTATATGTTATTCTTTGTACCTTTTTTTCCCAATGCTCTGTGTTTTGGAAAACCCGTAGGTTGCAACATATAATTTGTTTTTGGGAGAATTAGGAACTACAAAACATATACCTAGATTGTTATAAAAAATATTCGTTAGTAATGAATATCTATTTTTGTTTGGTATTACTAAACCAAAATTAATTTTTTATTTGACCATACAAGTGTCAAAACATTTGTTTCAATATTTTTCTAAGATTCTTTTTTTTGCCTATTGTCACTAGACTTTGAACACCCTTGTTGATCCAACACTCACCCATATATATAAAATCATTTTTTGAATCATCCAAACAACATAAAGTCACTTACTAGTGATAATTTTATTTATGATAATGATGATGGTAATATTAGTCACAATTTTGTGGAACATATTAAATCTATTGTTATTCTCCTTCTATGTCACCATTGGTTACATTTTTTATAAAGAGTATCCATATAATAATTATTAGATTTCTTTATTCATACTGGGAAGATTATATAGTTTGTCTCCTTCTCAACTTCTTGTTGATCTTGCATGCCAATACAACATATGTACTAAATAAGAGTTATTTATTTATCACATTACACATAAAGAGTATGCTCATTTTAGCATTTCATCCAGGATGACTAAAGGAATGATGATTTACACATTGGGTTGCATCATTATGAAAGTAAAAGTAGTACCTAAAGAATTGTCAATTTTATGTCATGTCATACCATCATTGAATAGATTTAGTGTCTTATTTGGTAGACCTTGGATTGAACAATGCAAAGAGGTGTCATCCATTTCACATCAATATGTGAAAAAAATTACATGAAGGAAAATTGGTCAAAATAGAAAGAGATCATGATAAGCCAATATTGGATACTAGTCACTTTACGTTACACATTTATTAAGACACCTAGTTATGTGACTTAAATGAGAGAAATGATAATGTTCATGATGTATATACTAGATTCACTTTTATGTGTGACAAAGTATCTAAAGCAAACTTGACAAGAGCACATTAAAAGATTCAAAATAAGAATACAATGAGGTAAAGAGAAAAAAGAGACTTCCAAAGAAGAATAAAAGGGAACCAAAAGTCACTCAAGTTCAAAGAAAGGATATAAACATGAAAAATAAATGAAAAAATAGTTCATCCAATGATTATTGTTCAATCACAACAAGTAGCAAAGAAAGTTCATACATAAAAGGATGTTGCAATCGTCAACCATATGTTTGCACCTAACACAAAGGAATATCAAGAAGAAAAATATCATTGAAAAAGAAATGTTCAAGAAGAGCACTAAATAAAATAACTTGAGGATGAATTTGATGGTATCTTATGGAGAAATATTGATTTCATGATATTTAGTTTATAACATCACATAATATGTATTGATTCTACTCAATCATGTACATCTTGATCCTATCTTGATCTTATATTGTATACATTTTTTGTCCTCATTGGGGGGGCATCATTTCTTCCCCTAGGCTAGCCACATTGGAGATTTATTGTCATATTTGATTATCAAGATATGTCTATTCCTATCGTGTTATGATTATATTTTCCATATTTGAATACTTGCCTTGTTATTAGGATTTTTTCATGTTATTGGGACTTGTATTCTAATCTTTATTCCATTGATACTATTAATCTTATTGGGTTGTGTGCCTTGGATCATGTCTAGTATTCATGTCATTGATTCAACCCTACCCAATGTCTACTCGTGCTCATGGATGCCACATTGAGGCTAGATATCTATTGATCTTTGTATACTCCCATGGGTGTTTTTTGGTCAAGAAGGGTCTAGTGTCTCCCCATAGCCCTGCCCATGTTGAGGACAACTTGTTATCCTTTGATCTTATCTCTAGTTCCAAGATGGTAAACCACAATACAATCTCTATAACCATTATTTTATATGACTATATGCTTGTCATGCTTATTCAATTTATTTCATGCTTATGAGTATTCTATGATATATTCTATTGCTACTCATATGACAATCTCATAATGTATTCTATTAGTAGTCTACAATCAAATGATTAAATGTTTACATGCTCATTGTTGATTTATCTAACATGATCTTCCTTCAATTAATTACACCTTCTAAAAACAATCAATTAAAAGATGCAAGAGATAGACAAGATACACATAATCACTAGTGATCTCATTTTATGTTCTTGATTCATAAAATATAGCATGGTTTTATAGAGTTGAACCCCATTATAAATAACACATAAACCTTGATAAATAGGAAGTATATTCCACAACGGGTCAAATTGTGATATTGCTATCAAGATTCAATCGTATAATTTCCCTGTAATTTTAAGAATCAAACTCATTAACCCATATTTCCACATAGAAACCTATACTTACATATCTTACCTATACTTGCCTATCTGCCTGTATAGGCAAGATGAGCTGATGAGGTAAACATGTGGCGGGTGCGGGAACCTCTTAGTAACTTGATTGTCTGCTATCAAGTGAAAATATTCCCAGGGCTTACCACTAGTAGCGTCATTGTGGTAGATGTAGACTGATTACAATCATAAAATGCCATTGCCATCCACTACTCATCTAAATCTCACAGCATTATGTAGAGAGGGTCAGCTGAAGGAGGCGCTGCACATTCTGCTTACTACATACAACCCCCCTGAAGACTCCTCGACATATCTTCAATTATTGCAGACCTGTATTCTCAAGAACGCGCTTTCACAAGGGAAAAATGTCCACTCTTTCATCGCTCACAGGCGATTTGTATTTGCTACACGTCCAACACTTCATAATAAGCTTATTTACATGTATGTTAACTGCGGAAGTTCGGTGGGTGCTCGAAAAGTGTTCGACCACATGGAAGAGCGAGACATTGTCTCATGGAATAGGATTATTGCAGCATACAGAAGACATGGGTTTCCTCACGAGGCAGTCTCACTGTTTAACCATATGCAAGGAACAGGTTTCCAACCCGATCAGTTCACATTTGCCAGCGTACTTCCAGCTTGTGCTAAATTGGGAGCTTTGGAACAGGGCATGGACATCCATCAAAGTATAAAGGAGAGAGGAATTTCGTCAAATGTTGTAGTTGCAACTGCTCTGGTTGACATGTATGCCAAATGTGGGACCACAGACAAAGCACGTGAACTGTTTGACAAAATGCCTGAAAGGAATGTGGTCTCATGGAATGCAATGATCGCAGGATATACACAAATTGCATTTTTTGAAAAGGCTTTGGAAACTTTCAAGCAAATGCAATTGGCAGGTGTAAAGCCAGACTCCACAACCTTTGCCAGCGTACTCCCCGCCTGTGCCAAAACGGGAGCTTTGGAACAAGGTATGGACATCCGCGAAAGCATAAATGATAAGAGGAATTTTATCAGATGTTGCAGTTGCAAGTGCGCTGGTAGACATGTATGCAAAATGTGGGAGCATAGACAAGGCTCGTGAAGTGTTTGACAGAATGCTTCAAAAAAATGTGGTTTCGTGGACTGCAATGATTGCAGGATATGCACAAAATGGATTTGGTGAAAAGGCTTTAGAAACTTTTAAGCAAATGCAATTGGCAGGTGTAAAACCAAATTCCGCAACTTTTATCAGCATCCTCCCTGCCTGTGCCAAAATGGGAGCTTTGGAACAGGGCACGGACATCCATCGAAGCATAATGGAGAGAGGAATTTTTCCAGATGTTGTAGTTGCGACTGCCCTGGTAGACATTTATGCTAAATGTGGAAGCATAGACAAGGCATATGAATTGTTTGACAGGATACCCCACAGAGATATCATCTCATGGAATGCAATGATTTCAGGATACGCACAAAATGGATTTGATGAAAAGGCTGTAGAATTTTTCAAGCAAATGCAATTGGTAGGTGTAAAGCCGGACTCCACAACCTTTGCCAGCATTCTACCTGTCTGTGCCAAAATGGGAGCTTTTGAACAGGGTATGGAAATCCATCAAAGCTTAAAGGATAGAGGAATTTTGTCAAATGTTGTAGTTGTAAGTGCGCTGTTAGACATATACGCTAAATGCGGAAGCACAGACAAGGCACGTGCACTGTTTGACAGAACGCCTCAAAGAGATTTGGTCTCATGGAATGCCATGATTGCAGGATATGCTCAAAATGGACTTGTTGAAAAGGCTTTAGAAACTTTCAAGCAAATGCAATTGACAGGTGTAAAGCCAAATTCCATAACCTTTGCCAGCATCCTCCCTGCCTGTGCCAAAATGGGAGCCTTGGAACAGGGTATTGACATCCATCAAAGCATAACCGAAGGGGGATTTTTGTCAGATATTATAGTTGGAAATGCTCTGTTGGACATGTATGCAAAATGTGGAAACATAGACAAGGCACGTGCATTGTTTGACAGAATGCCACAGAGAGACATCATCTCATGGAATGCAGTGTTTGCAGGATATCCACATAACGAATTTGTTGATAAGGCCTTAGAAACTTTGAAGCAAATGCAATTGGCAGGTGTAAATCCAAATTCTTCGACCTTTGGCATCATCCTCCCTGCCTGTGCCAAAATGGGAGCTTTGGAACAGGGCATGGACATTCATCAAAGCATAATGGATAAAGGAATTTTGTCAGATGTCGTTGTTGCAACTGCCCTGATAGACATGCATGCAAAATGTGGAAGCTTAGACAAGGCCCGTGAGCTGTTTGACAGAATGCCTCAAAAAGATGTGGTTTCATGGAATGCTATGATTTCAGGATACGCACAAACTGGATTTGTTGAAAAGGCTCTAGAAACTTTCAAGCAAATGCAATTTGCAGGTGTAAAGCCAAATTCCACAACCTTTGCCAGCACACTCCCTGCCTGTGCCAAAATGGGAGCTTTGGAACAGGGTATGGACATCCATCAAAGAATAATGGAATGAGGATTTTTGTCAGATATTATAGTTGGAAATGCTCTGGTAGACATGTATGCAAAATGTGGAAACATAGACAAGGCACGTAAATTGTTTGAGAGCATGCCTCAGAGAGATGTCATCTCATGGAATGCAGTGATTGCAGGATATGCACAAAATGAATTTGTTGAAAAGGCTTTAGAAACTTTCAAGCAAATGCAATCAGCAAGTGTAAAGCCAAATTCCACAACCTTTGCCATCATCCTCACTGCCTGTGCCAAAATAGGAGCTTTGGAACAAGGTATTGACATCCATGAAAGCATAATGGATAGAGGAATTTTGTCAGATGTCGTAGTTGGAACTGCCTTTGTAGACATGTATGCAAAGTGCGGAAGCATACACAAGGCACGTGAACTGTTTGACAGAATGCCTCAAAGAGATATGATCTCATGGAATGCAATGATTGCCGGATATGCACAAAAATGGATTTGTTCAAAAGGCTTTAGAAACTTTCAAGCAAATGCAATTAGCAAGTCTAAAGCCAAATTCCACAATCTTTGCCAACATCCTCCCTGCCTTAGCCAAAATGGGAGCTTTGGTTCAGGGTATGCAGATCCATCAAAGCATAGTGGAAGGGGGATTTTGTCAGATATTGTAGTTAGAAATGCTCTGGTAGACATGTATGCAAAATGTGGAAGCATAGACAAGGCATGTGAACTGTTTGACAGAATGCCTCAAAGAGATGTCATCTCATGGAATGCAATGATTGCAGGATATGCACAAAATGAACGTGTTGAAAAGGCTTTAGAAACTTTCAAGCAAATGCAATCGGCAGGTATAAAGCCAAATTCCACAACCTTTGGCAGCATCCTCCCTGCCTGTGCCAAAATGGGAGCTTTGGAACAGGGTATAGAGATCCATCAAGGCATAATTGAAGGGGGGGTCTTCTCTGATATTAGAGTTGCAACTGCCCTCGTAGACATGTATGCAAAATGTGGAAGCATAGACATGGCACGCGAATTGTTTGATAGAATGCCTCAGAAAGATGTTATCTCATGGAATGCAATGATTGCAGGATATGCACAAAATGGATGTTGCAAGGATGCTCTCAAAATCTTTGAATTAATGAAGCATTCTGGAACATATCCTGACATTGTAAGCTTTGCTTGTGTTCTATGTGCATGCAGCCATGAAGGTTTAGTGGATAAGGGTTGTACATATTTCAATCACATGAGTAACCCTTACTGCATTACACCTATAGTTGATCATTATGTGTGCATGGTTGACCTTCTTTCTCGTGCTGGCTATCTTGAGGAAACTCTAAACTTTATCATTATGATGCCAGTTAAACCTTTGGTGGTTGTGTGGAGGTGTTTTCTTGGTGCCTGTAGATCACATATGAATATGGGCTTGGGAGTATTTACAGCGATACTGCTTTTTGATTTGGATCCTAAAAATGCTGCAACTTATGTTCTTCTCTCAAACATCTATGCAGAAGTGGGCAGGTGGGATGAGGTTAAGATTGTAAGGAAATTGATGAAGGATAGAGGAATTAAAAAGATCCCTGGATGTAGTTGGATTGAAGGCCATAAAATGATACATGTTTTTTGTGTAGGAGATAGATCACATCCACAGACGCGGGAGATCTATTTAAAGTTGGAGAAACTGGCTGGGGAGATGAAGGCAGCAGGGTATCTTCCAAATTCAAGACATTTACTTAATGATGTGGAAGAGGAGGAAAAGGAATTATTTCGCTGCCACCACAGTGAAAAGTTAGCAATTGCATTTGGTTTATTAAACACACCCCCGGGAACAACTATTAGAGTTGTTAAGAACCTTCGAGTATGTGCTGATTGTCACACTGCAACGAAATTTATCTCCAAGATTGTTGCAAGGGAAATTGTTGTTAGAGATGCAAACTGTTTCCATCATTTTAAACAAGGACAATGTTCTTGTGGAGATTATTGGTGATGCTGACTGAATCAATCTGAAAAATAGACTTGCACTATAATAATGTGTACCGTGCCAGACCTGCAGTAATAATGAAAGGACAAGGTTTTATTTTTAATTTCTAGAAAGTTTTTTGTTTTTTCTTTCTAGAGGTTTTATAAATTGGATGCATTTAGTGCAATGCAGATTACTGCTTATATATGCTGTTGGGGTCTCTGTCAAAGACTTTTTTTATGATAACATGGACATTTCATTGAATTGTTTTCAGGAAACTTGTATATGTACGGAATGAAAAGATGGAGGAGGATGTGGAGAATGGGGGAAAATAAAAGGTGAGAAACACTCCAAGTAAATGGTACGATGCTTGAATGGTAGGAAATGAGAGAGGAGGGCTCACAATGTACTCTTGTTGTTTTGTGTAATTCTTTTGTTTGGATTAATTATATTATCTTTTGCTGATGTTAGGTTGATCATTTGAGATTAAATTACACATTCTAGATTAGGTATGTAATTTGATAAAAATACATGTAAATTTTGTCTTATTTATAGTTAAATATTTCTAATGTTGCTTCACATCCCTTGCTTGGTGAGATAGCTAATAGATTTGTTAATTCAAAAAAGTTTTTTAATTTAATTTATTTCAATCTGTTTGATTTAGATTAGAAATAAACTATTATAATTTATCTATAAAGAAGTAAAAAAATTACAACTGTATTTATGTTGTAATTAGCAGATATGCAGGGTGCTGTTCAAAAAAATTGTTTTGTCAAGCCTGTTTTTGAGCTCACCTATACATCACAGAAAGTTTTGTTGACGTGGGACAATGCTTCAACATCAAAATCTCCAGAGTAGGCCAGATGTTTCTATTCTAGCTAAAACTTAATTTGATAGAGAAAAGGGATAGAAAAATGATCGAAAAGGAAATAATTGAAAGGGAAACAAGGTGATGGGCCAGAATAGATATCTTTTTCATTTATCTAGAGATTACTAGCACATAATTTAATAGTCAATTGGATCAAAATAAACACAATTATAACAATGTGAAAGACAGTCAAACATTTATGAACAATAAGAGGGAAGGATACAAAGAATCACAAGCACTATATTTACCCCTTCAAGTATATGCATAGTTACACATTACAAAAGACCAAAATAATTATGGACACATAAATCTCACGTTCCCCAAATGTATCCATTTTAACTTGTGAATAGGCACATTGATTGATTCATTCATGGGAAGGTGCAAGATGCTGCAGGTTTTTAGTTTGAATGGGGCATACTAATGCCACTTCAAGTCTAATGTCAATGGTTCTTGTCAACACCATGGGTTAATGCAAGACTAAGGTTGTAAGTGATAGTCCTCTAATGTCATCATCAGTTTTAGTTGAGACCCCGTTCCAGAAGAATAACTTGATTTATAATTATTAATATGTGATAATAAAGAGTTATTACAATTATAAACTATTATTATTATAACTTAAAATGAATACAGTGCTCTTGGTAAATAAATTAGTAAATAATTTTCTAAGTCTAACAGATAAAATACTAGAGAAAAAATATTTTTTTAAATATATAAAACCACCTAATGGTCAAATTTTCTTGTCAAATATATTGTATAGATTTATGCACAACACTCCAAGCTTTTTAGAATGATTATGCACCTTACAAATTTGGAAATGGAAGCACTTGGTGTAACGTGGAAGCAATAAATAGATTAATGAAAATTAAAATGATGGGACACATTTGACTACATCTCCTATTATCTTGCATTGGTTGTACATCTACATTTCTTGGTGGTGTATCCTTGATTATAACCCACTTGTAGCTCTCATTTGAGAAATCTAATCATCTCATTGTATACTTGCATCCTCTTACATAATATAATTATTCTCTCATTTTGGGTCTCCTTGTGCTTTTATTTAAGCTCCTTGATCTTGGGTGGCTATCTACATTGCAAAATATTTGGTTCAGAAGAAAGACAACTATTTCTTTAAAACAAGATGGACTATAAGAACAAAAAGAGCCAATAAAAAATGAAAATAAAGGAGCACAAATAACATTTTAAACAATAGAAACCACCCTTATTAGAAATATATACATATAGCAAAAGCACTTGCATTTGGGGTAAACACCATCCCAATTCAATCTAGAAGGTCCTATGATGGCTACTAGAACTATAGAAAGAATCATCATGTAAAATATTGTTTTAAATTGAAGAGAGTACATGGCTCCAATATAAAGATATATATGGCCTTTGAAAACTAGTCAAGAGATCTTCAATTGGCTCTCTTAGACCTTCGGTAAAATAAAGAAAACTTGTGGTTTAATTCTTGTAGACTCCAATGCAATTGATTGTTTTACATACCAAACATAATAAAGAAATGTAGATTAAAACATAATCAATTATTGGAAGGGGGTAGTGTTGAGTTAAGGATAGGAAAGCAACACAATAATGAAGTAATAGAGAGACTAGGAGTAGACATGGGTTTAATTAAAATCATAGTAAATCTCTCCATCCTACCAACAAGATATTATGATAAGATCATGGGCTTGGATTGGTTTTACCAACATGTAGTTTGAATTGATTGTAGAGAGTGAAATATCTATTGTTTGGATGAAGTAGTAACTTCATGGTTCTTTAAGGGTTAGAAAGTCATAGGGCAATAAAAACCAATTTATCCTTACAACTAAAAAGAGTTGCAAGAAAGGCTCTTGCTCTTTTTTTTTTTCAATTCAAAGGTCTAACAAACATAACAAACAAATTAGATGAAACAATACATTGCTTGTTGCAAGAGTTCAAGGATGTTTTCCCTAATGGACTTTCTATGATGCCTACAAGGAGGGGATTTGGTTTTTTAATAGATATTGTGCCTAGATCAACAGTGAAATATATGGCCCCTTAAACATTGAACATTGTAAAATTTTAAGAACTCAAGGTGCAAGTCAATGTGTTGTAGAAAAAGCTCCTAGAAAGATCCTATGTATCACCTTGGGGTGCACTCTCTTTGTAAAGGAAAAAATGCTTAGACTATGCATTGCTTATTGAATGTTGAATAAAGCAACCATAAACAATAGATATTTGCTACCTTGGATAGAAGATCTTTTTAAAAAATGAGAGGGGGCAATACCATTTTCAAATATAGTTTTAGGTTCTAATTATCACCAGTTGAGAGTTAAAGATGAGGACATGCACAATACAACTTTTAGAACTTAAATGGTCACTACAAATTTAGAGGTTTATCTTTAGACCAATAAATGCATTTGCACTATTTATGAATCTAATGAATAATATCTTTAGGGACCATTAGATCAATTTGTACTATGTTAGTAGATGATATAATTATCTACTTGAAGAATATGGAGTAATATTAACATCATTTAAGTGTGGTGTTGCACAGATTAAGGAAGCAAATGTTATATGACAAATTATCCAAGTGTTCATTCTTTCAAATATAAGTGCAATATATGAGAACTGCTACTTTCAAAGAGGGAATAGTTATGGATCTACAAAGGGTAAAGGCAATCATGGATTGACCTAACCTCAAAATGTATATGAGGTTAGAAATTTGATGGAACTCACAAGTTACTATTGTATGTTTGTGAATAACTTTCTCCAAAATAGTTTTATCCCATTACTTCCTCTCAAAGGAAGAGAAATACAAGGAATTTTCATGCCTCATAAGAGCACTAGATTGCATTTTATTTGTAAATATGTATCATAGAAATATATGTAATGATGCTATGATGACATCTTTATTTTTAAAATGATAATCAATATATTTAATTGATTATATTTTGAAAAGTATTAAAAAAAAAAATGACATTCTTATGTTATTATTTTTAAATAATTTATTTATTATTTTGTTAAATTGGATGGCTCATTACATAAAGAGTTCAAGATCAAGATCAAGCATCAAACTCAAAAGCTCAAATATATATCACTTGACTTGATAATTGGTTTACCCATTAGGCTTAATATATCATCTAAAACTACATATAAACTAGAAAGAGGCATGCAGTCTAGTATTTATAGATGAAATCCCAATCCACAATGATTTAATTTCCCCAAAAAGTAGAATTTAAAATTTATGGGCAGCCAAGGAGATGGCAATAAATCTTTGAGAATTTGACACCTTTAAGTCTTCTATTAGTGGTTGGAGTCTACTATATAGGAAATAGGTAAATGTTGCATTGAATCCCTCCACATAGAATAAGACCTTGGAGTTCTTGGTAAGTGAATTCTTAATGCAATGCATCATGTAGGATAGAAGTCCGTTGGACATGAATATTAGATTGATTCTTATAGAGATTTTTACATTTGATGAATGATAGATCCCACAAAACTTCCTTGGTGCTATGAGTTGGCTTGTGAATTTCATAGAGGAGCTATAAATGTCAAAAGTATGAAACCATGGAGCATTGCAATGGATATTTGCAAGGAAATGACCACATTTCCTATGGGCCATTAGATTAAGTTATGTTGGTAGAACAAATGATATGCATTGATTTGGAGTAAGATTAGTTATCTAGCCTCTTAAAAATCCTTAAGAGTGTAATGCTATTAGTTAGTGGGGCCCACTAAGGTAGAATAACTACACCAATCAAAAGGGATCCAACTATTGACAAGGACCAATGGTAGAGATGCATACCTAGGACTCACATCTAACTTACTTCTTGGATTATCCCTCTTTTAATAGTTAGAACCTACATGTTGAGCTTGTCTCTATCACCTATAGATAGAGATTGAGGTGTATTGGCCAAAAATAGCATGTACACACCCATATACATAATTATGTATGTGAAAACATACACACACTTGTATGCGTGACGAACATTTGACCCACGCTAGGGAAATACACATTATGGCTACACACATACACAATATTCATTTCCAACATTCTCAACTCCTCCCATGTTCAAAAAACTTATCTCATCTTCATTGCTTATTTACCATATCCACTATGCTTGTCCCCATTTCTCAATAATCATATCTTCAAGTAGGTTAACTTGATTTCTCAATTACCACATCTTCTAAGTTTGTCCCTATCATCTAGTTATATAATATTTCACAACTTCCCTGAGTCCTAAGGGACCCCAAAGAAATAATTCATGTACACACTCAATCATTCACACATACCTGTAGAACACAACAACAAGGCTTATATTGTTGGAAGTATGTTGTTGGTGTTCTCATTGATGTCAATAGTTGTTGGTGTTGGTCATTGATGTCAATTGTATGGAGATTGTGTGTTGGAATTGTTGGAAGGACGATGGTGTTGTCATAGTTGGGGAGATTTTTGTCAAGAGCTTGTTGTGATTTGATAAGAAGGTGTTATGGTGCTATCATCAGTGTTGTCATTGATGTCTTAATGGATAAGAGTTGTAGTTGTAGTAAGTTCACTTGGTTTCCAAGCACTTTTGAGAAAATTTTCGATAAAGAATGTGTAGTGTGTCAGTGGTATGTTCAGTGTTGTGCTCTGCATTTATTCATAGTTGAAGATATGCTTATGTGGTTTGATATGATGATTAGAGGTGTTTAGAGGTTCTATATCCAGCGTTTCAGGTTCTAAATCATTTTGCAATGAAAGTTGTCTTTGGCAGTCTATTTGTCTGTGTAGAAGGTTGTCTTGGAGAAATGAGATTGCTCCGCATTTCTACATAGTAAGTTTTCTTGTCTTGCGGATTTGGGAATGAGTTTATATTTTCTGTAACTTACTTCCCTTTAGGTTTTAGGTGTTGAGGTGTTTTGCAAGGTTGGTTAGTGAGTTGTGTTCTATGGTAGTGTCTAGTTGCACAAAATAATGGTGTTCTTAGTTTCAAGTGGTTGTGGAAAAGTTGCAGAATATTTTGATGATGTTGGTATATTCTCAGGTGTTGTGTGGATGCTATGAAGTGTTGTGCGGTCTGCATGACCTGGAGAAGCGTGTATGTGGTCGCTTGTATTGATAGTTCAAGTTTGGCTGACCTAGCATGCTAGTGCTATTTGTGGAGGTACCCCATGGATTGTATTACCAACTAGAGATCCAAAGGCAACATGACTGCTATCAAAATCTCAGAATACATCACAATACACAAGCGTAATACAACGCCCTCATAAAATAGGGTTGTCTTCTAGGGAAAGTCAAGCCAACAAAATATTGACCATAAGATTTGAGACCTAATGATGAATGGTCCAGATTTGAATAATACAATATACATAAAATTTAACTTTCGGGGGCACTGCCCCCAAACCCTCGCCCCTCCCCTCCCCTCGAGGCATGTAGGCCCCAAACCTCTCATGTGGGGGTACCCTCCTACCCCCCTCGCTTACCTATCAATAGTACCTTATGTAATTGCAAGGTTGAGACACATTTTCCCAATAATTTTGTGCTTGATTTTTCTAAGATTACAAAACATATTGTAGAAATGAAGAAAGAAAGACAAGGTTTCAAGTGGATTGAATTAGATAAGTGATCATTTAAAGATATCAAAGAAGCCATTGTGCATGCTCCTATACTAGTTTATCCTAATTTTGAGAAATATTTTATTATCTATTTCTATGCATCTGAGTATACCTTATCTGTCATTTTATTACAAGACAATGAGCAAAATATACAAGTACCTATTGCTTTCATGGGTACTCCCCTTAATAAGCATGAATTAAACTATTCTCAGGTTGAAAAGCATATCTTTGTTATATTGAAAGCAATTAAACAATTCAATTTCTACATTTTACACTTGCACGCTATTGTATATGTACCTAATCATGTGGTGAAAAGTATACTTACACAACAAGAAATTGGTTGCAACAAAAGAGGAGCCTAGGTGGGAAAGGTGCAAGAATACAATCTAGAAATAAAACCCACTAAACTATTCAAAGGTCAAAGGTTGTTGTAAAGCCTCTCTAATGTATAATCAGCTTGGTGCTTACTAGGTCTACACATAGCTTAGAGGGTGAATTCCTAACTGAACAATTCATCTTTCACAAGAGGTTGCATTTAAAGATCAAATAGGGACTTATAAACTTTAGATAGTGTTGACATAATATGTGTTCATAGATCCTAGACATGTCCTACATCAACGGAGTATAGGAAATTACACATTTACAAAAGACTACAAAAGCTAGAAAGTGAAATGAATTGCTAATTCAAAAAACAAGGGAAATCAATATAAATGATTACCTTATGCTACGGGTACCTAACACTTAAGACTATAACTGTCATTTGTTAAAACTACAGTGTCCTAACCTATCTAATTCCTCTGGAGTATGAAACCAAAATGGAGCTATAGAATTCAATTCAAAACCATATAATGGCATTCATGAATTGCAACACATGCATCTAATTGGAAACTACTTCTAATTTCAATAATGCATCATTTAATTTAACAATAGAAAATGAAGTGCATTAGCAGTACCTCAAGTGTCCCTTGCTTGAGTTGTTTCTTCCACAAAAGTTGTCAACACTTACTCAGCAATTCATGACATTAGACTAATTCTCTTTATTGCATATAAACATTGAACTCTTACTTACAATCCAACAAGAATTTCCTAAAGATTTCTTATTCAATAACACATATCTATTGTTGCAACTAGTAATAGATAAACAACTAACTTATCAATTATCAAATCGATCAACTAACAACTAGATTTACTCCTCGACAACAAATACCACTATATAGGATCTCAGACTGAAAGAAGACTCATAAAGCAACCGTTCGCTCTCCCTTAAAGATAGGAAGAGGACTTAGTCTGAAACAAAAAACAATAACTATGAAGTAGAAGTAGAGAAACCAATTTAGAATTCTATTCCAAACGATATAAGTGCTATGACAAAGACGTGTTCCTGATAATAGTCATGTCATGGTTCAATCCTACTGAGAGTAGACTCCTTCTCTTCCTGGTGGTCTTATTTGGTGAGAAAGAGTATTATGTGATGACTCACAATTGATCAATAAATGATCACCTTCGTTCCCTTCTGAAAGTTTTGTGCCTTGGTTGTTTTGACTTCTCCCCTGCAACTATCTGTAGTTCTTATGTTGCAGACTAGAAAACCTGTTGTTGTAGATTAATAGTCTTTCTGTTTACAAGGTGTTAGGCTCTTGGACAAAGGCATCCACATTACTAACAATCATAATTTAAACAAAGAATCATACTAAATTTTATAGGCATTCATACATTCATACAAACATATATCAACATAACACATTTCCATTTCCACATACTTGAAATTGCTTAAAAGTGTATATCAGGCATATAAAAGATATGTAAGGTCTTGGTAATATCTTTGAAACTTAGTAAAAGAAATGATAAAAGCATAAAATAGTAAAAGGAAACCTAGCCATTAATTGAGCCCATGAGCTATGCAAACTAATAGCTTAAAATAATCCAGAGACAGAAAGTGATATACCTATGGTATTATTAGTCAACCTCCAGGATCAATGGTTTTCAAATGTCACCTACTATCTTAATTATGGAGAATTTTTGCCTCATTTGTCCCCAAAGGAAAGAAGAAACCTTAAACTCAAAGCAACAAAATATGTAATCTGGGGTGACACATTATATAAGAGGGTGTTAGATGGGACTTTCCTAAGGTGTGTTGAGAAGGATAAAAAAAACAAGTTGCTTGATCTTTTACATAACATTTGAAGCTTGTGGTGAACATTTCTTCATAAGTAACTACCTTCAAAATACTAAGACAATGTTATTATTGGTCAATCATGTTTAAATATGCATATCACTAGGTAGCCAAATGTGAAAAACATAAGCAATTTGTCAGTAGACGTCAATTAGCAACTCTTCCATTAAGGCATGTGGTAATTGAAGAGTCGTCCTAGCAGTGGGGTTTGGATTTCATCAAACCTATCAACCCACATTCAAGTTCAGGTCATACTCACATACTTACTACAACTTATTACTTTACTAAATGGGTGGAAGCTATATCAGTGAAACACACAACCTCAAAAGTAATTGTAATTTCATAAAAGAGAATTCCTAGTCCAATTTGGTGGCCCACAGAATCTAATAATAGACAATGCAACTATTTTTTCGTCATTGGAGATAGCTCCATTTTTTTATGAACATGGAGTTATCTTAGTTCATTCCTTTGATTACTATCTAGCTGATCCCACAATAGTGGGTTACACTTTTTGGCCAAACTTGACATTGAACTGAACTTTTTAAACTAAATCTTCACTTTCGAACACCTATAGCTGCTAAACTATGAGGAATTTGAAGATGATGCAAACTAGTGATTTGTGACATTTTACATATGTAGATTCTAAATATATTTTTTAATCTTTAGAATCAAATTGTACTTCTTTTTCCATCTCCTTCAAAAACTAGTTTTTAACAATAAACACCATTTTTAAAGAGTGATGTTCACCGTATAACACAACTTTTTTTCTATGAAGGATAAAATTCTAATTTTTTTGAATTTAGATTTGTAACTATGATATCTAGCACCTTCATTTGGTTTCATAGTGTTTTATTGAATATTTTTTTCTTAATTAAGTTTTGAAGTCAAACCAATTACAATTTAGACATAGGGAGGCTGTATAACACAACTTTTTTTGTATGTATCAAAACTCAAATTATTATTTTTTGGATCAAGGACATCAATACCAAGCACCTACATATTTTTCAGAATTTTTTTTTATAATCTGTTATTTTTTCACATGTGCAAAATAGAGAGCTTGATTTTCAGTGAAAAACCTATGTTTAATTAAACGAAAAAAATACATAATAAAACCAAAATATATTAAAATTATACTTGATGGAGAGCTCTTTTCAAGGACTATAATCCTCTAGCTGGGTTTGTCAAGTTGATTCCATTTTGGTCCTCATTGCCTCAACCTGACCTTCAAAACCCATAATTTTGCATAAAATTGCAGATGGAGGGGGAAAAGGCAAAAAAGGGGGGTTCTAGCAAACCCACCTTCAAGAGAACCCCCTTGGACCCCTTTGAGCAAAGGGGGGTTTTCTAGAAGGGGGTTCAAGTGAAGCCCTTAAAATAATATTAAAAAAAATGTGTTTTGAGGGGTTCGAGTGAAGGTGGACAGTTAGAATTATTTTTAATAGTCGACCTTCATTGGAACCCCTGGTTGACCAAGTTATTTTTATTTTTATTTTTAATTTCATATGCATATAAATATGAACTTTTTTTTTCATTTTTTCATATCAATATTGCAAGATTAATTCTCATTTTTATTGATCAAGGCTGATTTTGGAGAAGAAAACTTTTGGTAGAGGATTTGTCAAGTCATCTTTTACTTGAAGAAAATGGGACAGCCAAAAAAAGACAAAATAAGACTCAACAATTTTTTCAAAAGAAAGAGAACAATAGCCTCAAGAAATGTGTTCTCATGGAATGTCATGATTGAAGGATATGCACAAAATGGATTTGTTGAAAAGGGTTTAGAAACTTTCAAGCAAATGCAATTGGCGGGTGTAAAGCCAAATTTCACAACCTTTGCCAGCATCCTCCCTACCTATGCCAAAATGGGAGCTTTGGAATAGGGTATGGATGTGTGCAATTGCCTTGGTAGACATGCATGTGAAATGTGGAAGCACTGACAAGGCAAGTGAACTGTTTGACCAATAGCCTCAAGAAATGTGTTCTCATGGAATGCCATGATTGAAGGATATGCACAAAATGGATTTGTTGAAAAGGGTTTAGAAACTTTCAAGCAAATGCAATTGGCAGGTGTAAAGCCAAATTTCACAACCTTTCCCAACATCCTCCCTACCTATGCCAAAATGGGAGCTTTGGAATAGGGTATGGACATCAATCAAAGCATAAAGCATAGAGGAATTTTGGAAGATGTTGTAGTTGAAACTACCCTAGTTGACATGAATGAAAAATGTGGAAGCATATACAAATCTCATGCACTTTGGAAACAACTGAGAAATTGAGAAATTGACCTGGAAGCAAAGTTGATGTCGTGGAGGGTGATTGACACGTTTTTTGTCTCCTTCACCTTAGTTGCTTTTAGGGGTTTGCATTGGTCACTTGGGTTGGTTCACTTCATAGTAAAATGACAATGATTGTCATTTTTGACAATTAAAAGATTTTAAAAAACCCTAAAAATGGGGTTCGAGCAAACACTTGTTCACTCGAACACCTTTATTTTATTAATAAAAATCTCGTCGTGATGGGGTTCAAGTGAACATGCATTCAAAAGGGTGTTCACTTGAACTAGGGGGTTCAAGCGAACACTTTTATGGGTTCATGCGAACTATCCTATTCGGGTGAACCCACCTAATTTGTTTTTCCCACCAACTGACACTTTTCCTTCGTGAAGGTAATTGTAACCCACTATTGTGGGATCACCTATCCACAAGGAAATAGGCAAGCTGAGTCAAGTAACAATAATTTGGTTGCTATCATGAAAAAGTTAGTGAATGAAATTCAAAAGAACTAGCATAAAATATTATATGAAGCATTGTGGGCAAGCATAATCACACTAAAGAGAGCAATATGGATGTCTCCTTTTGAGCTATTATATGGGATAGGTAGTACTTTAAATTTACCTTTGGAATTATCAGCCATTAGTTTACAAACTTCTATAGAAGATCGGGAGTTCCAAAGCTCCTTAGAGAAGAGAATTATGTATCTCAGCAAGATTGAAGAACAAAAAGAAGACATGGTGGATAGAATTGTTGTGCATCAATCCAAAGTGAAGATTGTTTTTGATAAAAGAGCCTAGCCAAAAAATTTCATGATTAGAGACCTAGTACTATTGTGGGACAGGAGGAGAGAACCTAAAGGTGCACATAGAAAGTTTGATTCCTTGTGGAAAGGTCCTTTTAGAATCATTCAAGTATGTGGTAAGAATGCTTTCATATTGTCCTACCCTGATGGAACAGCCTTGCCCCTCCCTTACAATGGGCAAGATCTGAAGCTTTATCAAATGTGAAAGCGAGTATATTTCCCCTTTATAAATATTAGGTTAGGTTTTCTAGGATTTGGTCTCCTTTGGTTTTCTTCGTTGTTTTAGGTTTTTGGTTCATCATGTGTTTTTCTTATACTTCACAAGTAGTGACTCTATTACCCAATGGACAAGCATAAATCTTGTGTTCTGGGTTCATCCAACATCCTTTGCAATCTTTGTCCCCAATCAAAGCCAGTTGTTGCCTTGGCTTACATCAACCCTTTTTAAGCCTTGTTAAATTTTAGAGAATTTTATCATCGACCTTCAGATTCTGAAGAGGTTCTCTGAATCTTGTCAAGTTCTGACAAAGTTTCGCTAACCATGTGTTATTTGGATAACTTGTTAAAAGGTTCATTTTTTATGATGTTTTGGTCTTCACTTAAGTCATAATATCATCAAGTTTCGATGAGGTTCTCAGAACCTTGTCGAGCTCCGACAAGGTTATTCTAACCATGCATTAACCTGACGTCATTTTGAATTTTGTTATATCTTTGATTTTCAATCTTTACTTAAGTCTCACCAATCTTGTCATCTTTCGTAGAGGTTCTCAAAACTTTGTCAGAACCCGATGAGGTTTTCACAACCAAGTTTGGAGTTGACACATTTTGATACTTTGGTTTCATCACTTCTCATAAAATTTTGGAAATAAAATTGAAGATAATGAAGAAGCATTTCGGAACTTCCTAAAGGTTTTGAAACCTCTGTTGAAACCCAACAAGGTTTCCACAACCTCAAGAAAATCCATTGAGACTCCTTATAGAGGAAATTCTAAGTTCTCATTTGAAACTCGCTATGAAAAGTCATTTTAAAGAAGTTTTTTTGGAAGAGGCGAGAGGTTTCGAAACCTTTGTTGGAACCCAACAAGGTTCTCAAAACCCGCAACTTTTTCGACACAACTTTATATCCATTCCTTTTCAAATTTTAGAAGTGTCAAAAATGAATGTTGAATTAAAAATCTCACACATGCCAAGTTTAAGGCATGCCATTAATGCTCCCTCCCCGAATTAAATTTTATTGGTTTTAAATACATTCAAGGAATTATTAAGAGCCATTTCGACAAGCAACCAACAGAGAATTTGTTGAAGAGCGGGGAAGAAGAAGAAATCTAACAACACCAAATTTCATCATAGTGATTGTTACAAACATATTAAAGGTATTTACTAGCTTTATTTCATAATTCTTGGTGTACTAGGAATTTAGTTGAGGTAATATATCTAGACATAGACGAGATATAGAGATTTGGCAAGCAATTTGAAGCTTTGGTGTAACCCAATTGAAGTAATATATCTAGACATAAATGAGATATAGAGATTTGACAAGCAATTTGAAGCTTTGGTGTAACCCTAATTACTTCTCAAAATTTTACATCCCTCAAACATGATGTCCCTTATTTCTCTCTAACGATTTATAAGGACGATGCCACAAACATCGTTATTACTGTTGTGTTAGGCTATAAATGCACTAGTTCAAAATGTGATGGCATTACCCATAAACATGAGCCAAAAGCACCATTGATATTGAACAATGCTAATTTTTGTCTCATGTCTTGTTTAAGATTTACTAACTATGAAATAAAACTATTATCTTAAAAATTTATATTAATTGTTTTCCAAAATAAATGAACTTTAAAAAATATTACTAATTACTTTTAAAAATCAATTTTAAACTAATACTAATTACTTTTTGAAAAACAATAATATATAAATTAATCTTTAAAACTAATACTAATAAATCAAGTTTTGCATATAAAACTAATAAATTAAAGCTACTTAAATGCACTTCATTTAAAGATTAAACTAAGATCTTTAAAACAATAAGATACTTAAAATTTAAAAAAGCTTTCAAAACAAAATTAAGACTAGTGAAGTACTAAAAAAGGTGATTAAAGTAAACATTTATTTTTTGATGAATAGGCAGCTGTTTATATTAATTCAAATATAAAAACACATATTCACAAAAAAAGGGTGGGTGGTAAAAAGGCACACCCCAAGAGTCAAATGGGTAACGCCCAAAAAAAGCAATAGATCACATGGGCTAAGCCCAGAAGTCCAAAATTACAAAGTAAATAAAAAGGCCATTAAGTGGCCAAAGCAGTGCCAGCAGAGCCAGGTGGGTCTTTGTCATCCAAATTTTCCCCCCATACATCAGCGGGGTCTCTTGTGATGTCAGGAGGAGGACCCCAACCATCATCAACATATTTTTTCTCTTTATCTTCTTCCTCGCGTCGGGGCGAGATTGCAAGCGCCAGACGCGGGAATGTTTTACCAGTGACTGGCCAACCAAAGCTAGAAGCAGGAGAGTCATCAGAGGGCCACTCGGAACCACCACCGCCGCTCCCTAAAGCACCGCTAGAAGGCCACCCTTGGCTAGCCCGCGGCGGAGGAGAACGGTTTCGCCGAGGAGTGTGAGAATCCCGTCGAGGCGGGGGCTAGGAACGGGGACGTGTAGAGCCACTCCACTGCCGGCCCCTAGAGGGTGATCGACCACGGGAAGAGGTGGGTGAAGCGGGGACCCGAGCAAGAGTACAAGGGGCATTACCCTAGTGGTCCAAGAGAACCTAGAGGTGAGCAACCTCAAGTGCAACTTTGTTAGTTTGCACTTGAACTTGTAAAAGCATATTAGAGCAAATCATAGCTTTAGCATATAAAAATACATGAATATCCATTTAAGTATGTGAAAAAATGCAAGCATTTCTGTCTTTCCAAATATTGAAGAGAATTTCCACCCTGAAAGTGTGCTAAAGCTGGGTGAATTTTGTAGGAAATCTGGGAGAATCTCCTAGCAACACCATATGCCAGAAGAAAGGTTCTGGCCTAAAGGGCCAAAAAAGGTCATGAATCCAATTCCAAAGCTGCTGTGCTCTAGGACAAAACCAGAAAAGATGCTTAAAATTCTCAGCTTGCCCACAAAAAGGGCAACGAGGGTCTCAGACCCCTAGGTGAACCAGCCGAGAGCCCACAGGCAAGCCCTGGAAAAGAATACACCAAGCAAAGTGGGCAAGCTTTGGCTCAACACTTGCAGACCAAGTGGCAGCAAATCTTTTACGCCAAACATGAGTGGGAGATTGAAGAAGCCACCTCTGGTTCAAACTCTGAATCATAGGAAAATGTGGTGAGAGCCACCTGTAATCAAGCCGAGGCTTGTAGTTCCTGAAAGGAGTGTCTGGATACCACTTTTAGTCTTTCCACCAAGGTTTCGTCCCACGAATTCCAACCTTATGAAGCATTTCAACAGGAATGGCATTCACCAGACCATCATAAGTATCACGGTCCTGGTTATGAAGCCTGTACTGGGCACGAAAAACTTCCCACAACATAATATGCATGGTGGGTCTGAGAAAGATCTGTTGCAGGGTTTGAATACCCTTTTTGTGAAATCTGAGTGCCTTAAGCCTAGGTGACTTAGCCAACGGCTGACCATTGCTAGCAAAAAGAGGCGACTACTAAATATTGTGCTAGTTGAGAGAGAGCCCATCTTAAGAACCAGAGCCAGCTCAACGGAGCCAGGTTTTGACAGCTTTCTAAGCCTATTGGATGCTTTTGGCCACAAAAGTCCCAACAATCTGGACTGGTTCTTCCATGACCAGAAGGGTTTGAAAGCCAATCCCCTTCCAGGAAGGTCTATGGACAGGGAAGCCAGATTGAATACTATGCCTAAGAAGAATTTTTCAGGCCTCGTCCCCAGTAAGGGCACGAATAATCCATTTAACACATAGAGCAGTCCCTTGCCATTGAGTAGACAACAACCTGAGACCTCCCGAGTCTTTGGGAAGGCAGAAGAATTCTCAAGCCACACGATGAAACCCTCTGTGAGATTCAGAGTAGGCACAGAGAAAGTCATGAAGTAGCTTCTCAAGCTTTCCATAGGCAATTTTGGAGAGGGCCCAGCAAGAAGAATAATAAACATGGGTGGCCGCCAAAATTTTGGAACACACCTGGAATTTCCCTGCTAGAGAGAGGGGCTTGGTAACCCAATAAGCAAGCTTATGTTCAACTCTGGAGAGCACGGCTTGCCAAAGCTCAGCCGGAGATGCCTGAAAGGAAAAGGGAATGCCCAAAAACTGAAAAACTTCTCCAGGCCACTTCCAACCATACTGTTACAGCCACAGCGGAGAGGGTAAGATAGACTGTCGGTAACACAAAGTTTTATGCCACTGGATGGTAGAGCCAAAAGCAAGACAGAAGGTATTAAGACACTCAAGAGCTGCCGCAATGGAGTCTTCTTCCTCCAGAAGGGTGAAGAATGAGTCATTAGCAAAATGGCCATTAACAAGCTAAGCCTAAGAGTTGGGCAGAGAAATACCCTTGACCCGTTGCTGGGAAACCACATTGGCCAAGAGGTAACCAAAACCCTCGGCTGCAAGCACATACAAAGAGGGGGCCAACGAGCACCCTTGCCGAATGGAACGAAAGAGTCCAAAGGCAGAGGATTGACGACCATTGATGGTGAGACAAGCTGAGGCATCCACAAAGAGCATTCGAGCAGATTGAATGAAATTGGGCCCAAAACCCAAGGCTTGCAGCATAGTAAGAATAAACAGCTATTCAATGCAGTCATATGCCTTGGCAAAGTCAATTTTAATGAACACGGCTTTCTGGTTTAAACGTCTGGCCCATTCCATGCCTTCCCAAACAATGATAATATTATCCAAAATAAATCTGGATTTGATAAACCCAGTTTGTTCCGGGCACACAATCTGAGGTAGAAAATGGCGGATTTTAAGAGCCAAAGCCTTGATGATAATCTTGTAGGAGACATTAAGAAGCGTGATAGGTCTGCAGTTGCAAATGTCTTCTGGGTCACCCGGCTTAGGTATGAATTTTATGTTACCTTTATTAATTAAGTTACCTAGAGAATTAGAATGAAAAGCTTCTAAGTAAACTTGATGCAGATCATGCCCAATATACTCCCACATGGCTTTGTAGAATTCACAAGGGAATCCATCAATTCCTGAGGCTTTATCATCAGTTATGGAGTAGACAACTTCTTTGAGATCATCAACTGATAATAGTTGATCACAAAAAAATTTCTGAGCTGAAGAAAGCTTATTTGGCACAAGGGCTTGTTGTCGCATAGGCATGACTTCCTGTGCAATGAAGACTTGCTCATAATGACACACAAAGGCCTGGAGAGTGCTAGGCAGCTCAGAAAGCACCTGAACGCTATCTTTGATTTTTTTAATGTCCGAGGATGAGTGTCTGGCATGCACAGCCAAAAAAACTCTTTGGAGGCACGATCACCAACTTTTAGCCAATGTAACCGGACTTTGATTTGTGCTCCTCTAGCAGCATAACTGTCAACAATTTGTTTCTTGTGCCTTAATTCTGCCACCCTGACTTGCAATGATGGAGAAAAGGGGATGGCCGTCAAAGCCTCAAAAGCAACATGGAGGTCAGCAATGGTAGCCTCATAAGACCGCCGACGAAAAATAGCCAACTGGCACCCATAAATGTGAAGAAATCTAGCCGTGCAGAAGATAGCCTCATTCCACCAAGAAATCCAGCCTGTATGATGAGCTGGTTTGCACTCCAAATTCCAGACTCTACGAATGTGGGCCAGAGTAAGCTTGTGGCAGAGTAAAAACGTGTTTAAAAAAAATTGAGTTTTACACATACAAGACTGTCGAGTCTCCCATTCAATGCAAAAAGAAATGGGGAAGTGGTTTGACAAGGTCACATCCACTAACGGCTTAACTAGGAGAGAGGAGCTATCAAACGAGAAAAAATATTGCGCCGAGATCATGGCACGATCAAGGCGCTTAAATATTCTATCAGAACCGGCTCTGTAATTACACCAAGTGTGCCAGAGAGAATGAGAATGGTGGCGACTAATATTGGGATCAAAAAGCCCCAATTTATTGCGCATGTAAAACCACGCCTCTCTTTCCCCAACTGTCTATCTGAATGGCAAAGTGCCATCTTTGTCAGACGCCATTTCTACCATATTGAAGTCCCAACAGAGTAACCAGGTAGCAACTGGTAAAGAATTAGCAATCCAACGCTAGAGTAAAGAGCGTTCCACAACATCATTAGAAGCATAGACATTAATAATCCCAAAGGAATGATTATCAATATTGAGAAGGATCCAGACGAGCCAATGAGTGGGATCAAACCCGTGGTCGACCACAGAAGAGTGCCACCGTTGGCCAAAAGGGTGACAGCTCTGCCACACCCAGCATCATGGGTAGTACAAAACATTTTACAGGCTAGCCAAATAGAACGACAAGCCGCAGCAAGCAAAAATCTAGAAATTTTAACTTCTTGGAGACAAGGCACTTCAACAACCGAGTACTTACACAAGGTATCCCTGACATAATACTTTTTAGAGAGGTCTGTCAGACCTCGAACATTCCATGAAAGGAATTTCATGAGTGAAACTCCTCCATGTTTTCAAAACCCGATTCCTCTTCATTCAGAGAAGAGAAACGATTCAGCAAAAATTCTAGCGGAACTGATCCAATCTGGATGGACGGAGAGGACATTCTCCATTTTTCATGAACATATTCCCCCCTTCTTCCCTAGGAGGGGAAGGGCTGCGAGATCACCTTTGAGCTCCCATCACAGGAGAAGACACATTCGGCTATGTTAACATGACAACAGCTGGCCGAGGCATAGCCTTTGGCCTAGGCTGCTGTGAAACATAATCAGCTCCAACTGGAGCTTATTTCCCCTTCATAGAAGGGTTTGAAACATCTTTCATTGGCTCAGAGGTCACAAAACCCAACCCAAAACCAGTGGACTTATTCTTTCGGTTCATAACCTAAACATTTATTTAACTAATTTCATATATATATATATAAGTCCTTGCCTGTAAAGGGGGAGACTAATGTTTTCACCTAAGAAAAAGCTCATTAGTTCGTGCATTGGGAAGTGAGCGAGAGATTATATATTATTATAGTGTCATTCATCAAAGATACTGTGAATGCTTGTGAGAGAAATGGAGGTGGAAATAGAGATCAAAGAACTAAGATTTGTATGTCATAATAAGTACATGTAACTAATTGATACATTTCTGCTATTTTTGTTCTGCCCAAGAGAATGGATTGTCTATTGCCTATAGACCATTTATTTGTCCTATTCCTTGGCAGTTGTCTGAAACAAGAACAACAGGCTGAAGACTTAAAATGGATGCTTGAAGCTTGTCCATAAACATTCTTCGAAATTTGCAGACTGAAATTGAGATGGAAGAGCCTTTTAGACATAGAAGTATTTGTTTGCATGTTTTTATGGTTGCTTATTGAATTCCTTTGTCTGTGTGATTTGTATGTGTTTCACCCCACAGTTCTTCCAGATAACCCTAGGGAGGGGCATGGGCAAGGGAGAAGCCCAGTTTGAGCAATTTGTGTAAGGTTAGTATCCAGGGTGGTGCATTTTGTTTATTAGAAATTCCAGGTCAAAGTTGTATGCCTTCTTTTTTTAAGGCAGAAACTTCACTATGAAACTATGGTATGTAAGCCAAAGTATTATCCAAAGTAAGCCAAGCTCTCTGGACCTAATGGATCCAGACTTTGGAAGCATGAATTATTTGAAAGGAGTTCAACTGGGCAATTTTTTCCTGCTGATGAATACAAAGTTCCAACTATGGTGTATGTTATTTGCTTGAAAACAGAGTCATAACCACTTTTCTTCAACTCTCCCTAAATTCACCTTCTAAAAAAATATTGAAAAGGCCCAGGAAGAAATTAACTCAGATTGTCTAAGAAACCAATTACAACCTAGTTTGAATCAAATCAATTCAAATATTATGACCAAGAAATCCCAAAAAACCTTGCATGGCTATGGTCAAGGATTAAGTATCAAATTGAGGTTTGACCAGAGCCCACAAAAGATTTTAAAATGACAAATAATAGAGAAGAGACTTTCCCTAAACAATTACCCATTATAATATTCCCTATACAGTTAAAAATGGTCCAAGCTCAAATCAAAACAAATTTTTTGATAGGTGAATAGAAAAAGAGGTTGCTATCAGCGCACTCCTGATTAGAACAAAAAGAAAGAAATGAAGCATGCAATGGAAAAGATAAATCATTAGTACCAAATAATGGCAAAAGAGCCCAAACATGAGCTACATAACAAAGCAATAGATTTCCTGTCTAGATACCATCCGATTTACTTTGGTGGCCATTGAAAAGTTAGGTGGAATTTTGATCAATACACTCGAGCATTTTTTCTTGAACTATTCATTCAATCCTGCAACTTAGTTCATATAGGAACTGTTCGTAAGTTGATCCATATTCTTCGACCAAGAGAATCAGTTTGCAGTAAAAAAATGGGCACTAAAACAAGACGATTGCAATCTTAAAAATAGCATTGACTCTACACATTGCCCTTCTTGTTTAAGTCATATAAAGTGTTGGCCCCACGGTTTCTGTTGCATCAAAAGGTCGATCTGTTAATGTTCGATACAACCACTAGAGTTAATGGATCCACGGGAGGCAGTTAGTCCATGTCGCAAATCTTGAGGGGAGCGCTGACCATTCGCCAATAATTGATCACTTTTTTCCATAATTTTTTAACATCCCAAGGGTCCCCATGAATGCAACAAAGGTCATGTTGAGATAGGCATTTATTCTACAGCTTCATACAGCAAACTTCTGAAATATGTTGTGGGCTTGGATCACTCACAATGCTCTCCCTATTCTCCATGCATCTTTCCCAAGCCCTTTTTCTATCGCCCAAAAAGAAACCATGGAAGTGACTCAATTGAAACTAGTTCTTTTATTTTTGTCATAGTACTCGTTATGTAGGAACAGGAACAAGATATTAGCATTTATCAATTCCAGTAAAATATTATGGATACATAATGAAAAATAAAGCATTTCATTTAAATTTTTTGATTGAGTAAAACACCTCAAAACTTGTGCCAAGAAAACAAGAAGTTTGCACCCCAAATTTGAAATCAAGCCTTGAAAATCAAACCCATCATCACCTTGAGAAGAGAGGCCTTGCATAGACTGAGACCATGAAGACACCTCTAAATACAAGCAGCCTATTAACACACAGTTGGAAGATACACCAGGAGTGAAACACCAGGGGGGCACTCCAAGATGGAAACATCAGGGGTTTCTAATGAAAAATCTTAGTACAAGCACCTCAATCTCATGGTCCTGATCCTTAAATGTTGAAGGCTAAGAAAGCTACTCTTTATTCTGATGGATTTTACCGACAAGTGATAAATAGCACATAAATAATAGACAATAACCTGGATCCCTATATGGCATAACTCTGTAGATGTAGCCTATGCCTTGTCAGAAGAAATGAAAATAGGATTTGGTGTGAAGGCTCCTACATAATCTGTTCATCGGTAATTATCAATTGCAGGTTAGGAAATAGTGTATTATGTAAGGAGTGTTAACATGGGTTCTAGTACATCAAGCATTTTCACATTGAAGATAACTCAATAATATTTTAACAGCTCAATATGTTACAGGTTCTGAATTAGGTACTGGAGAACATGAAGTAGGTATAGTTTCTACTAGATTTGTTGGGAATTCTGACCATGGTGTTCTGGACACTAACAATGATTTCCTCTTACTTGCAACATTTGGCATTGAGAAAGACTATTGTTAGATATTCATCATATACTGCATTTTTCAACATTGTACCAATGTCAAAAAGATATAAAACAGATTCTGATTCAAAATTCCCCTTACTGTATACCATACCTTTTTACCAAATTTGCATTTGGCAGGGACTGTAGCTGCATCACAGCTCTAGTTTTTAAATAAAAAAACAAAAGTATTATTGTTTCTAAATAAAATCTATGAAACTAACAAAATTTATAAAATATTACAAAAATAAATCACTTATAAAATTGTTAATTTATTTGATTTTGCACAACATTATCTAAATATTATTTCCCAGTAATTTTATAAATTTCTTTTCTTTCTACTTTAAACAATATTAATATTTTTTTCTTCAAATAAATTTACATACTATTTAACCTATATAAAAAATGAATTATTATTAATTTCATTATATATATATATAGAATAATTATTATTATAAATATAAATATATAAAATTAAAATTAATATTATATATTTTATTGATTTAATTATATATAATTATTAATAATTAAATAAAATTAAATATATATAATTATTAGTTATAATTATTATTATAACTATAAATATATAAAATTAAAATTATTATTATTATGTCGAGAGGCATTCTACAATGACAAGAAGTTATGCATACATAAAAACTCTCTGGGACTTAATATGATGTCTTAATGAAATGCAGGCGGTTGGCACAAAGGCTCGCATGAAGTGAGTGGAATAGGTTGGCAACTGTTTTGTATTCCCAATTGAAAAGGAAAGGTCGATAATAGAAATCGTGATGTAATTAGAATGATTTGCTTCCCTCTTGTCTCTGTTAACATACTCTTTTTGAAGACATGAAATTTCCACAGTCCATATTAATGAAAGTATTTTAAGTATTTTTTTTGGGATTAAACTGCGAAAGAATACTTTCATACTCTTCTTGGTTGTAACTGGCGATAGTTGAAGACTGACCATAAACTCACCACTCCTCATCTCTTTAAAAGGGAAGAAGATTTTGTTTGAGAGGATGTACATGCAGAAGGAAAAAAATTGTGTCTTCTAGCATAGAACAATAATGAATGCAAAAGATATTCAGGTATGAATTTTATTATTGTTTGATTGAATGGTAGATTCAAGTGCAGGAGATAAAACATTAGTGTGGGGTGTTTTTCCAGGCATAGTGAATGGATTTCAATGAACTTTGCAAGCATAGTACAGTGATTTCATCGACCTTGCACGTATATGTTTCTTCAAACCATATATATGGTATATATGATGTGATGGTTTTAAGCCTTTTCAAACAAATCCATTTTGAATATTTGATTTGAATACTGCCTCTTTGATTTTTCAATGCCAGTTTTTTAGCCGATTTAAGTGTTTATGAGCAGGGGTAGAACTGGCTATCAAAAGTCTACGAGACTTAAGAATATTATATTATATCTTTTTTCTTATCATTTTTAAAAAATCTTATACATATTAAATCTTAATTTTCTTTTAATATCTTTAGAAATTTATAAGAGATATGCTAAAACTTAATCAATTATTTCTCTCCCTATAATTTATTATTATTTTTTTTAATCTTATTTTCGATTATTAACCTCCTATCCAACCCTTTTTTTCTCATTTTTATTTCCTTTTTTGAATCTTGTGCAACTTTCTCCCCTTTCCCCCTCTCTATTTATCATGTCTTGGTCGACAATCACTCATTTTGCTCCTACAACTCTTTTTCATCTGATGGTGGATCACGGAGTGTGATATGAAACGTTGATGCAAATAAACTACACATAGTTAAATTAAAAAAAACACTTTTTTATCAATATGGACTATGGAAATCCAATGTCTCTAACTAGATATTAATTTGAGAAGATGGACTTCTCATACTTACTTCAAGGCTCAAATCAATAACACTATAATATGTAGTCCATTTTCATTATGTAATAATTACGTCATTATGATTGATTTTAACCCTACCCCTAACTCTAGTTCTAACTCTAGCATATAATTCTAACTCTAACCCTAATCTAACCATATAAATCTATAAAAAATTCTAACAATAACATTTTTTTAACACTAACACTAATTCTAGCAATAACACTAATTCTAACACTAACACTAATTCTAACCCTACCCCTAACTCTAATTCTAACTCTAACTCTAACTCTAACTCTAACCCTAAGATAAACACTAATTCTAATCCTAACCCTAACTTTAATTCTAACCCTAACCCTAACTATTCCAACTTTAACCCTAACTCCAACACTAATTGTAACCCTAACACTAGTTCCCTAATTCTAATCATAACCCTAACCCTAATTGTAAAAATAACACTAATTCTAATCCTAACCCTAATCTTAACCTTAACTCTAACCTTAATTTTATCTCTAACCCTAACCCTACCCCCAACTCTAACCCTAATTCTATCTCCAACCCTAACCCTACCCCCAACTCTAACCCTAATTCTATCTCCAACCCTAACCCTAACCCTAATTCATTTAATGTCTTACATCTAGCGTTGTGAATGCTACTAGCATATATATATTTAATAATATATAAAATACATCCAAAGAAATTGATAATAAAAAAATAGGTGCCTCAAGAAGAATATCTTTCAATGTATTTTATATATATTATTAAATTGATATTATATATTTTACTTGTTATATAAAACTTTTATTAAATATGTGTATTTATGTTATATAGGATATTTATATTAAAAAATTAGTAGTTATAAAACATTTTACAAATCACTTTTATCAATTGCTTTTGTCTTTCTTTCTTTGCTTTCTTCTTTCTTTCTTTTTAGTTGAGAATAAATTCAATCCTTTAATAATCAATTTTATTGAAATTTAATTCTATTGTTATTATTTTAAATTATTAAATTATTGTTTTTCTTCTTTTTGAAATTATCCAATCCTATTTTCTTCCTTTTTTTCATATTTAAGCATTACCATTTTTATAAAATATTAATTAATTTATATCAAATATTTATAAATTAAAAAAATTAAATGAAACTACTATATATTAAAGAAATTCAACATTAAGTTAATATTATTATAATTTATGATATTCCATAACTATTTGATATTTTTAATATTTTTTAAAATTTGGAGATAAATAAAAAAGAAAAATAATAGATTTTTTTAAATCTTTCCAAATGATTTGCATAACTTTAGAAACCCTGTGTTTTGCTCTCTTCCCTGGTGATGGGTCTCACGATAAGTGTGAGTTCTTCTATGGTGTGGGCGACACTAGCATTTAATGCCTCTTGGCACAAGGATTTGCAACATGTATGTAGGCTCAACAATAAAGAGGTGTTAGATGATGGAACTAGGGATTGTAATAGTGGCAGCATGAAATTAGGGCCACCTTGCTCCCTCGCAACGAGCTCTTCCCCAAATCTATCCTCTCATGATGCTACTACCTATCGAAATGGGGTATGGAAGTCAAGTTTTCCCAAATTCATTTCAACCTTCAATCCTTCAAAAGGCCCTAGCAAGTCCTACAATGTGGGTTTATCCTTTGTTGATCCACTGATCAAACCATATACCAGAGATTTGGCTTGAAGGTTCAATTTGTGATAGGGAACAATTCTTGCAAGACCACATGCCCTTATCTATAGATTCCTGAACACTTGGCCAAAGTTAAGTGATCTCCATTCTTGGATTACTTCAAATTGAAAAGAGGGCATGGAGGAAGAAATCAATATTTATCCCTCTGCTAGAGGTTTCTTCATCCTCGAATTTGAATCTCTTGAACATAAAAAGAAGGTGCTTAAAAATGGGTCATGGTTTTTTCAAGGGGATTTCTTATGTTCTAAACCATGGTTTCCATCCTTCGATCCTCAAACAAAAACTTTCGTTGTTGCCTGCTTGTGGGTGTGTTTACCCTACCTACCATTGTTGTTATGCAAATTGGACAATTTACAAGCAATTGGAAATGGTTTGAGTGAGTATTATTGTGCTTCGAAAGAAACTTTCAATCATGCAAGTTCCACATGTGCACATATATATGTGTTGAAATGGATTTTTCTAATGGTCTTCCTACTAAGATTTCTTTGAAAGTGAGATGTAGATGTTGGTGACAACCAATAGACTATGACATAATTTCTTTCAAGTGTCAAAAATGCTTCTCAAGTGATCATAACACCCCTCAATGTCCAAAGATAAAAGCCCGTGGAAGGGGTTATCATGCTTCGAGCAGTACACCCACCTGGTGGATTGGGGTTGACCTCCACCATTATGTAGTTCATCCATATGCTAGGACTGATTCAAACTCCTCCCTTGCTCCTTTGTTGGTCAATCCAACGCCAAGTAATCTAAAAGATTTGATTAATGAGGATTTACATGTGGGTAGCTCAAAGGCTCCAACAACTTCACAAGAGAATGTGGGCTACAAGATAATAGATGAATCAATGGTATCTTTGAGGTATATGGTTCCCCCAGTAAGTGGTGGCATTAGGGACATTGTTAACATCACAAAAGGTAAACATGAGCAAAACATTGAGATCCTTCCACAATCAAATCAAGAATAGACAAAAGTTAAGAGTAAGAAATTCCCCCCTTTGAAACCCACATATCAAATAGCACTAAGATCATCTAAAAAAGGGAAAATCTTAAAATGAAAAAAAGTCTTTTACACTCTCAAATAATTATGGGAAGGAAGTAATTTAGTGACAATAGTCTAGTAAGAGCAATGTATTTACAGTGAAGCACCCCTATTTGTAGAGCATGCACTTTATCTATTTTTATCTGTTAATTTTATATGGGGTACAACTCTCTTATGCCTAACTCACCAATTAAAAAAAATCATTAAGAAAATTTAAAAAATCAATATTTTATTTTATTTACAAATTCCTAAAAATAAAAATAAAAACGAAATATACGCATTTATTAAGTTGCATTTTGTAATATACCCATTTTCATGAACATCAATTTTCAGAGGGTTTAGCCTATTCCTGACTCTCGTAGGCTAAGAAGCTTGGTTAGAGGGTCTTTGTAGCAGTTACCCAATTGGAGGTTGGCTTCTTTCATGGATTCAAGGGTTATACAGAAGTTTCCAATTGTTTATTGAATGTTTGAAAACATAATGTATTGGAAAACATATTGTGTTTTCTAGATGATATGATATTATGATGGCACTTTATAAATTATATTTTTTATATTATAATAAAGTGCAATTATAAAATATTAAATAAAATAAAAAGTAAAGTATGTAGAAAGGAAAATATATCTTTTATCCCACATTGACAAGGAAAGTGTGAGACCTCCAAAAAAGTATAGAAGGATATTAAGGGCTCATTCTTTGATCATCCAGGTATTTTGATATTGACATTTGATTGAGTTTATTGTGGAGTCTAGGGTTTCTGCAGTTTTCTACATTCGATCATTGAGACCGAAAGCTCTATTTGATTGGCAACTCTGAGGCTGTGAAACTATCAACTAATATTGTTGCAGATTGTGACTGAGGGATACTTTAGTCCTTCACATTGGGGTTTATTGAGTTTTTCTTTAGCATTCATGGAGGTCGATTCAGCATGGAGTTTTCAACTTTATGTTATTTGACTTCTATATTGGCATTGGGATTTTGAGGAGAGTTAGGCGCTTCACTTGGGAGCTTTTTGTTGGAGTTTTGGTGGGCTTTGGAGGTAGTCTTTAGACTAGATTAGCTACTGCCATGGAGGTCAGCCAATCTATATGTGGCACACATATTTTCTCATAGCGTGTGATTGGAGAAGCGTATTGTTCTGCGTATTTGAGCAATCTACTTCAGTGGTCAAGACAATCATTTCAAGTGCAAATTGAGGAGGTCAAAGAGCTGCTATAATTTATATTTTGGATCTACACACCTAGGGCAGGGGCGGCCAGCTTGAGGAGGGTGATTTCACTTTTGGAGGCTCTCAAAAATTGTATAAAAATTTGGAGATCATTGTTGAGCATTGTCCTTTCCTTGGCAACTTCAAATCAGGTTCTTGGTCTCATTCGGCTATGTAATTGTTAATTTTCTGAGTACATTGTATGCAAATTTTGGTGGCAGCCATTAAGAGTACATTCATACTTCATTGGACTTTGCTAGTAATTGATATTTTGCATATTGTAAGTCTGAAATTCATAATCAGAACTTCATGTCAACAAACAATGCGTTCCAGACCTTATTCTAAAGTATGCATGATAATTGTTTGACGAAATGTCTATATCAGATTTTAGATGTTTTTGATGTAATTCTAGATTCATTAGTTGCTTGTATATCTCTTCTATATCTTGAGACATTTGAAGAGAATAAATTTTGAGAACATTTGCAGCCACTGCCATTGTTTATGTTTGCATTGGATATCATATGTGCACTCAAAAATTTAAAATCAGAACTCTACATTGGTGATTACAATTTCATTACAAGTTTGTTTCATCATTCTTCCTCTCCTATATTGCAACAAGAACAAAATAGAACACTTCCAGCAGGTCTACACACTCAGAAATAGACATTTTCAGTTTGCATACCAACTGTTTGACAATATTCCTTGAGGCAAAAAACAGTCATTTGAAGTCAGCTAGTGCAAGGGCTATTACACATTTATTCCTTAAAAAAACAAATTTAATAAAGCTATAAAGAAATTAAAAGTTTAATTTATTTAGCCTATCGGCTTGTACCCTTTATAAGGCCACAAGTATATATATATAAATAAACTTATAAAATTTTAAATCTTTAAAACTATAATTTTATTATAACTGTCTATAAAAATTATTTCTTTTAAAATCATACATGTTAAAAATAAAAATATTAATAATAAATAGAAAGTAAAAAGCTTCATGTTATTTAAATAAAATTATGGCTCGCTCTACTCCAAAAACCTCCATGCCCTTCCCTGCGATGGTGCACTCGCCCCTTATGGTGTGATGGTGTCTGAGTGTTGGGTTGTTTCTTCTAGTTCGAGCTATACCAAAGATGCAGCTAAGGTTCTTCAACCCGTGACGGGTGTTGCGTAGGGTTGTGAGACCCAATCTTCACACAAATTAGAGACACAACAAACAAATTCATGTCTCAACTTCAAGGCAACTCTATGTCTAGATGCCCTTGAAGCGATGGGGGGAAGGATGATGTTTGGATCTAAATTATCATCAAGGGCCTCTCTCCAAGACTTATTTCCTTCCTACCCCTGCACTTCACAAAACCCCCTTTCTTCATCTGCCACTCAAACTCGACCTCAAAAAATTTTCTGGATAGCATCGCCTATGATAGAAAAGAGTATTTGAAGAATCACACCCTAATTTGCATATTCATGAAAGTTTGGCCGAAGTTGTGTGACCTCCACTCTTGGATAAGCAATAATTAGAGAGAATACATGGAGAAAGAAATTAGGATCTACCCTTGTGCAAAGGGATTCTTCATCTTGGAATTCAAATCTTGGAAGATAAGGAATTGATTCTCAACACAAGTCCATGGTTCTATTAGGGAGATTTTTTATGCATCAAGCCATGGTTCCCCTCCCATCCATGAACTGAGACGTTTTCTTCAATGTTCCTTTGGGTAAGATTGCCCTACCTCCCTCTACAATTTTGGGAAATTGAGTGTTTGATGGAAATTGCCAATGGACTCAATGAGTATCACTGCATTTTAAAAGAAACTAATTATGAAAGCTCTACTTGTGCCCATTTATGTGTTGAATTTGATTTATCTAAAGGCTTGCAGGTTGAAATCTCACTGAAAGTTGGGAAATGAATATCTTCTATGGGCCCCCCTCAATGGCTTCGCAAGCTGCAAATCATAGGCACAAGTCAGACATTGGTGCCTCTCTAACTTCAGCTTAGAAACTGGAATCAATATTATTAGACAAATCAGATCCACAGTCTCTTGAGTCATTGGTGATTCCAACAAGTTTAATATCTGAAGGATCAACAAAGAAGGAAAATTGCAATGAACAGAATATCACCTACAAGATTGAGCGAGAATGGATGGAAGTAAAGAGCAAGAAATTGCCTCCTAGGTTCAAACAAACAATAAAATTACAATCAACAAAGTTTGGGGAGAAAATCTGAAATCAAGTGTTAAGGTGCACACCCAATTTTGGACTATTGCAAGTTTTGTTGTCATGTAAGGCTACATAATATTCTAGTCAAGTAGGATAGTTGGCAACACAATGTTGTGTTGTTATGTTGCACCCCTTGTGACAAGGGCATGCATTTAATAAATTTTTGGGATCTTATAATATGGGAGTTGCTCCCTTGGCAATGCTTAACAATCAATAATAATAATAATAATTAATTAAAATTTAAATATAAACTCTTATTTAATTAAATTTTAAATTAGCAAAAAAATTTATCTTAAAATAAAATCTAAGTTTAAGTAAGTTTGTCATACAAAAATTAAACTACTTAAACATTTTTCACATGTAACTTCTTTTGATGTGATTCCTTTTGTTTCTTTGCCAAAAAATCATTCTCCTTTCACCTTGTGCATTCCTCTATTTATTTATACTATTTTCTAATGTTTCTTTGGATTATTTTATAATTAAATTTTGTTTTAATCTTTAAAATAATTTTTTAGATAATTAGAAAATGAAAATATTGATTAAATATTGTTTTATTCTTTTTTATGTCAATTTTTAATTCCTAAAATAAGTTAGGATAATCTTTAAAAAATATTCTATAGAATAGAATTGAGATAAACATAAATTTTTAAAGCATAAATGATATATAAATATAATTTAAAATAATTCATGTCAAGTTTAGATCTTGATCTATATAGATGGATTCAATTGATAAGATTGAATGGACAAGGATTGAGGGTGAAATGGAATTGAATATTTTGGAAAATGTTAATGGGGATTAACTAGCCTAAATCAATTAATTAAGTAGATATTTTGTCAAATGCTGGCAAGTTTAGATCTTGATCCATATAGATGCATTTGATGGATAAGATTGAATGAAGAAGGATTGAGGGTGAGGTGGAATTGAATATTATGGAAAATGGAAATGGAGATTAACTAGCCTAAATCAATTAATTAAGTAGATATTAATTAATTGATTTAGTTGAAGGATTTGGAGGATAACTTCATGCTTAAACAAATAAATGTAAATTTATTTAATTAGTTGAGGGATAAAGGTGAAGGGTTAAGCTTAATTAAATAAATAATTGGCTAAGGTGGGGTAAAGTATAGTATGATAAGGTATGAACAAATCTAGGTGTTTACACAAACTCTATGTGTTTTCTAAAACTTAAACAAAGCTTCATAAAAATATTATACCCCTTACTCGCTTTGGATTCAAAGTCTTACACATTGTCAATGTTTCAAAAATGTGTCTTTGTTAGATGCATTTTCTAGTTATAATCAAGTTTAGGTGGACCAACAAGATTGATTAAAAACTACTTCAAATTAATCAATGTGGAAGCTACTTTTCAATGAATAATGCTTCATAGATTGGTGGGTAAATGTGTGCATTTGTTCCCCTTCTAGCACTAGGCAACTTTACTTATGATACAAGTGAAATCAATGTTCATGCATCCCAAACTACATAACCACTAACAACCTTATATCCTTCCGCAACATAAGTCTTCAACTTTTGTTATTAGGATTATCTAATTTCATTAGCTACCATAGGTCAAGGCCACAAGTATAGATCTATATCTTCAATAATGGTGTGAAGGATGCCTTTGATGGGATGGACTACACAACCCATTGAAATTGATTACAAAACCCAATATGAGTGATTACATAACCCTCACCAATCATGAACCCACAAAAAAAAAAATCTCTAATAGAAACATCACACAAACCAAATACTAAACTACAACTTCAAGTGGGTTGTAGATCAGTCCATGGATTAACTAAGATCGATGTCCAACACTTAAAGGCTTGTCCTTCTCCATAATTTTGAATATTGATTTAAAAATCAAAATATCTTGAATATTGATTTGAGAGCCAAACTACTTTAACCATAGATAATCATATCAATAAAATATTCTAGTTCATATAACTAATAATACAATCCAAAATATATAATTATGAACTATCTAGACAACATACAGTTTATACCAACACCCACATTGAAGACACCAATTATTTATGTCAATCTCAATACCATGTCAATTCAATTACTTTGATTAAATGAATACAACATACAATAAAACAAGCTTACCAAATAAATCCATTTTGATCATCATAGCGCATTTAGAACTGTGGACATATGCATTGATTACAAATACTGCACAAGGATTAGCCCAAGCCCATTAATCTAGGTTAAGGTGGTGAAGTAAATTCCATATGATTCTCCTTAAGGGGTCAATAATTAAGTTAATATTCATCAGTCGATTTCTTCACCTGCCATAGCAAGTTTTCCAAAAAAAGACTTGAGGTCCCACCTTTGTCTTGAATTTTCGATTCTGAAAACATAGATTAATTAATATCATGATTCTTATCTCTATCTGGATTGCATTTTGATGATGGATCATGGAGTATGATCCTAAACGTTGATGTGAAAAAATCACAGTTTTAATCTAGAAATTTCAACACACTACAAAGATAATAATTTAAAAAGAAACATTTTTTCCCCTTAAAAATGTTTGAATTTTTTTTTGGTAGGTAAATCATTGTTGAGGGGCAACACCCTATATTGCCTAGAAAAGATAAAGCTTACATAGATACCAAGACTTGGAAAGTTGTGCCTTTACCATCCCGTTTACAGTTCAAAAGGCCTCTAAGCAAAATGGCCACTACCCAAAAGACTTAACACCCAAACTTTGTTGCTATTACAAAATGGCCTACAACCAGTACATGCATTGACCATGCTTGGGATTGACTCCTATCCCTTACTACTATCTTTATACCATTTCATTACATCGATTTACAAACAGATTACTATTGAAACCTCAAAAAGAAATCCATTATCGAGCCCACCTTGCTCATTCATCCTCGTCATTTGAAACCACCCACTTTTTGTAAGCCAGATAGTCCGCCACAATTGGACAATCTACACCGCAATTCTAGTGAGTCAGGCCTTTTGCCTTCTGTTCAATGTCTCTGTCGTCATTCAAAATCCACTCCTCTCCCATGCCCAGGTCCCAATTATCGTCATCACTAGCCATTATCTGATCCACTAGCCCTTTGTCCTCCACATACTTCATTGCCCAGCCACGAGGAGGGTCTGTCATCATTTTTGCTGCTCTGAGTAGGAAGAAAATACTCTGCTCTCTCATCCCATAATTTTGCAAACCCCGTCGAGTCGATAGTTCTTATCATCGAAAATTTTATCACCTCCCCTCCATTCCGACCCATCATATATAGTAGTTATGCGGCATCAAAATCATTAGGTATCCGTCAATATTGTCCAAGGCTTCATCAATTTCACCCAACCATGTGTAAACGAAAACCATTTGGGTCAATTTCTTGCCTCTCACCTTGGACACACCCACATGCAGCAACATCACCATGAACATGGTGGGGATGTGTGCATTTTCCCTGAACCTCTGGTATGCCTTTAGGAATTTTGGACCCAACACCTTTTTGGTCGCCCAAAGCACTGGCGGATGGGAGGAAGCCAATAACCCTCTCAACCTTTTATTCGTTATTTCTCCCACAAAGGATTGTTGTTGCCTCTCAGTATTCAGCAACAATGGGGTGTCCATTATTCTTGGCACAAGAAACAAACTCAAGCTTGTCGTTGCCTAAGCACCTTTCCTCTCCGCTCTAAATTGGCTCATTCTCACTTTTGTTTAAGCAATCGCCAACTTTCCCTTTTAATAAACGATGGCCTTGTCTCTTCATGATAACCAGCACAAAGTCTGTGACATTTGAGGCATGTATAAATATGCATCCTTGCTAGTGATACAAATCTACATATTTGTATGAGATTGTGCTTAGCCCGTCACTTCCCTTGCCTTGGGACTTGTCATCAAGTCCAATTCCTCGCCTTCTATTTATGGCTGCAATCTTGTCATTCTGTCCTATTTCGATTTTGGTTTCATTGAATTACGTGCTTTCTTGGCTGCCGGTTGTTTCATTTTTTCTCGGTGTCCTTTCTCTGATTTGCAGATAGTCCCAACATTCCGACGAATTCCTAACACCCTGAATTTTACTTACATGTTGCCAATTGATGCCTTTTTCGCCAACTCATCCACCTTGTTGTTCCCTTGACGGTATACATGGCTAACTTGGAATGCCTCGAATTTGTGCAACAATTGTTTGATGAATTGTAATAGATGGTTTAACTTCTAGTTCAGAGCATTACCTCTTCGAATAGCATTGATGGTTAT
>VDFB02000003.1:737439560-737469780 GCA_007258455.2 Sequoia sempervirens | reverse complement strand
CTTTGTAATTCATTTATTATTGTACTATGTATTTATCCTACATGTATGTGAGATTTATTGTAATTCATTTATTGAGAACATGTAATGTAATGTTTAAACGATGATGTATTATTTAGGAACCTTTGTAATCATTATTGTATGATATTCATTACAGTGGTAATATGTGATGTAATAATACTTTTTCTTATGGTTCATGGATGTACTTCTATAAATGGTTATTGTAATGTTATGATGAATGTAATTTTTTAATAAGTTATTCAATTTCATCTTTTATCTTTTCTTTATGTGTTGTTATGCAATGTGACCTCGCGTACCCCAGAGGACTAGACGTTATGTTGTTTATGTGCAATGTAGATATATTTAATGGTTGTTGCATGATTACTTTGTATTATTTAAAAAAAAATTGTTGGCTATGTTTTTTCTATGGGGTTTGCATGATGGGCGTTACAACTTGGTATCAGAGCCAAGGTTTGCAAATGCTAGGGTCTCTGGGTAGTTAAGTCTATTAGGAAACCTTGCATTTTACTCTTGAGCTCACTTGTACCTTTATCTTGTTGTGCAGAAATATGCCTTGAGGTAGAGGATGTGGTCGAGCAAGAGGCCATGGTGCTAGTCATAGAGCAAACTGGAAAAGTCCTTCTATTCCTAGTTCCCATGGTTCTGAGCATGAGGAACAACTGAGTTTTCACAACAATCCATCAAGTGGTCAGAACCTGTGACAACCTGGATTAGATAGTCAATTGCAACACATTTTTGGAGAGATTCTTGATCAATTGGGACCTAGGCCAGAAGAGGTGCAGCAAGTTGAGAGAGAAAGAGAAAGGTCCCCAAGGCGGAGAGAAACAACTATGGATCAAGATGCAGTGATAGTAGGCGATATGAGAGATTTGATGAGAGCTCACCCTCCCACTTTCGATGGTTATGGAGGAGGTTTGGAAGTTAAGACATGGTTGATTGACTTAGATCGTTGCTTCACAATGCACCCCTATGGTAGCAATACCAAGGCTCGATGTGTAGTTATGCATCTGCGAGGTTTTGCATCTACTTGGTGGCATCTTGAAGAACAAAAGTTACATCTTGATCTCAAAATTGTAACATGGGAGTTGTTTTTGGACAGGTTCAGGGCTCACTTCCTCTCAGATCCTTGGAGGCAACGCAGAGCTGATGAGTTTCATGATCTCAAGCAGTTGTCGATGTCAGTAGAATAGTATGAGAGACGCTTCTATGAGTTGAAGCAGTATGCAAGGATCAGCCATGATGAAGGCATGTTGGTGCAACATTTTGTGTAGGGCTTAAATGCCCACATCAGTGGAAGCATGCGAGTCTTTGAGCCAAAGAAGATGGAAATGGTAGTTGAAAAGGCTCGTTTGGTAGAGGAAAATTTGGCCATGGTATTGGGTGGTCACATTGGAGTACAAATTAGCAGTGCATGTACACCTGGTTTTAGCACTCATGGAGGTCAGCCACAAGGTGCAAGATCTTCTAGGAATAGGTATCCACCCTCTAAAGGGGGTCAGCAATAGCAGTCGAGGCAAAAGAACTCCCAATCTCAGTAGGGTGGAAATTCTTAGTTTCATAGGGATCGGAATAGGAATTGAACTCGTTAGGAGCGTTTTGTGCAACCTACACCTAGTTTTCAGTCAGCATCAAGTCGAGGAAGCTTTCAGTAGTCAAATGCTCCATCAGGGGGCAGAGGATTTGGCAGAGGTATTGGATGCTACTCATGTGGGCAGCAAGGACATATCGCTAGATTGTGTCCTCAGAAGAACACCTCAGGATTTAATCAGAGGCCAGCTGGATTAGAGCTGACAGCAGGTGATGCAGGGAGATCTCATTGTGTCTTTGCTGCAGTGGATAAACAACAGGAAAACCATCAAAGCACCATCATTGAGATATCGGGTGTGTTGAATAACGCTAGCATTTCTATACTATTTTATTTTGGTGCATCTGATTCCTTTATATCTCCTTTAGTAGTTAAGCGATGTGGACTGGTGGCAACTAGTCAAGGCGTAAAATAGCAAGATGAATTGGCCTCAGGGTCAAAGGTTTTTGTAGAGAAGCTTTTGCAGGGTTGTAGCCTGAGTATAGGGGAATTGTCAACTAATATGGACCTCAAAATCCTACCACTCGACTCATGATGTTGTCTTGGGCATGGATTGGTTGAGTGCACACCATGCTATGATTGATTGTCATCGTAAAGCAATGCGGTGCATCGATGATTCTGGAAAGGAGGTGGAGATCATGGGTGTTCAAAGACCCATTTCATTGTGAATGATCTCTGCTATGTAGCTTAAAAGTTGCTTCTAACAGGGTTGTCAACTCTTTGTAGTATCTATGAGTGACATGGAATTAGAGGATAGTCGAGGCATGTCATTGGATGATTACCCACTCCTTAAGGAGTTTTCTGATGTGTTTTTGGAAGAGACACCTGGTATGCTACCAAAGCGAGATATAGATTTCAAGATTGATCTAGTACCTAGAGCTGAGCCAATATCTCAAGCTCCATATCAGATGACAACATAGGAACTTTAGGAACTTCATCTGCAGTTGGAAGAGTTGTTGGCTAAGGGGTTTATCCACCCAAGTGTTTCCCCTTGGGGGGCACCTATGATTTTCATGAAGAAGGATGGTTCACTTTGCTTGTGTATTGATTACAGGTAATTGAACAAAGTAACAGTGAAGAACCGATATCCTTTACCCAGAATTGATGATCTTTTCGATCAGATAAAAGGGGAAAAGGTGTTCTCTAAGATTGATCTCAAATCGGGATATCATAAGTTGCGGATTGCGATGGAAATATTCATAAAACAACATTTCGTACTCGATACAAACATTACAAGTTCACTATGATGTCGTTCAGGTTAATGAATGCACCTTCAGTCTTTATGAGCTTAATGAATGAAGTGTTTTGAACGTACTTGGATAGATTCATCCTTGTGTTTCTTGATGACATACTGATTTATTCCAGGTCTATGGAGGAACATGAGGAACATCTAAAGCAGGTGTTACAGTGCTTAAGGGACAATCAATTGTTTGCCAACTTGGAAAAATGTGAATTTTATAAGACTAAAGTTCAATATTTATGCCATGTGATTTATGGTGAGGGAATTTCAGTTGATCCTGCAAAGATTCAAGCCATTGTGGATTGGACCACACCCACAAATGTCTCAGAAACTCATAGTTTCATGGGACTTATAGGCTATTATCGACAGTTCATCCAAGGCTTTTCAAGGATAGCACATCCTATCACCTCTTTACAGAGGAAGGGAAAGAAATTTCTTTGGTCTGATCAAAGTCAATTAGCTTTCCAAACTCTTAAGGAAAAGTTGACTAGTGCTCCAATTTTAGCAGTACTGGATCTGACAGGTGACTTTGTTGTTTGTACGGATGTTTCTTTGGAAGGCTTAGGGGCTATGTTGATGCAGGAAGGACAAGTGATTGCTTATGAATCACGAAAACTGAAGGATCATGAACTTAATTACCCCACTCATGATTTGGAGTTGGCCGCAATTGTACATGTATTGGAAAGGTGGAAACACTTTCTTCTAGGGCATCATTTTGAGTTGCATACATATCAATGTAATTTGTAATACATCTTTACGCAGCCAAACCTAAATGCAAGACAGAGAAGGTGGATGGAATTTTTGTGTGAATATGATTTTGAAGTGAAATATATTCAGGGCAAGGAGAATGTGGTGGCAAATGCTTTGAGACAACGCAGACATGAGATTTTTGTTGTGGCTCTTGAGGTTGATTTGAGGAGTCAGATCCTCGTAGCTCTTTCTTCAGATAATTGGTATCAAGCGATGAAATAGGAGATTGAGTCAGGCAAAGCGTTGGAAGGTAAATTGGTTGGATATTCTTTGGACTTGGAATTAAGGTGTTTTGCATTATGTAGGCCAAATGTATGTACCTCCTACAGAGGGTCTTGTGCCGTAATATTGACTGAAGCACATAGGGATCCTTATTCGACACATCCTGGAGTTAAGAAAATATATGTTGATCTTCGCCCACTATATTTTTGGGCAAGATTGAAGCATGAAATTGCTGATTTTTTGGCTAGGTGTCTAGAATGTTAGAGAGTTAACATTGAGCATCATCATCCGGCAGGTTTGTTGCAGCTGCATCTTGTTCTAGAGTGGAAGTGGGACATTATTTCTATGGATCTTATTATCGGCTTGCCTATGTCTTCCAGGTGGCATGACACTATCATGGTCACTATTGACAAGTTGACCAAGGTAGCCCATTTCTCTCCTATATGATCTTCCTATACTGCTTCTATGGTGGCTAGGGTGTTCATGGAAGATATTGTTCGATTGCATGGGATACCATGTAGAATCATTTCTGAAAAAGACCTGGTATTCACATCTGCGTTATGGACATCTTTGCAGTGGTCCTTGGGGACTAAGTTGAATTTTAGTTCTACCTACCATCCTGAGATAGATGGTCATACTGAGAGAGTCAATCAGGTGCTTGAGGATATGCTTTGCATGTACATCATGGACCAACAATCTTGTTGGGAAGATTATCTACATTTGGTCGAGTTTTCCTATAACAATGGCTACTATAGTTCGATTGGCATGGCTCCATTTCAAGCTTTATATGGTCATCCTTGTCATACCCCTTTGAGCTAAGATCAATTAGAGGATAGGGTTCTTCTTGGACCCGAGATGCTTCGTGACATGGAGCAACAGGTAGCTTGCAACCAAGAGCATCTTGTAGCAGCTCAAGATAGGTAGAAGAAGTATGTTGATGCACACAGAGTTGATCAGCAGTTTGCAGTTGGAGATCGAGTGTTTCTTCGAGTTCATCCTTGGAAGAGCCCTATTCATTATGGAAAGGGTTCTAAGCTTGCACCTCGCTTTGTAGGGTCATCTGAGGTGTTAGAATGTATTGGTCCTATTGCCTACCACCTGGCCTTACCACCCAGTCTGTCGTAGATTCATGATTTTTTCATGTCTTATTCCTTAGGCCATATTTTCTTGATGTTACTAACATACTTGATTGGAATGCTCTATAGGTCGAGGATGGGTAGCTAACTCTAGAGCCCATGGTCATGCTGCAGCACAGGAGACTCACTCTCAAAGGCAGGGATATTGTGCAGGTGCGGGTCTAGTGGGATCCCAATGATGAGACTTCAACCACATGGGAGGATGCTTCCCATATCATGGAATCCTACCCTTGTTTTTTGGCTTCCAGGAGTAAGCCAAATTCATGGGGGGCAGGATGTAATACCCCCCATGTTGCTAGTTGGACTCATTATTTTTCTATGCTTTTGTTTGATACTTTGTGATTGAGATAGTACTATTTATTGTTTGGTTTGGTGGACTGGATAGTTAGATTGTTTGGTGATTATGCTTACACATTTGAGGACATGGATATTTCATATGATATTATGGTTTGGTGATGTTAGTTTGATTTTTGTAACGCCCCGCCGTGCAAACCCCAAAGGACAATTAAACAATAATTATAGCACAATTTTTTTTATTTTTTTTTAAAGTAAACATAACATACAAGTAATACACATTAAGATACGACATGAATTTTATTTAAGTAGATTCATTAGCACATACATCCCTTGGGGTACATGAGGAGTCATTACGAGACTGAGATCCACACAACAACAATAAAAAATAAAATCCAAAGATATAATCCATAACAAAATAAACATTAACAATTATAACACATACATGAAAATCATTGATAAGGAACCATCTGCGTACACAAATACAACATATGCATAATTAACTTAACACATTGAATTACAATTGCCATGGTCAATAACCACACCAAGTTAACATTACATTACAGTACAATGTTCTAGAGGTACAATGATACAAAGGTGTTTCCAACACATAAATGGAAACCATACACAAGAATCATGATACAAATAAATAGATGAAAACTAGCTCAGGCGGGATTTGAAATTAGCGCAATCCGCTCCACCGTCCGCAGGGGTTAATGGGGTGCTTAGCACGTTCCTCCCGACCATGTGAGTCCGAAGACCCACCCCCCGTGCTAGGAGCTGACAATAAGAGTCCTCAACCAAGAACATCCAAACACGGAACCACAAGACTCAACAACATACAAAAGTATCATAAAACTCAAGGATTACAATGACATAATCAACAACAACCAAGAGTCATTTAAATAACTTAAAGGTATAAATCTCATCCCACGCCAAATCAACTGATGACCCGGTAACAAGTAACCAAAAGGATGATCATAGAAACACTTTGATCCGCTTTGAAATCAACCTCAGTACGGTTTCGAGTTACGTTAAACAACTTTAATAACATCATCTCCACGGTACCATAAGAGAGAACAAGGTCATAAGTCAAATATCAATGGGGATCTGCTGCAGACCAAAAGTACACCAAAGATGCTTATCAAGGAAATACTCCATAAATCAATAGAGTTCAAACTAGCAACAATCTAAGCCGCTCCCACGGCCTTTCCTTCCAGGAGGAACACAATAAGAAGTAAAACACATGGGCAACTAGGGGAGAGTGTCATCGCGCCAGGTCTACGTAAAGGAACGTATGCTACTCCCCAAGCCCCGGGAGGTCCGCCAAGGGTGACTCATGCGAGACCATAGACACTCATTGAAGGCGAGGTCCGGGCCTTGCCAGCCGGCCTTCTCGGCCTTCCATTGCTTTATGGGGCACTAATGAAAGCGAGGCATCCATTTATTAATCTTGTAATGATATTTTTCACCAACCCTCCTAAGTTAATTGTGTAGGTTTCACTTGTTTACTAACTCACTTTCGTGGCTTATCTGCAAAGGCCTAGAGGAGCCACTCTCCCTAGAGACCCAACCACATAAAACCAAGAAACCAAGAAACCAAGGGTTGTACAACATCGCAAGAATATTATATCACAACTGAAAAGCATGCGAGGCATTACCCATCTCGCTATAAATACAATCTCCAAGTCTCAACAAATTCTGTACAACCCTTTTTAAAATCATGAAACCAAAACACTTGCCACATCAAGGGCACATAAGAGAAAGAACATCAATTGAAAATCATCTCAAGCCTCTGGAAGCCAAAATAATGAAAACCCACAACGAGGGTAAAGTGAAGCCACATGAGTATTTCTCCAATAAATCCAACACAAGGATAAAATTTCCTCAAATAAGAGAGTAACTCAGAAAAGCCATAAAAAGGGAAGATTCATCAAGACCCATCCACAAATCAACAATGGTGTTACCTCAAATAGGGAACACAAAAGAAAATCAACCTTTAAACAAAATCACTTAATAAAACCAAAAGCCACCAACTAGGCATTCCATGGGAGACCTCAATTTTCTCCTCACTAGAACCCCCTTATGATGGTACGCAAACCACTTTCATAAAAACAACAACATAGCAATGACAACAATAATTGCAAGGCCACCAGATCAATTTCAATTCAAATATAATGAGTGAATATATTAAAATAAGATCAACCACCCCATCCAAACCACATAAACATCTTGATACAAAATAAATCAGAAAACCAAGAAGATCAACTTCCCACAACTCATCAACAAAATACAAATTCCCAATTACATTGCAACAAAATTTAAATGACAAAGGATTCCTTGAATCAAAGTTAATCTCCAACGACATTCATACCAATACGGAAATGTCCAAAAACAATCCCTTAATAAAAGAGGTAAAAGCATGCAACTAGGCATCCAAGGGATCAAATTTAAAGAACACCTTAAATACTCAATCACTCACAACTCCACCAAACATTCACATAAAAAACAACCAAAAAATTCAAACAAGAACAATATTTAATAGCCAATCAATTAGCGACCAAAACTAAATAACTTTACAACTTACCCATAATAAAACAATTCATGATAACTATTACAAATTACTCCTAAAGGGAACATTAAATAAGAGAGAACTTACAAATTAATATTAAATAAATATAAAGGAAGTCAATTTCGAAAATTAAAAGTCCATTTCACAAATAAACTATCCAATTCGAGGGAATATCTGTCGATCTCTAAATCATGCGTACATTTAAATTTCCTCTTTCACCCATACTAACTTAACATTCGCTTCCAATGCAGTTAAATTAATTTAAAGAGGAAAACCATTTAAGACCAATTTATGCATGCTTTAGAAGGTGATCATAATAACAATATTCTAAATTCTTAAACCATATATTAAGGCTTGCCTTAAAGATCTTAAAATCTACTCAGGACTAAATCTACTGACCTTTTAAAACCACTACAAATCTATATATTTTAATTCTTCTGAGGAGGGAAAGTAAAAAAAAAAGAAAAAGATATGTTTTAGAATCCAAGCAATGCCTGAGATGAATATAAAAGAACAACTTATTTAATCCCCAAAATGAATTCCTATTCCCAAAATATTCACATTTTAATGAAAATTAAATAAACAATCTGTCATATAGTGGTGGTGATTTTTCTACTTCTTATCCTCTTAAGTGGTAGTTGTAAAATCAAAAAGAAAATAATGATAAAACAAAGAGATTTCTTTCTGTTTTATTAATTAATTTTCAAAACTATACCGTTTTTATTTTAGAAAAAAAAGCAGGAATATATATATTTTGTTTTACAAAAATAAATAATACAACATTAGTTAAATCAGAGGAATCAGAATATATATAAATTAAGAAATATATATATATATATACATATTCACAAATTGCCCTTCTATTATATTGTCCTATCAAAATTTCACAATTTAACAATTAATAGAGTTTAACCCTCTTCCATAATCTTCCCACTATAATAAAATTTTATTTTGATCATACCAGAAAATAACCATACTTTTTACAGACTTACATAATTGATAACATTAATAATTAAATTAATGAAATCTAATTAAATAATTTACTGAAAATATATATATATATATATATATATTTATAAATGTTTATACACGCATTAAAACTTATATAAAAAATTTGTTTTAATTACCACATACCCTATTTGAATGGGAATTAAATCCCATGCCCAACGCATGGATGGAGGGCCCGGTTGCGACAGTCTACGGACTGTCATAGCAGTCCGACGGACTGCCGTGGACAGTCTACGGACTGTCACAGCAGTCTGGCGGGCTGTCATGGTAGCCCGTAGGCTGCCGCCCCAGTACCACTGCCGGCTGGGTGGTGGGTACGGCCGAAGGCCAAACCATCACCCAGTCTACAGTTTATTTTATTTTATTATTATTTATTATTTATTTTTTTATTTTTATAATTTCAAACCAATTTAATATGGCGACAATTCAAAACTTAAGAATTAAATTTTACATTCAATATTTATATATATATATACATCTAATATATATACATATATATAATACATTATAAATAATTCGAAAACAGAGAATAACAATCAAGAGTACAGGTTACAGTATATATATATTTATATGAAAATTGTATTTGAAGAATATATATATACATCAACCCAGAAATTCACAGTAAGGGGATTATTTTTCCATTTATTTATTTTCCAGAACAACCTCAGCAATACTGTTTATTTCCAGAATCCCAACCAAAGCTTCATTTTAATAAACAACAATCCAAAACCCAACAAATAATTTCTTTTAAATAAACAACAGTCCCAAGTTCCCAGAAATTTCAATCTAATAACAATCCCCAATTTCCTTTGATTAAACTATAACCCCAGTGAATTTTCTTACTAATTTTCAATCTTAACTACAAATTTAATTCACAAGCACAAATCCCTATTTTAACAGAGGTAAATAAATTAAAGAAAGAACCTGGCGTCCTTCGCTTGCAGAAGATTAAAGAAGCTTCGATCCTTTTTCTGTATCAATTTCCCTTGCTGCAAATCTTCCAGCAACTGATCCGAATCCTCCTTCCTCTTCACCAATTTCTCCACAACAAAAAAAGAACTAAAGACAGAAAATTGATTGGAAAAGAAATTTCTCCAACATTCCCAAAAAAACCCCCTAAATAAAAACACACACAAAAGTCTCTTCCATTTCCTCTTCAAGCGAATGCCAAAAGTCACTTCTTTTTTTTAAAATAAAATTCAAATCCAATCGAATCCACAAAAGATTGAGCTTTTTATTTATTTATTCTTCATATTCTCCAGTGAAAACCAAAAGTCACAACTCAAGAAATAAATCCAAATAATATTTAATCCCTTTAATTCATTTTGTTGCCTTTTCCAGTATTTATATTTCATTTTCTTTTATCAAGCATTTTTGATTAAACTAAATAAATTTAACTCCACAAAAATGAACTTCTATTTGAATATATATTCATTATCTTCACAATACACTATTTGTTAATTACTTCCACATTAGAATAATTAAAATCAACCATTTGCAAGATTCTAAATAAGTATCCATTAAATTTCTTATTATAATAATTATCTTTTCAAGATTACTTGTTCATAACAATTTAAATCAATTTATCTAATAATATCACTTTTACTTTTAACGAATTAGTTTGATTGATCATTTGTTCTAAATCATTTGATTTGATTTAATTGATTATTATTTTAATTCCTAATTATATTTTAAATAACCTTGCAATTTCATTTATGATTTAATTAATTATTTAAACATGATTACTAACATATTATATTTTCCACACAATCAAATAACTCAGTAACCAATGAAACACACACACACACACAAGTCCAAAACAACCGACAAGGAGGGGTATTACATCCTCCCCCCCTTAAAAATTGACTTACTCCTGGAAGTCGAGCTCAATCATAAACATGGTAACACAACAAATATCAATGATCATAAGCACATCATCACCATAAATTAAAACATCGATTAAACATCATCAAGTAAACAACGAAAATTAAACAAACCGAAAAAATAAGGAAAGGATACCAAAACAAAAATGGTGGCAGGGTTGCAACCAGACCAATTTGGCAAACACAAGGACAGATGACGAACTAGGTTGGGGAAACTTTCTTGTTAGTTCCTATTTTCCACATCAATCCCATTGGGTGTTTATGGTGCTCGTCCTGTCCTGACAATGCAGGTGGAATCGAGGCTTAGTTCCTGCAATCCTGCATGCAAGCAAACGTTGTGCACAATACATATATATCACAAATACATCATGAGAGGAAATCCCAGCATGGTAGGGCACTCGCGAGCGAGTGATACCACACTGTCCCTCCCCCCAAACCACACATAAAATTCAAAACAATTCTAGTAACTCGTAAACAATTTTCTTCTAATTAGTTAGGAAATATTCGTATAAGGATACTAACCATAAACCTAATTCATCTACTATATCAAAATGAATGACTACTTGACATTATAAGTATCTATACCTGCATATTACGATTACATTACCTTCGTCATTATGCTTTCTGAAGCCAATTTCCTATAAATCAAAGGCTACCATAGAACATTGCACATTAGTACCAATAATTTAAGTTGCATTTTAACCTCAAGATACTATATTCTGCTAAAATCATAGAATAATTATCCCCAAAACCTTACATTTTCATTAAAACTCATAACTTTCACATAAAGAACTCCACTTTAATCATTATTCAACACCAAAATTCACATCAATTTCAATAAAAAGGGTAAAATTTTACACCTTCACAAATTCAAGAAAACATAATTCATCACTCAAGGACAACAAAATCGCAAATCCACACACACTTGACATAATCACACAAATAAAACACATCACCAAGAAACACATCACACTAAAACTCAAGGGTCCATAGAGCATCCCCGATAGGAATGATATCGGTGCATTGCGCACTACACCGAGGGTCCTATCCTTTCCTATCAGTTTCCTGCACCATCGACCCGACACCATCAAACGAAAGAAATTCAAATTCAGAACAATGACAAAAGAAAAGTGAAACTCAAGACTCACGGGTCTAAGCGCAAGGTTACATAGTGAGCACACATAGTGCCCAGTGTATGAACCTAGGCTCTGATACCATGTTGTAACGCCCCGCCATGCAAACCCCAAAGGACAATTAAACAATAATTATAGCACAATTTTTTTTATTTTTTTTTAAAGTAAACATAACATACAGGTAATACACATTAAGATATGACATGAATTTTATTTAAGTAGATTCATTAGCACATACATCCCTTGGGGTACATGAGGAGTCATTACGAGACTGAGATCCACACAACAACAATAAAGAATAAAATCCAAAGATATAATCCATAACAAAATAAACATTAACAATTATAACACATACATGAAAATCATTGATAAGGAACCATCTGCGTACACAAATACAACATATGCATAATTAACTTAACACATTGAATTACAATTGCCATGGTCAATAACCACACCGAGTTAACATTACATTACAGTACAATGTTCTAGAGGTACAATGATACAAAGGTGTTTCCAAACATAAATGGAAACCATACACAAGAATCATGATACAAATAAATAGATGAAAACTGGCTCCAAGACGGATACAACACTGAAGTCACTGCAACCGCACCAATCCGCACCTCTCGATCCTTGACTGGGGACCCAATGGGGTGCTTAGCACGTTCCACCCGACCATGTGAGTCCGAAGACCCACCCCCCGTGCTAGGAGCTGACAATAAGATTCCTCAACCAAGAACATCCAAACACGGAACCACAAGACTCAACAACATACAAAAGTATCATAAAACTCAAGGATTACAATGACATAATCAACAACAACCAAGAGTCATTTAAATAACTTAAAATCATAAATCTCATCACATAAATCAAAGCAATGACCAATAACAAGTAACCAAAGGATGATCATGAAACACTTCCAAATCCACTGAAATAAACATAATACAATTCCCAATTGCAATTAAACAACACAATAACATCTCACAGTACCATAAGAGAACAAGGTCATAAGTCAAATATCAATGAGATCATACAAGACCAAAAAGTACACCAAAGATGTATCAAGGCAATACTCCATAAATCAATATAAGTCCAAACAACAACAATCTAAACCAACTCCCACAACCTACTTCCAGAGGAACACAATAAAGTAAAACACATGGGCAACTAGGGGAGAGTGTCATCGCATAGTCCTACATGTCCTGGCTCTTCCTCCCAACTGGAGGCACCGGTCCCATCTATGACTGTCCTATGCTCTTCCTCCCAACTGGAGGCGCAGGGTGACTCATGCGGAGCCATAGACCTCTCGTGAAGACGAGGTCACGACCTTGCCAACCACGGCCTTCTCAGCCTTCCATTAGCCTATGGAAGCACTAATGAAGACAAGGCATCCATTTTATTAATCTTGTAATGATATTACTACCCAACCCTCCTAAGTTAATTATTAGGTTTTCACTTGTTTACTAACTCACTTGTGGGTTATCCTGTGCTCTTCCCCTTAAGCGGGGCGTCGGCCCCCACGAGGAGCCACTCTCCCTAGAGACCCAACCACATAAAACCAAGAAACCAAGGGTTGTACAACATAACAAGAATATTATATCACAACTGAGAAGCATGCGAGGCATTACCCATCTCACTATAAATACAATTTCCAGGTCTCAACAAATTTCGTACAACCCTTTTAAAATCATGAAACCAAAACACTTGCCACATCAAGGGCCCATAAAGAGAGAGAACATCAATTATCAATCATCTCAAGCCTCTGGAAGCCAAAAGAATGAAAACCCATAAACAAAGGTAAAGTGAAGCAACATGAGTATTTCTCCAATAAATCCAACACAAGGATAAAATTTCCTCAAATAAGAGAGTAACTCAGAAAATCCATAAAAAGGGAAGATTCATCAAGACCCATCCACAAATCAACAATGGTGTTACCTCAAATAGGGAACGCAAAAGAAAATCAACCTTTAAACAAAATCACTTAATAAAACCAAAAGCCACCAACTAGGCATTCCATGGGAGACCTCAATTTTCTCCTCACTAGAACCCCCTTATGATGGTACACAAACCACTTTCATAAAAACAACAACATAGCAATGACAACAATAATTGCAAGGCCACCAGATCAATTTCAATTCAAATATAATGAGTGAATATATTAAAATAAGATCAACCACCCCATCCAAACCACATAAACAACTTTGATACAAAATAAATCAGAAATCCAAGAAGATCAACTTCCCACAACTCATCAACAAAATACAAATTCCCAATTACATTGCAACAAAATTTAAATGACAAAGGATTCCTTGAATCAAAATTAATCTCCAACGGCATTCATACCAATACGGAAATGTCCAAAAACAATCCTTTAATAAAAGAGGTAAAAGCATGCAACCAGGCATCCAAGGGACCAAATTTAAAGAACACCTTAAATACTCAATCACTCACAACTCCACCAAACATTCGCATAATAAACAACAACCAAAAATTCAAACAAGAACAATATTTAATAGCCAATCAATTAGCGACCAGAACTAAATAACTTTACAACTTACCCATAATAAAACAATTCATGATAACTATTACAAGTACTCTAAAAGACTTATTCATCAAGAGAACTTACAAATCAACCATTAAATAAATATAAAGGAAGTCAATTTCCAAAAAATTAAAAATCCCATTTCACAAATAAACTATCCAATTCGAGAATATCCTAATCAATCTCTAATCATACCCATACATTTAAATTTCCTCTTTCACCATACTAACTTAACATTCACTTCCAATAGTTAAATTAATTGAGAAAACCATTTAAGACCAATTGTCTATACATTAAAATGACCATAATAACAATTTTCTAAATTCTTAAACCACATATTAAAACTTACTACCTTAAAAATCTTAAATCTATCTGAATAAATCTACACACATAAATACCTTTTAAAACCACTACAAATCTATATATTTTAATTCTTCTCGAGGAGGGAAAGTAAAAAAAAAAGAGAAAAGATATGTTTTAAGAATCCAACAATACTACAAGATGAAATATAAAAAGAACAACTTATTTAATCCCAAAATAAATTCTATTCCCAAAAATATTCACATTTAAACAAGAATTAAATAAACAATGCTGTCATATAATCGTAATTGATTTTTCTATTAACTTATCCTCTTAAATTGGTAATTTAATAAATCAAAAATAATGATAAACAAAAGATTTCTTTCTATTTTATTATTATTTCCATTATACTAGCTTTTGTTTTATTTTAACAGAAAAAGAAACAGAATATATATATATATATATTTTTTACAAAAATAAATAATACAGCATTAGTTAAATAAGAGGAATCAGAATATATATAAATTAAGATATATATATATATATATATATATATATATACATATTCACAAATTGCCCTTCTATTATATTGTCCTATCAAAATTTCACAATTTAACAAATTAATAGAAGTTCCTTTCTATTTCCATATCTTCACTATAATAAAATTTTATTTTGATCATACCAGAAAATAACCATACTTTTTACAGACTTACATAATTGATAACATTAATAATTAAATTAATGAAATCTAATTAAATAATTTACTGAAAATATATATATATATATTTATAAATGTTTATACACGCATTAAAACTTATATAAAAAATTTGTTTTAATTACCACATACCCTATTTGAATGGGAATTAAATCCCATGCCCAACGCATGGATGGAGGGCCCGGCCGCGACAGTCTACGGACTGTCACAGCAGTCCGACGGACTGCCGTGGACAGTCTACGGACTGTCACAGCAGTCTGGCGGGCTGTCATGGTAGCCCGTAGGCTGCCGCCCCAGTACCACTGCCGGCTGGGTGGTGGGTACGGCCGAAGGCCAAACCATCACCCAGTCTACAGTTTATTTTATTTTATTATTATTTATTATTTATTTTTTTATTTTTATAATTTCAAACCAATTTAATATGGCGACAATTCAAAACTTAAGAATTAAATTTTACATTCAATATTTATATATATATATATACATCTAATATATATACATATATATAATATATTATAAATAATTCGAAAACAGAGAATAACAATCAAGAGTACAGGTTACAGTATATATATATTTATATGAAAATTGTATTTGAAGAATATATATATACATCAACCCAGAAATTCACAGTAAGGGGATTATTTTTCCATTTATTTATTTTCCAGAACAACCTCAGCAATACTGTTTATTTCCAGAATCCCAACCAAAGCTTCATTTTAATAAACAACAATTCAAAACCCAACAAATAATTTCTTTTAAATAAACAACAGTCCCAAGTTCCCAGAAATTTCAATCTAATAACAATCCCCAATTTCCTTTGATTAAACTGTAACCCCAGTGAATTTTCTTACTAATTTTCAATCTTAAATACAAATTTAATTCACAAGCACAAATCCCTATTTTAACAGAGGTAAATAAATTAAAGAAGGAACCTGGCGTCCTTCGCTTGCAGAAGATTGAAGAAGCTTCGATCCTTTTTCTGTATCAATTTCCCTTGCTGCAAATCTTCCAGCAACTGATCCGAATCCTCCTTCCTCTTCACCAATTTCTCCACAACAAAAAAAGAACTAAAGTCAGAAAATTGATTGGAAAAGAAATTTCTCCAGCATTCCCAAAAAAACCCCCTAAATAAAAACACACACAAAAGTCTCTTCCATTTCCTCTTCAAGCGAATGCCAAAAGTCACTTCTTTTTTTAAAAATAAAATTCAAATCCAATCGAATCCACAAAAGATTGAGCTTTTTATTTATTTATTCTTCATATTCTCCAGTGAAAACCAAAAGTCACAACTCAAGAAATAAATCCAAATAATATTTAATCCCTTTAATTCCTTTTGTTGCCTTTTCTAGTATTTATATTTCATTTTCTTTTATCAAGCATTTTTGATTAAACTAAATAAATTTAACTCCACAAAAATGAACTTCTATTTGAATATATATTCATTATCTTCACAATACACTATTTGTTAATTACTTCCACATTAGAATAATTAAAATCAACCATTTGCAAGATTCTAAATAAATATCCATTAAATTTCTTATTATAATAATTATCTTTTCAAGATTACTTGTTCATAACAACTTAAATCAATTTATCTAATAATATCACTTTTACTTTTAACGAATTAGTTTGATTGATCATTTGTTCTAAATCATTTGATTTGATTTAATTGATTATTATTTTAATTCCTAATTATATTTTAAATAACCTTGCAATTTCATTTATGATTTAATTAATTATTTAAACATGATTACTAACATATTATATTTTCCACACAATCAAATAACTCAGTAACCAATGAAACACACACACACACACAAGTCCAAAACAACCGACATAGAGGGGTATTACAATTTCCGTAATATATATTGTGATGCAATGATTTAGTAAATTATGCTATGATATAATCAGTTAGTTTAGAAATGCTATTTCATCTTTGATATAATAATTGTTAGTATAGTTTGGGTGAGAGGACAATGTAGCACCACTCTTTTACGAGTGCCCTTCTATGCTACAATTCCTTCTCACAATGTAATGCTTTGATTATATATATGTACACGATATTGTTTGGATGTAGGGATTGCAAGTACATAGTATTGATTCCACCTGCTTTGGTAGGATAGGGCGAGCATCAAATTTACCCAACGGCATGATGTTGAAACATAGATGACAAGGAGTCACCCCATCCCATGATTGTCAAACTGTCCTGATTGAATGGTATTGTTAGTTTTTGTGTTTGTCATTTCTGAAATTTATTATTGTGGTTTGTGTGAGTGTCTTGTTCATATTTATTTTACGTTGGTATTTTGTATGATGTGATTTATTTAATTAAATGGTGTTAATAAATTTTTATTATAGTGTTGGAATAAATTTGTATTAAAATATAAAAGTCGTGTTTTATTTAAGTATTAATTAAATATTTAAGATTAGTATTTTGTTAATTTAATTAAAATTGATTGTTGAGAATAATTATGAAATAAATAAATTAAATTATGTGCATTTCAAGTAAAGCTTGCAAAATGAGAATTAAAACAAAAAAAAAGTATTGATAAAGGGAAAAAATCAATAAAAGAAAAGAAAAGATAAAAAGGACGAATGAGTATTGAGTTTGGCTGAAAAGCTAGAATTAAAATTAGAAAATTTATTTTAATGAGGATTTTTAGAGTTTTCGAAAAAGAGAAGAGATATCTTTTATTTAATTGCAAAATTTGAGAGACTTGGGATTCACAAGAAAATTACAGAAGTTACAGAAAATATGGAGTTTTTGAAAAATGGGATTTTCCCTTGTTCTTCTTCTATAGTAAATTATTTTAGTTTTCTTTGTTCGAAAAGAGAGGTTATTCTAGATTAATTTTAGATTAGAGAATCTATCAAGGAAAGTTGGCGAAGATATTTTGAAGAAGGAATGGGAGCTCTCAAAAAGGCAGTTGGGATCAAGCAAGCTTCATCAAATTATCAGTGCAGGACTCTAGGTTCCATAAATTATCTTTCTTTTGTTAAAATTGTAATGGCAATCATATTGTGTTGGGAAAGGAAATTATTACGGGGTTTTGGAAAAACTTCTGGGTATCAAATAATTGGGGAAAAATCTATTGGTTGAATCTTTATTGCTCTAGAATTTCTTTATAATGAATGCCCATATTTATACTTACTTTCATATAAATTAGGGATTCAATATAAAATTCCTTTCATCAATTCAAGTGAAATTTTGTCACATAAGATGAAAATAGTAATTGACTAGATTTTATTTATTCCTATATTTCTTTGTTTAAGAAAATTGTATTCCTGTGCTAAAAGTTTTAAATTATTTGATGCACATGTGTGTGTGTATATATATATATATCTTTGGAAGGATATACATAAATATATATTTATATATATATATATATAATATACCTATATTGGTCTTTTATTTAAATAAAGTTTCTAGTTTTTTTTCTGTGAAATATTCATTTTGGGTCAAATCAGCAAAAAAATTCTATGAAGAATTTTCATTATAAAAAAAAAAATTAAATGAAATTTTGCATTTGAAATTTATATATTCAAAAAAAAAAAAATTGATTGAAGAGTGTTGGGAGGGATGGCGCTAGGTCCAAAGCCCCCCGTACTCTCTGTGCGGTTTGTATGACTACTGTGTGTAGTGCTTGTATAGGCTGAACAAACTTAATGCATTTGCCAGTTTGTTTTTTTATTATATATATATATATATATATATATTTAGTGTGGTTTTCTTTTTTAATAATGATATATATATATATATATATAAATTTAACTTTTAGTATAAAAATTATAGTTGTGGATATTACGAAAGAGACAAATTTTATTAGGAATTGGAATTTTTATTGAAATTTATTACATAATTAGTTCAAGGAAAAGAGAAGTTTTTGAATGGTAATTAAAAGAATTATATTAATTTGGTGTGAAAGTTATTACGTTGTTTTGTTTTTAATTCTCATTGACTTCTTTATTTCCTTTAGTTATCATGTTGACTTTTGTAATGAGGGAACCCTGTCGATCTTATGAATCCAAACTTTGGTGGTTGTGATCCTTAGTACTCCATAGGTGTGCCCTTGTTGTTGCATGATTTAGCTTTATTATTTTGGAATGGTTGTGCGAGATTGTTGAGATTTTGATTATGAGTTATTGCTAGATGGGTGATGCCTTGCATGTCTTTGTTTTGAGATATATGCTTTATTTGTTATGGTACAACCCTTGCCTTGTTTTAGTTTATATTTCAGGATCTTTTGGGAGAGTGGCTCTTTGTGGGGGTCGATGCTTCAAAAGGAGGAAGAGCTCAGGATAACCCACGTAAGAGTAGTTTAACAAGTAAAAACCCAAGAATAGAATTTAGGGGGATGGGTAGTAAAAACACATAAGATAATAAATGGATACCTCGTCTATGCATTAGGGTTATCGTAGACTAATGGTAGAATGAGAAGGTCGTGGTCGGAAAAGTCGTAACCTCATCCGCATGAGAGGTTGATGGCTCCGCATGAGCTACCCTATGGGGTTGGCACCTCAAGTAGGAGGAAGGGCTTGGATAACCATAGATGGGGGTTGGTGCCTCAAGTTGGAGGAAGGGCCAGGATAACCCATGTAGGCTATGCGATGACACTCTCCTCTAGACACCCGTATGCCTTGTTCTTTGTTGCCTCTGGAATTGTATACTGATTGTTGCTTCAGATTCTTTTGGAAATGATTTATGATTTTTATTTGGTTATGGACTTAGTTATTGCGATGAGTGTCATGGTGTTATGTTATAATGTTATCTCATGAATGTTGTTGTTATGTCCTTTGTAATCCTTGATGTTGTGTTGGATTTATTGTACTATGTTGTTTTATTAGAGTTGGCTTATGGTATTCGTGGTCATGATTACTTCCTTGTCACCCCCGTGGGTTATTTATAACCCACGTGGTCATGTGGAACATGCTCCGCACCCATTGGGTTTTCCATCAATGTTCATCTTCTCAACATTCTTCAGTTGGAGCGTGTACCAGTTGTTCACTTTGTAATTCATTCATTATTGTACTATGTATTTATCCCGCATGTATGGGAGATTTATTGTAATTCATTTATTGAGAACATGTAATGTAATTTTTAAACGATGATGTATTATTTAGGAACCTTTGTAATCATTATTGTATGAGATTCATTACAGTGGTAATATATGATGTAATAATACTTTTTCTTATGGTTCATGGATGTACTTCTGCAAATGGTTATTGTAATGTTATGATGAATGTAATTTTTTAATAAGTTATTCATTTTCATCTTTTATCTTTTCTTTGTGTTGTTATGCGATGTGACCTCGCGTGCCCGAGAGGACTAGACATTATGTTGTTTATGTGTAATGTAGATATGTTTAATGGTTGTTACGTGATTACTTTGTATTATTTAAAAAAAAATTGTTGGCTATGTTTTTTCTCTAGGGTTTGCACAATGGGCATTATAGTGGAGGTGGGGGGTTTCGAGGTGGAGTGGGTGGAGGTGGAGTGGTTGGAGCTAGAGAGTGTGGATCCATGATTTAGATATAAGTGAACCTGCATTAAATTTGTAATTGAAAAATGTCAGATACATGTTTAAAATCCCCTTAAACCATTCAATATAAATGACTTGAGTACAAATAAAAAAATGTGTAAAGCTCATTTATGTCTAAGGCGTGTAAATGGAAAACAAATAATTGTTAAAGTGATGTGAAATCTCATTTAAAAATACATTAAATTTTTACCTTGCTACAATGTGGAAGTGTTAAGCTCCAAATTGATTCAACAAAGGTGGAAGTGTTTTTCCTTAAATTGGCAATACTTAGTGAATCTATATACATAGTTAGTTAAACAAAAACTTGTCCCTGCAGCCATAGGAAAATGGGAAAACTTAATGTGTAATAATTGATGGCTTGTGCGGGAGGCTATCATTTGTATATGATTCAAAATAATAGCCTCCTACATAGCACATCAATTATTACCCATTCACTTCACCCATTTCTTTATGGCTGCAGGGACAAGTTTTGTTTGGTCAATGCTAACAATGGATCCAGATTCACCAAGAATTGGAAATTTAGAGCACTTCCAACAAGAATCCTTTCTATTTTGAGAGCTGAAGAGAGTCAAAGCAATTAAAAAATTAAAAAACAAATTATTTAGCAAAGAAATACTAATTTAAAAATAATAAAAAAAGCAAGAATTTAAGAAACATGAAAATAAGTGATAAAGAATAATGAAAAATAGACAAGAATGTAAAACGGTTTAAAAAAATGGAGAAAGGAGGTAATGAAAGTTCTATTTTATGTTTGTTTAGTATGCTAGGTTGAATTTTATGCCTTTTTTCTAGTAATAAAGGTTTTATTTTTTTGTTTGATGGTTTTTTTTTGTTTTTCACTAACTAGGGTTTCAAATTTTGTTGTAACTTTAAATAGAAATGAAAAAATTAAAAAAATCTACAAAGAATATATATTTTTTTTAAATTGTCACTAATTAGCAAAAAAATTTGAAAAAATGCAAAAAAAGCATACCTGGAGGTCCTTGCTCAACTATTGTTGTTTTGTGGAAGTACATTATATTCCTGTTTGGCTTCGATTGAGTGGATAAAAATGGATATTCGTTAATAACGAATATCTATAATTAATGGATATATGTCCATTATATCATAAATTTATTATATATATAATATATATTATATATTATACATTCTAATATATAATATATATAATATATATGTAGACACCTAAATTTGGACACTTAATTTATCCAAATTTATCCCCTTTTGTCTAAGCATCCCCTTATCCGCATTAATTAAGTAATATCACTATTATTTAATTAGTCCCTCTAAATTTCTTCTAATCCCTAAGGTATCTAGTTAAATAATTAAATACCTTCCCCCTTTCATCAAATAAATTAAATAAATATGCCATTTATTTAATTCCCTTTATGTCACATCCTCCATCATTTTTATCTAATCCTAATCCATCTTCTAATCTCATCATTAGGGATGTGTACATGCCTAATTCTTGATTAGGATGTGTCACATCCTCCAACTTTTGCAAGTTGGCCTCTAATCCCTCTTAGCAGTCTAATCCTCTTTCTTAGTCATAATTAATTTATGATTAAGATGTGCACACTCCTAATCATCATTAGGGTCTCATCCTCCATAATTTCTCACTTCTCCCTAATGAGTCCTTAATTAGTCTAATCAAGTACTTGCACAACCTTAATCATCCAATTAGGTCATCTCTAATCCCCATATCATTTATGGAATGTGTCCTTAGTCAACTTCATTAAAAGCTTTCTCTTTTTGAACAAGGCATCTCCATTCCCTATGTGAATTTTTAATTCACATTTAATCCCCCAATGCATTTAAAAGAATTTTAAATTCCTTCTTTCATCCCCATGAGAATATTTGAGGAATTTTTAATTCCCCACATGTCCTCTCACCCACATGGGGATAAGTACCTCCTTTATGAGGAGATCTTGCCCCAATCCCAAGGTACCATGTACCCTCTCCATGTCATGTACTATCCTTCCACCTCATGTACACATCATCTCTTTTAAGCCATATCATGTGCCACATGTCAAGATGTGAGGGCTTGTGAGTTCTCAACTCACCTTAGCCCTACATCTTGATCTTGGTGGCTTAATCCTGACCGTCCATTTCCCTAGGGATTTCCAAAATCTCTATAAATACCCACTCTTTTCTCTCATTTTAGGGGAGATCGTGCATTGTAGCCAAACTCTTGCAAAATTTCTCTAGAATTCATACTTAGCCATTTTCATACTTTCATCCACTTCCATCCATCCTCACATTATCATCTAGCTTTCCTATTTTGCCATCCAAGGAGCATACACACCAAAGATTGAAGGGCCAACCAAAGGATCGATTCGAGACAAGGTATAAAGTTCCATTTTGTTGCTTTTATTTTGTGTTGAATCCAACTTAGGCTAATCTTGAGGTGTAGGTAGTTTTTAGTGTTGTGTGCATTACTTTGTTTGCTGCTCATTTTCTAGCACTCAAATCCAACCTATCACAATATAATATATATATTATAATATATAATATATCTTATAATATAATATATATATTATATATTATATATAGTATATATTGTAGTATATTTTATATATAAAATATACTATAATTTATACTATATATATATATATATTATATATAAAATATATTACATGATATATTATATATACTATATACTATAATATTATATATAAAATATATTATAGTATATTATATATAATATACATTATTCATATTATAGATATATTGTATATATATTAAATATATTATATAATATATTCAATACATCGTATTTCTTTGAAGTATCCATCTCCCTTTCATACTTTTTTGTAGGGTTTAGGGAGATAGGGAGTGGGAGAGGGTAGGAGAGTGTGGGAGAGGGTGTGAGAGGGTTGGAGACAATGGGAGAGTGATAGAGAGGGTGGAAGAGGGATGGAGAGGGTTGGAGAGACTGGGAGAGAGGGTTGGAGTGGGTTGGAGAGAGTGGGAGAGGGTTTGAGAGTGTGGGAGAGTGTGGGAGAGGGTTGGAGAGTGTGGGAGAGGGTGGGAGAGGGTTTGAGAGTGTTGGAGAGGGTAGGAGAGAGGATTGGAGAGGGTGGGAGAGGATGGGAGAGGGTGGGAGAGTGTGGGAGAGGGTGGGAGAGAGGATTGGATAGTGTGGGAGAGGGTGGGAGAGAGGATTGGAGAGGGTTGGAGACATCGGGAGAGGGTTAGAGAGGGTTGGAGAGTGTGGAAGAGGGTGGGAGAGGATTTGGGAGTGTGGGAGAGGGTGGGAGAGGGTTGGAGAGTGTGGGAGAGGGTGGGAGAGGATTTCAAAGTGTGGTCGAGGGTTGGAGAGGGGTGGAGAGAGTGGGAGAGGGTTTGAGAGTGTGGGAGAGGGTTAGAGGGTGGGAGAGTGATAGAGAGTGATAGAGAGGGTGGGAGAGGGTTGGAGAGGGTTGGAGAGAGTGGGAGAGGGTGGGAGAGGGCTGGAGAGTGTGGGAGAGGGTTGGAGAGAGTGGGAGAGGGTTTAAGAATGTGGGAGAGGGTTGGAGAGGGTGGGAGAGTGATAGAGAAGGTGGTATAGGGTGGGAGAGGGATAGAGAGGGTTGGAGAGAGTGGAAGAGAGGGTTGGAGTGGGATGGAGAGAGTGGGAGAGGGTTGGAGAGTGTGGGAGAGGCTGGGAGAGGCTGGGAAAGGCTGGGAGAGAGGATTGGAGAGTGTGGGAGAGGGTGGGAGAGGTTTGGAGAGGGTTGGAGAGAGTGGGAGAGCGATGGAGAGGGTTGGTGAGTGTGGGAGAGGGTGGGAGAGTGTGGGTGAGAGTGGGAGAGGATTTGAGAGTTTGGGAGAGGGTGGGAGAGGGTTGGAGTGTGTGAGAGAGGGTTAAAGAGAGTGGGAGAGGGTTGGAGAGGGTTGGAGAGAGTGGGAGAGGGTTGGAGAGGGTAGGAGAGTGATAGAGAGGGTGGGAGAGGGATGTAGAGGGTGGGAGAGGGTTGGAGAGTGAGGGAGAGTGTAGGTACGGATCACGAATAGGCAGACCCGACCTGTACAGGCGGACCTGACCTTTCAAAGGGGTGGACCTGCCCTCCACAGATAACAGAAATAGTTTTTTGCAAAATTTTCACGAATAGGCAGACCTGACCTGACAGACAGGCGGACCCGACTTGCACAGGCAGACCTGACCTTTCAAAGGGGCGGACCTACCCTCTATAGACAACAGAAATGGTTTTTTGCAAACTTTTCATGAATAGGCGGACCTGACCTAACAGACAGGCTGACCCGACCTACACAGACGGACCTGACCTTTCAAAGGGGCGAACCTGCCCTCCACAGACAACAGAAATGGTTTTTTGCAAAAATTTCACGAATGGGCGGACCTGACCTAGGAAATTTTTTTAGAAGGTAAAATTTCAAAAAAAATTGCAATCTTTTGGTTGTTTTAAGGGTTTCCAGCCTCTGATTTAGGTACATAGTGTAATTAGGGGGTGTCAATCAACCTTGTTTTCCGTGTTTGTTAAGTGAGCTATTTGACGTATCCAATCCCCTTGCGCCTTTCAGCGATCCTAGGTGACGAGAAATCGTAGCTTACCACATTTTTTGGAGTCTCCCCCTTTATTTTTCTTAGCAGTACCTACTTGGGGATTTCATCACCCCAAGGGATGATTCCAACCATGCGTACCGGCGGGGTATATAAAGGGGGGAGAGCGAAAGCTGTACCTCAATCCAATCGCATTGTAATTGGCGAAGCATCAGGATGATGTGAAGAGTTGGTTCGAGCCTTTTAGGTTCCCGACTCATGCTTGTAACGGGTTGGTGTTCACAGTTTGGGCCTCACGTACCGAGTGTATATCAAGGACTCCCTAGCGACCATGTTTATCCTAGATTAGAAGACTTTGTCGACCATAACCATACTTCTAGACTTAGGCTCGTGCTGTCTGATTTGTCCTCTTTGTGTGAAACTAGTGATTATCTAATTTATTTCACTCACCCATGGTCTTGTGATTGATGATTACTATGTTTTGAGTCCTTTACCTAGGTCCTTTTGTTGAAAATCAGGTCAAACCTCACAAACAGCCAGATGTGCCCACTCTATGAAAAATTTGATCAGTTTTTCACCTTTGGGCAGACCTGACCCACCTTTGGGCGGACTTGACCTATTGACCAAGCTGTTTCAGGCATGTTTTGACCTAATTTGCTCAATTTTTCACCTTTGGGCAGACCTGACCCACCTTTGGGCAGACTTGACCTGTTGACCAAGCTGTTTCAGGCCTGTTCTGACCTAATTTGATCAATTTTTCACCTTTGGGTAGACTTGACCTATTGACCAAGCTATTTCAAACCTGTTATGACCTAATTTGCTTAGTTTTTCACCTTTGGGCTGACCTGACCCACCTTTGGGCGGACTTGACCTATTGACCAAGCTATTTTAGGCCTATTATGACCTAATTTGCTCAATTTTTCACCTTTGGGCAGACCTAAACCACCTTTGGGTGGACTTGACCTAGTGAACAAGCTAATTTAGGCCTATTTTGACCTAATTTGTTCAATTTTTCACCTTTGGGCGGACTTGACCTGTTGACCAAGCTATTTTAGGCCTGTTTTGACCTAATTTGCTCAATTTTTCACCTTTGGGCGGACCTGACCCACCTTTGGGAGGACTTGACCTATTGACCAAGCTATTTTAGGCCTATTTTGAACTAATTTGCTCAATTTGTCACCTTTGGGTGGACCTGACCCACCTTTGGGTGGACTTGAACTATTGAGCAATCTATTTTAGGCCTATTTTAACCTAATTTGATTAGTTTTTCACCTTTGGGCGGACCTGACCCACCTTTGGGCGGACTTGACCTATTGACCAAGCTGTTTCAGGCCTTTTTTGACCTAATTTGCTTAATTTTTCACCTTTGGGCGGACCTGACCCACCTTTGGGTGGACTTGACCTATTGACCAAGCTGTTTCAGGCCTGTTTTGACCTAATTTGATCAGTTTTTCACCTTTGGATGGACTTGACCCATGCAGGGGTGGACCTGGCCTCTACTCAGCCGGATTTGACCAACTTTTTCTCCTTGGGTGGACCTAACCTGATAGACAACCATATATGCCCCGCCATTTGCACACCGTTAATCTGTTTTCCTCCATTCAAGTACCAATCTTCTCAATTTTTCGTGCTCTTTCCAAGTACATATACCACTCCATACTTTGGACCAACTTTTTTTCCTTGGGCGGACCTGACCTTCTCCTTAGGCAGACCTAACCTTAGAGATAGCCGGATTTTCCCTGACAGACAACCATATATGCCCCACCATTTGCACATCGTTAATCCGTTTTCCTCCGTTCAAGCACCAATCTTCTCGATTTTTTGTGCTCTTTCCAACGCCATATACCACTCCATACTTTGGACCAACTTTTTTTCCTTGGGCGGACCTGACCTTCTCCATGGGCAGACTTGACCTTCTCCTTGGGCGGCCCTGACCTTATAGACAGTCGAATTTGCCTTGACAGACAACCATATATGCCCCGCCATTTGCACACTGTTAATTCGTTTTCCTCCGTTCAAGCACCAATCTTCTCGATTTTTCGTGCTCTTTCCAATGACATATACCACTCCATACTTTGGACCAACTTTTTTTCCTTGGGCGGACCTAACCTTATAGACAACCGGATTTGCCCTGACAGACAACCATATATGCCTCGTCATTTGCACACTACTAATCCGTTTTCCTCCCTTCAAGCACCAATCTTCTTGATTTCTCGTGCTCTTTCCAACGACATATACCACTCCATACTTTGGACCAACTTTTTTTCCTTGGGCGGACCTGACCTTCTCCATGGGCGGACCTGACCTTCTCCTTGCGCAGACCTGACCTTACAGACAGCTGGATTTTCCCTGACAGACAACCATATATGCCCCGCCATTTGCACACTGTTAATCCATTTTCCTCCCTTCAAGCACCAATCTTCTCGATTTTTCGTGCTCTTTCCAATGACATATACCACTTCATACTTTTGAGAAGTTGTCTGCGGCACCTTTTCCTTCCCCATCCACCTCCTCGAGGGGGGCATACCCTACCATTCTCTCTCAATCTTCCGTCATAAATCTTCCCTTGCGAGATCAAGGCATCCTTTCTAGACAGCCCTCCAAACAACCATACTTTCCCTCCTCCAGAGCCATACCTGCCCTCCTCTAGAGCCATACCTTCCCTCCTCAACAGTCTCGATCGATCATCTACTCATTCCGAGTAATCTATCATTCATTCAACGCCTTCATCTTCTCGGTTCTAGAATCATTCATCCATTGTGGGTAGTCACTTACTCGGCTGGAGTAGCCATGCATTCGTTTCGATCATCCGTTTACTTGTTCTGAGTAAACATTCATCCATTTAACATATCCTTTCATCATTCTGAACTCTCGTTCTATCATTCTGTTCATCCGTTTACTCGTTCCTAGTAAACATTCATCCATTTCGCACATCCTTTTATCATTTTGAACTCTCGTTCTATCATTTTGTTCATTCGTTTACTCGTTCTGAGTAAACATTCATCCATTTCGCACATCCTTTCATCATTCTGAGCTCTCATTCTATCATTCTGATCATCCGTTTACTCATTCCAAGTAAACATTCATCCATTTAACACATCCTTTCATCATTTTGAACTCTCATTTTATCATTCTGATCATCCATTTACTCATTCTGAGTAAATGTTCATCCATTTAACACATCCTTTCATCATTCTAAACTCTTGTTCTATCATTCCAATCATCTGTTTCCTCATTCTGAGTAAATGTTCATCCATTTAACACATCCTTTCATCATTCTGAACTCTTGTTTTATCATTTTGATCATCTGTTTACTCGTTCCAAGTAAACATTCATCCATTTAACACATCCTTTCATCATTTTGAACTCTCATTCCAATCATCCGTTTAGTCATTTCGAGTAAACGTTCATCCATTTAACACATCCTTTCATCATTTCGAACTCTCGTTTTATCATTCTGATCATCTGTTTACTCGTTCTGAGTAAACGTTCATCCATTTCGAACCTTTGTCTATCATTTTGAACTCTTGTTCTATCATTCTGATCATCTGTTTACTCATTCCGAATAAACATTTCAAACCTCCTTCCTGTCATTTCAAACTCTCAATCAAACAGTCTCGATCAATCATTTTACTCATTTTGAGTAATCTTTCGACCATTCCAAACCTTGATCTTCTCATTTTGAGAATCATTCATCTATTGTGAGTAGACGTTTACTCATTCTGAGTAGTCATTCATCCGTTCTGATCAATCTTTTACTCGTTTTGAGTATTCATTCATCCATTTCTATCATCCATTTCTATCATCCATTTCTCTAATCAAATCATCATTTTCCCCATCCAAATCCCCTGAACTTCATCTCGAGTTATTATCCAAATTGACCTAAGTGTCTGATCTGATCATCATCATCAAAATTTTCTTAGGATTGTCATCCGTCCTAAGTTAATCATCATCGTCGGCCCAATCAATCCATTTTCAATCTCAAAGTGGATTCAATGGCACAATCATTCATTCATCCTTTAATCTGATCAATCAGCATCCTAAGTCACCTAGGATAATCTCTGAACGAGGTTTACAGTCCCTCTCGTCATCCTATCCAATCCATCATTCAATCTTATCAATCAATCAATCAATCTTATTCAATCCAATCCAATCACATCTCTATCCAATCACCTTCATCCCAATCAATCTACTTCCATCTCGAAGTAGATTAGGTATTGTAATCATCCTTTGATAATCAAATCCAATTTTCAGAATCAAGCCCATCTCATCATCCAATCCTCCTAATCTGAGCTTTAATCCAATCCTGATCTGAGCTTGCCCTAAATCCCAATTTGAGCTTTAGTCCATTTCCATCCAAAATCTTTATCCATCCTCTTTGTTCCTTTCATCATCATGAATTCTTATCCTCCATCAATAGTGGTCAAGGGAAACCCTAATTACATCAACGACGATAACAAAAGTCTTTTCGATCAAGAAGAATGTGACATGGATCCCCTTGACACTATCATTGCTAGTAAGTTTTCTCCACCCACTTTCCAAAATCCAATCATCCCTTCGAGTTATCCTGTTATGTCTTCATCCATGCCTAATCATACTCCCTATGCTACATGTGACAAGGGATACCCATCATATCCATCATATCCTTCATCTACATCATCCTCTTATCCTAGTCTGTCATCACAATACCCCTATCCTAATCCCCCGTCCACATCCTCCTATCTCAATCCTTCATCCGCATATACCCCCTACCCTAGTCTTCCATACCAATCTCCTCACCCT
>VDFB02000003.1:737422221-737439460 GCA_007258455.2 Sequoia sempervirens | reverse complement strand
ACAACTCATCAACAAAATACAAATTCCCAATTACATTGCAACAAAATTTAAATGACAAAGGATTCCTTGAATCAAAGTTAATCTCCAACGACATTCATACCAATACGGAAATGTCCAAAAACAATCCTTTAATAAAAGAGGTAAAAGCATGCAACCAGGCATCCAAGGGACCAAATTTAAAGAACACCTTAAATACTCAATCACTCACAACTCCACCAAACATTTGCATAATAAACAACAACCAAAATTCAAACAAGAACAATATTTAATAGCCAATCAATTAGCGACCAGAACTAAATAACTTTACAACTTACCCATAATAAAACAATTCATGATAACTATTACAAGTACTCTAAAAGACTTATTCATCAAGAGAACTTACAAATCAACCATTAAATAAATATAAAGGAAGTCAATTTCCAAAAAATTAAAAATCCCATTTCACAAATAAACTATCCAATTCGAGAATATCCTAATCAATCTCTAATCATACCCATACATTTAAATTTCCTCTTTCACCATACTAACTTAACATTCACTTCCAATAGTTAAATTAATTGAGAAAACCATTTAAGACCAATTGTCTATACTTTAAAATGATCATAATAACAATATTCTAAATTCTTAAACCATATATTAAAACTTACTACCTTAAAAATCTTAAATCTATCTGAATAAATCTACACACATAAATACCTTTTAAAACCACTACAAATCTATATATTTTAATTCTTCTCGAGGAGGGAAAGTAAAAAAAAAAGAGAAAAGATATGTTTTAAGAATCCAACAATACTACAAGATGAAATATAAAAAGAACAACTTATTTAATCCCAAAATAAATTCTATTCCCAAAAATATTCACATTTAAACAAGAATTAAATAAACAATGCTGTCATATAATCGTAATTGATTTTTCTATTAACTTATCCTCTTAAATTGGTAATTTAATAAATCAAAAAATAATGATAAACAAAAGATTTCTTTCTGTTTTATTATTATTTCCATTATACTAGCTTCTGTTTTATTTTAACAGAAAAAAAAAAAAAAAATAGAATATATATTTTTTGTTTTACAAAAATAAATAATACAGCATTAGTTAAATCAGAGGAATCAGAATATATATAAATTAAGAAATATATATATATATATATATATATATTCACAAATTGCCCTTCATTATATTGTCCCATCAAAATTTCACACCTAACAAATTAATAGAAGTTCCTTCTATCTACATCTCACCATAATAAAATTTTATCTTTGATCATACTTAAAATAACCATACTTTTTATTGTGACTTACATAATTGATAACATTAATAATTAAATTAATGAAACTAATTTACCAATTAAAATATATATATATATATATATATTTATAAATGTTTATACACGATTAAAAACTTATATAAAAAATTTGTTTTAATTACCACATACCCTATTTGAATGGGAATTAAATCCCATGCCCAACGCGATGGATGGAGGGCCCGGTTATGATACAGTTTGACGGATCATTACAAGAAATCACTCTGGATCAGCTGTGGATAGCTTCACTGATCATTACAAGAATCAAGGGCTATCAGCGAGCCTCAGAGGGTCGCTGGCCTCAAGATTGATCATGCAATGGTGGTGGTAATGCCGGCCAAACCATCACCCAGTCTACAGTTTATTTTATTTTATTATTATTTATTATTTATTTTTTTATTTTTATAATTTCAAACCAATTTAATATGGCGACAATTCAAAACTTAAGAATTAAATTTTACATTCAATATTTATATATATATATACATCTAATATATATACATATATATAATACATTATAAATAATTCGAAAACAGAGAATAACAATCAAGAGTACAGGTTACAGTATATATATATTTATATGAAAATTGTATTTGAAGAATATATATATACATCAACCCAGAAATTCACAGTAAGGGGATTATTTTTCCATTTATTTATTTTCCAGAACAACCTCAGCAATACTGTTTATTTCCAGAATCCCAACCAAAGCTTCATTTTAATAAACAACAATCCAAAACCCAACAAATAATTTCTTTTAAATAAACAACAGTCCCAAGTTCCCAGAAATTTCAATCTAATAACAATCCCCAATTTCCTTTGATTAAACTATAACCCCAGTGAATTTTCTTACTAATTTTCAATCTTAACTACAAATTTAATTCACAAGCACAAATCCCTATTTTAACAGAGGTAAATAAATTAAAGAAAGAACCTGGCGTCCTTCGCTTGCAGAAGATTAAAGAAGCTTCGATCCTTTTTCTGTATCAATTTCCCTTGCTGCAAATCTTCCAGCAACTGATCCGAATCCTCCTTCCTCTTCACCAATTTCTCCACAACAAAAAAAGAACTAAAGACAGAAAATTGATTGGAAAAGAAATTTCTCCAACATTCCCAAAAAAACCCCCTAAATAAAAACACACACAAAAGTCTCTTCCATTTCCTCTTCAAGCGAATGCCAAAAGTCACTTCTTTTTTTTAAAATAAAATTCAAATCCAATCGAATCCACAAAAGATTGAGCTTTTTATTTATTTATTCTTCATATTCTCCAGTGAAAACCAAAAGTCACAACTCAAGAAATAAATCCAAATAATATTTAATCCCTTTAATTCATTTTGTTGCCTTTTCCAGTATTTATATTTCATTTTCTTTTATCAAGCATTTTTGATTAAACTAAATAAATTTAACTCCACAAAAATGAACTTCTATTTGAATATATATTCATTATCTTCACAATACACTATTTGTTAATTACTTCCACATTAGAATAATTAAAATCAACCATTTGCAAGATTCTAAATAAGCATCCATTGAATTTCTTATGATAATAATTATCTTTTCAAGATTATTTGTTCATAACAATTTAAATCAATTTATCTAATAATATCACTTTTACTTTTAACGAATTAATTTGATTGATCATTTGTTCTAAATCATTTGATTTAATTTAATTGATTATTACTTTAATTTCTAATCATATTTTAAATAACCTTGCAAATCACTTATGATTTAATTAATTATTTAAACATGATTACTAACATATTATATTTTCCACAGAATCAAATAACTCAGTAACCAATGAAACACACACACACACAAGTCCAAAACAACCGACACGGAGGGGTATTACATCCTCCCCCCTTAAAAATCGACTTACTCCTGGAAGTCGAGCTCAATCATAAACATGGTAACACAACAAATATCAATGATCATAAGCACATCATCACCATAAATTAAAACATCGATTAAACATCATCAAGTAAACAACGAAAATTAAACAAACCGAAAAAATAAGGAAAGGATACCAAAACAAAAATGGTGGCAGGGTTGCAACCAGACCAATTTGGCAAACACAAGGACAGATGACGAACTAGGTTGGGGAAACTTTCTTGTTAGTTCCTATTTTCCACATCAATCCCATTGGGTGTTTATGGTGCTCGTCCTGTCCTGACAATGCAGGTGGAATCGAGGCTTAGTTCCTGCAATCCTGCATGCAAGCAAACGTTGTGCACAATACATATATATCACAAATACATCATGAGAGGAAATCCCAGCATGGTAGGGCACTCGCGAGCGAGTGATACCACACTGTCCCTCCCCCCAAACCACACATAAAATTCAAAACAATTCTAGTAACTCGTAAACAATTTTCTTCTAATTAGTTAGGAAATATTCGTATAAGGATACTAACCATAAACCTAATTCATCTACTATATCAAAATGAATGACTACTTGACATTATAAGTATCTATACCTGCATATTACGATTACATTACCTTCGTCATTATGCTTTCTGAAGCCAATTTCCTATAAATCAAAGGCTACCATAGAACATTGCACATTAGTACCAATAATTTAAGTTGCATTTTAACCTCAAGATACTATATTCTGCTAAAATCATAGAATAATTATCCCCAAAACCTTACATTTTCATTAAAACTCATAACTTTCACATAAAGAACTCCACTTTAATCATTATTCAACACCAAAATTCACATCAATTTCAATAAAAAGGGTAAAATTTTACACCTTCACAAATTCAAGAAAACATAATTCATCACTCAAGGACAACAAAATCGCAAATCCACACACACTTGACATAATCACACAAATAAAACACATCACCAAGAAACACATCACACTAAAACTCAAGGGTCCATAGAGCATCCCCGATAGGAATGATATCGGTGCATTGCGCACTACACCGAGGGTCCTATCCTTTCCTATCAGCCTGCATCCATCAATCTCGACACCATCAAACGAAGAAATTCAAATTCAACAATGACAAAAGAAAAGTGAAACTCAAGACTCATCGGTCTAAGCCATAGTTTACATAGTGAGTACAATATATGCCCAGTTGTATGAACCTAGGCTCTGGATAACGTTGTAACTACCATGCAAACCCCAAAGGACAATTAAACAATATTACTAAGATATGACATGAATTTTATTTAAGTAGATTCATTAGCACATACATCCCTTGGGGTACATGAGGAGTCATTACGAGACTGAGATCCACACAACAACAATAAAGAATAAAATCCAAAGATATAATCCATAACAAAATAAACATTAACAATTATAACACATACATGAAAATCATTGATAAGGAACCATCTGCGTACACAAATACAACATATGCATAATTAACTTAACACATTGAATTACAATTGCCATGGTCAATAACCACACCGAGTTAACATTACATTACAGTACAATGTTCTAGAGGTACAATGATACAAAGGTGTTTCCAACACATAAATGGAAACCATACACAAGAATCATGATACAAATAAATAGATGAAAACTGGCTCCAAGACGGATACAACACTGAAGTCGCTGCAACCGCACCAATCCGCACCTCTCGATCCTTGACTGGGGACCCAATGGGGTGCTTAGCACGTTCCACCCGACCATGTGAGTCCGAAGACCCACCCCCCGTGCTAGGAGCTGACAATAAGATTCCTCAACCAAGAACATCCAAACACGGAACCACAAGACTCAACAACATACAAAAGTATCATAAAACTCAAGGATTACAATGACATAATCAACAACAACCAAGAGTCATTTAAATAACTTAAAATCATAAATCTCATCACATAAATCAAAGCAATGACCAATAACAAGTAACCAAAGGATGATCATGAAACACTTCCAAATCCACTGAAATAAACATAATACAATTCCCAATTGCAATTAAACAACACAATAACATCTCACAGTACCATAAGAGAACAAGGTCATAAGTCAAATATCAATGAGATCATACAAGACCAAAAAGTACACCAAAGATGTATCAAGGCAATACTCCATAAATCAATATAAGTCCAAACAACAACAATCTAAACCAACTCCCACAACCTACTTCCAGAGGAACACAATAAAGTAAAACACATGGGCAACTAGGGGAGAGTGTCATCGCATAGTCCTACATGGGCTGTCCTGTGCTCTTCCTCCCAACTGGAGGCACCGGTCCCATCTATGACTGTCCTATGCTCTTCCTCCCAACTGGAGGCGCAGGGTGACTCATGCGGAGCCATAGACCTCTCGTGAAGACGAGGTCACGACCTTGCCAACCACGGCCTTCTCAGCCTTCCATTAGCCTATGGAAGCACTAATGAAGACAAGGCATCCATTTTATTAATCTTGTAATGATATTACTACCCAACCCTCCTAAGTTAATTATTAGGTTTTCACTTGTTTACTAACTCACTTGTGGGTTATCCTGTGCTCTTCCCCTTAAGCGGGGCGTCGGCCCCCACGAGGAGCCACTCTCCCTAGAGACCCAACCACATAAAACCAAGAAACCAAGGGTTGTACAACATAACAAGAATATTATATCACAACTGAGAAGCATGCGAGGCATTACCCATCTCACTATAAATACAATTTCCAAGTCTCAACAAATTTCGTACAACCCTTTTAAAATCATGAAACCAAAACACTTGCCACATCAAGGGCCCATAAAGAGAGAGAACATCAATTATCAATCATCTCAAGCCTCTGGAAGCCAAAAGAATGAAAACCCATAAACAAAGGTAAAGTGAAGCAACATGAGTATTTCTCCAATAAATCCAACACAAGGATAAAATTTCCTCAAATAAGAGAGTAACTCAGAAAAGCCATAAAAGGGGAAGATTCATCAAGACCCATCCGCAAATCAACAATGGTGTTACCTCAAATAGGGAACGCAAAAGAAAATCAACCTTTAAACAAAATCACTTAATAAAACCAAAAGCCACCAACTAGGCATTCCATGGGAGACCTCAATTTTCTCCTCACTAGAACCCCCTTATGATGGTACACAAACCACTTTCATAAAAACAACATAGCAATGACAACAATAATTGCAAGGCCACCAGATCAATTTCAATTCAAATATAATGAGTGAATATATTAAAATAAGATCAACCACCCCATCCAAACCACATAAACAACTTTGATACAAAATAAATCAGAAATCCAAGAAGATCAACTTCCCACAACTCATCAACAAAATACAAATTCCCAATTACATTGCAACAAAATTTAAATGACAAAGGATTCCTTGAATCAAAGTTAATCTCCAACGGCATTCATACCAATACGGAAATGTCCAAAAACAATCCCTTAATAAAAGAGGTAAAAGCATGCAACCAGGCATCCAAGGGACCAAATTTAAAGAACACCTTAAATACTCAATCACTCACAACTCCACCAAACATTCGCATAAAAAACAACAACCAAAAAATTCAAACAAGAACAATATTTAATAGCCAATCAATTAGCGACCAGAACTAAATAACTTTACAACTTACCCATAATAAAACAATTCATGATAACTATTACAAGTACTCTAAAAGACTTATTCATCAAGAGAACTTACAAATCAACCATTAAATAAATATAAAGGAAGTCAATTTCCAAAAAATTAAAAATCCCATTTCACAAATAAACTATCCAATTCGAGAATATCCTAATCAATCTCTAATCATACCCATACATTTAAATTTCCTCTTTCACCATACTAACTTAACATTCACTTCCAATAGTTAAATTAATTGAGAAAACCATTTAAGACCAATTGTCTATACATTAAAAAAATGACCATAATAACAATATTTCTAAATTCTTAAACCACATATTAAAACTTACTACCTTAAAAATCTTAAATCTATCTGAATAAATCTACACACATAAATACCTTTTAAAACCACTACAAATCTATATATTTTAATTCTTCTCGAGGAGGGAAAGTAAAAAAAAAAGAGAAAAGATATGTTTTAAGAATCCAACAATACTACAAGATGAAATATAAAAAGAACAACTTATTTAATCCCAAAATAAATTCTATTCCCAAAAATATTCACATTTAAACAAGAATTAAATAAACAATGCTGTCATATAATCGTAATTGATTTTTCTATTAACTTATCCTCTTAAATTGGTAATTTAATAAATCAAAAATAATGATAAACAAAAGATTTCTTTCTATTTTATTATTATTTCCATTATACTAGCTTTTGTTTTATTTTAACAGAAAAAGAAACAGAATATATATATATATATATTTTTTACAAAAATAAATAATACAGCATTAGTTAAATAAGAGGAATCAGAATATATATAAATTAAGATATATATATATATACATATTCACAAATTGCCCTTCTATTATATTGTCCTATCAAAATTTCACAATTTAACAAATTAATAGAAGTTCCTTTCTATTTCCATATCTTCACTATAATAAAATTTTATTTTGATCATACCAGAAAATAACCATACTTTTTACAGACTTACATAATTGATAACATTAATAATTAAATTAATGAAATCTAATTAAATAATTTACTGAAAATATATATATATATATTTATAAATGTTTATACACGCATTAAAACTTATATAAAAAATTTGTTTTAATTACCACATACCCTATTTGAATGGGAATTAAATCCCATGCCCAACGCATGGATGGAGGGCCCGGCCGCGACAGTCTACGGACTGTCACAGCAGTCCGACGGACTGCCGTGGACAGTCTACGGACTGTCACAGCAGTCTGGCGGGCTGTCATGGTAGCCCGTAGGCTGCCGCCCCAGTACCACTGCCGGCTGGGTGGTGGGTACGGCCGAAGGCCAAACCATCACCCAGTCTACAGTTTATTTTATTTTATTATTATTTATTATTTATTTTTTTATTTTTATAATTTCAAACCAATTTAATATGGCGACAATTCAAAACTTAAGAATTAAATTTTACATTCAATATTTATATATATATATATACATCTAATATATATACATATATATAATATATTATAAATAATTCGAAAACAGAGAATAACAATCAAGAGTACAGGTTACAGTATATATATATTTATATGAAAATTGTATTTGAAGAATATATATATACATCAACCCAGAAATTCACAGTAAGGGGATTATTTTTCCATTTATTTATTTTCCAGAACAACCTCAGCAATACTGTTTATTTCCAGAATCCCAACCAAAGCTTCATTTTAATAAACAACAATTCAAAACCCAACAAATAATTTCTTTTAAATAAACAACAGTCCCAAGTTCCCAGAAATTTCAATCTAATAACAATCCCCAATTTCCTTTGATTAAACTGTAACCCCAGTGAATTTTCTTACTAATTTTCAATCTTAAATACAAATTTAATTCACAAGCACAAATCCCTATTTTAACAGAGGTAAATAAATTAAAGAAGGAACCTGGCGTCCTTCGCTTGCAGAAGATTGAAGAAGCTTCGATCCTTTTTCTGTATCAATTTCCCTTGCTGCAAATCTTCCAGCAACTGATCCGAATCCTCCTTCCTCTTCACCAATTTCTCCACAACAAAAAAAGAACTAAAGTCAGAAAATTGATTGGAAAAGAAATTTCTCCAGCATTCCCAAAAAAACCCCCTAAATAAAAACACACACAAAAGTCTCTTCCATTTCCTCTTCAAGCGAATGCCAAAAGTCACTTCTTTTTTTAAAAATAAAATTCAAATCCAATCGAATCCACAAAAGATTGAGCTTTTTATTTATTTATTCTTCATATTCTCCAGTGAAAACCAAAAGTCACAACTCAAGAAATAAATCCAAATAATATTTAATCCCTTTAATTCCTTTTGTTGCCTTTTCTAGTATTTATATTTCATTTTCTTTTATCAAGCATTTTTGATTAAACTAAATAAATTTAACTCCACAAAAATGAACTTCTATTTGAATATATATTCATTATCTTCACAATACACTATTTGTTAATTACTTCCACATTAGAATAATTAAAATCAACCATTTGCAAGATTCTAAATAAATATCCATTAAATTTCTTATTATAATAATTATCTTTTCAAGATTACTTGTTCATAACAACTTAAATCAATTTATCTAATAATATCACTTTTACTTTTAACGAATTAGTTTGATTGATCATTTGTTCTAAATCATTTGATTTGATTTAATTGATTATTATTTTAATTCCTAATTATATTTTAAATAACCTTGCAATTTCATTTATGATTTAATTAATTATTTAAACATGATTACTAACATATTATATTTTCCACACAATCAAATAACTCAGTAACCAATGAAACACACACACACACACAAGTCCAAAACAACCGACATAGAGGGGTATTACAATTTCCGTAATATATATTGTGATGCAATGATTTAGTAAATTATGCTATGATATAATCAGTTAGTTTAGAAATGCTATTTCATCTTTGATATAATAATTGTTAGTATAGTTTGGGTGAGAGGACAATGTAGCACCACTCTTTTACGAGTGCCCTTCTATGCTACAATTCCTTCTCACAATGTAATGCTTTGATTATATATATGTACACGATATTGTTTGGATGTAGGGATTGCAAGTACATAGTATTGATTCCACCTGCTTTGGTAGGATAGGGCGAGCATCAAATTTACCCAACGGCATGATGTTGAAACATAGATGACAAGGAGTCACCCCATCCCATGATTGTCAAACTGTCCTGATTGAATGGTATTGTTAGTTTTTGTGTTTGTCATTTCTGAAATTTATTATTGTGGTTTGTGTGAGTGTCTTGTTCATATTTATTTTACGTTGGTATTTTGTATGATGTGATTTATTTAATTAAATGGTGTTAATAAATTTTTATTATAGTGTTGGAATAAATTTGTATTAAAATATAAAAGTCGTGTTTTATTTAAGTATTAATTAAATATTTAAGATTAGTATTTTGTTAATTTAATTAAAATTGATTGTTGAGAATAATTATGAAATAAATAAATTAAATTATGTGCATTTCAAGTAAAGCTTGCAAAATGAGAATTAAAACAAAAAAAAAGTATTGATAAAGGGAAAAAATCAATAAAAGAAAAGAAAAGATAAAAAGGACGAATGAGTATTGAGTTTGGCTGAAAAGCTAGAATTAAAATTAGAAAATTTATTTTAATGAGGATTTTTAGAGTTTTCGAAAAAGAGAAGAGATATCTTTTATTTAATTGCAAAATTTGAGAGACTTGGGATTCACAAGAAAATTACAGAAGTTACAGAAAATATGGAGTTTTTGAAAAATGGGATTTTCCCTTGTTCTTCTTCTATAGTAAATTATTTTAGTTTTCTTTGTTCGAAAAGAGAGGTTATTCTAGATTAATTTTAGATTAGAGAATCTATCAAGGAAAGTTGGCGAAGATATTTTGAAGAAGGAATGGGAGCTCTCAAAAAGGCAGTTGGGATCAAGCAAGCTTCATCAAATTATCAGTGCAGGACTCTAGGTTCCATAAATTATCTTTCTTTTGTTAAAATTGTAATGGCAATCATATTGTGTTGGGAAAGGAAATTATTACGGGGTTTTGGAAAAACTTCTGGGTATCAAATAATTGGGGAAAAATCTATTGGTTGAATCTTTATTGCTCTAGAATTTCTTTATAATGAATGCCCATATTTATACTTACTTTCATATAAATTAGGGATTCAATATAAAATTCCTTTCATCAATTCAAGTGAAATTTTGTCACATAAGATGAAAATAGTAATTGACTAGATTTTATTTATTCCTATATTTCTTTGTTTAAGAAAATTGTATTCCTGTGCTAAAAGTTTTAAATTATTTGATGCACATGTGTGTGTGTATATATATATATATCTTTGGAAGGATATACATAAATATATATTTATATATATATATATATAATATACCTATATTGGTCTTTTATTTAAATAAAGTTTCTAGTTTTTTTTCTGTGAAATATTCATTTTGGGTCAAATCAGCAAAAAAATTCTATGAAGAATTTTCATTATAAAAAAAAAAATTAAATGAAATTTTGCATTTGAAATTTATATATTCAAAAAAAAAAAAATTGATTGAAGAGTGTTGGGAGGGATGGCGCTAGGTCCAAAGCCCCCCGTACTCTCTGTGCGGTTTGTATGACTACTGTGTGTAGTGCTTGTATAGGCTGAACAAACTTAATGCATTTGCCAGTTTGTTTTTTTATTATATATATATATATATATATATATTTAGTGTGGTTTTCTTTTTTAATAATGATATATATATATATATATATAAATTTAACTTTTAGTATAAAAATTATAGTTGTGGATATTACGAAAGAGACAAATTTTATTAGGAATTGGAATTTTTATTGAAATTTATTACATAATTAGTTCAAGGAAAAGAGAAGTTTTTGAATGGTAATTAAAAGAATTATATTAATTTGGTGTGAAAGTTATTACGTTGTTTTGTTTTTAATTCTCATTGACTTCTTTATTTCCTTTAGTTATCATGTTGACTTTTGTAATGAGGGAACCCTGTCGATCTTATGAATCCAAACTTTGGTGGTTGTGATCCTTAGTACTCCATAGGTGTGCCCTTGTTGTTGCATGATTTAGCTTTATTATTTTGGAATGGTTGTGCGAGATTGTTGAGATTTTGATTATGAGTTATTGCTAGATGGGTGATGCCTTGCATGTCTTTGTTTTGAGATATATGCTTTATTTGTTATGGTACAACCCTTGCCTTGTTTTAGTTTATATTTCAGGATCTTTTGGGAGAGTGGCTCTTTGTGGGGGTCGATGCTTCAAAAGGAGGAAGAGCTCAGGATAACCCACGTAAGAGTAGTTTAACAAGTAAAAACCCAAGAATAGAATTTAGGGGGATGGGTAGTAAAAACACATAAGATAATAAATGGATACCTCGTCTATGCATTAGGGTTATCGTAGACTAATGGTAGAATGAGAAGGTCGTGGTCGGAAAAGTCGTAACCTCATCCGCATGAGAGGTTGATGGCTCCGCATGAGCTACCCTATGGGGTTGGCACCTCAAGTAGGAGGAAGGGCTTGGATAACCATAGATGGGGGTTGGTGCCTCAAGTTGGAGGAAGGGCCAGGATAACCCATGTAGGCTATGCGATGACACTCTCCTCTAGACACCCGTATGCCTTGTTCTTTGTTGCCTCTGGAATTGTATACTGATTGTTGCTTCAGATTCTTTTGGAAATGATTTATGATTTTTATTTGGTTATGGACTTAGTTATTGCGATGAGTGTCATGGTGTTATGTTATAATGTTATCTCATGAATGTTGTTGTTATGTCCTTTGTAATCCTTGATGTTGTGTTGGATTTATTGTACTATGTTGTTTTATTAGAGTTGGCTTATGGTATTCGTGGTCATGATTACTTCCTTGTCACCCCCGTGGGTTATTTATAACCCACGTGGTCATGTGGAACATGCTCCGCACCCATTGGGTTTTCCATCAATGTTCATCTTCTCAACATTCTTCAGTTGGAGCGTGTACCAGTTGTTCACTTTGTAATTCATTCATTATTGTACTATGTATTTATCCCGCATGTATGGGAGATTTATTGTAATTCATTTATTGAGAACATGTAATGTAATTTTTAAACGATGATGTATTATTTAGGAACCTTTGTAATCATTATTGTATGAGATTCATTACAGTGGTAATATATGATGTAATAATACTTTTTCTTATGGTTCATGGATGTACTTCTGCAAATGGTTATTGTAATGTTATGATGAATGTAATTTTTTAATAAGTTATTCATTTTCATCTTTTATCTTTTCTTTGTGTTGTTATGCGATGTGACCTCGCGTGCCCGAGAGGACTAGACATTATGTTGTTTATGTGTAATGTAGATATGTTTAATGGTTGTTACGTGATTACTTTGTATTATTTAAAAAAAAATTGTTGGCTATGTTTTTTCTCTAGGGTTTGCACAATGGGCATTATAGTGGAGGTGGGGGGTTTCGAGGTGGAGTGGGTGGAGGTGGAGTGGTTGGAGCTAGAGAGTGTGGATCCATGATTTAGATATAAGTGAACCTGCATTAAATTTGTAATTGAAAAATGTCAGATACATGTTTAAAATCCCCTTAAACCATTCAATATAAATGACTTGAGTACAAATAAAAAAATGTGTAAAGCTCATTTATGTCTAAGGCGTGTAAATGGAAAACAAATAATTGTTAAAGTGATGTGAAATCTCATTTAAAAATACATTAAATTTTTACCTTGCTACAATGTGGAAGTGTTAAGCTCCAAATTGATTCAACAAAGGTGGAAGTGTTTTTCCTTAAATTGGCAATACTTAGTGAATCTATATACATAGTTAGTTAAACAAAAACTTGTCCCTGCAGCCATAGGAAAATGGGAAAACTTAATGTGTAATAATTGATGGCTTGTGCGGGAGGCTATCATTTGTATATGATTCAAAATAATAGCCTCCTACATAGCACATCAATTATTACCCATTCACTTCACCCATTTCTTTATGGCTGCAGGGACAAGTTTTGTTTGGTCAATGCTAACAATGGATCCAGATTCACCAAGAATTGGAAATTTAGAGCACTTCCAACAAGAATCCTTTCTATTTTGAGAGCTGAAGAGAGTCAAAGCAATTAAAAAATTAAAAAACAAATTATTTAGCAAAGAAATACTAATTTAAAAATAATAAAAAAAGCAAGAATTTAAGAAACATGAAAATAAGTGATAAAGAATAATGAAAAATAGACAAGAATGTAAAACGGTTTAAAAAAATGGAGAAAGGAGGTAATGAAAGTTCTATTTTATGTTTGTTTAGTATGCTAGGTTGAATTTTATGCCTTTTTTCTAGTAATAAAGGTTTTATTTTTTTGTTTGATGGTTTTTTTTTGTTTTTCACTAACTAGGGTTTCAAATTTTGTTGTAACTTTAAATAGAAATGAAAAAATTAAAAAAATCTACAAAGAATATATATTTTTTTTAAATTGTCACTAATTAGCAAAAAAATTTGAAAAAATGCAAAAAAAGCATACCTGGAGGTCCTTGCTCAACTATTGTTGTTTTGTGGAAGTACATTATATTCCTGTTTGGCTTCGATTGAGTGGATAAAAATGGATATTCGTTAATAACGAATATCTATAATTAATGGATATATGTCCATTATATCATAAATTTATTATATATATAATATATATTATATATTATACATTCTAATATATAATATATATAATATATATGTAGACACCTAAATTTGGACACTTAATTTATCCAAATTTATCCCCTTTTGTCTAAGCATCCCCTTATCCGCATTAATTAAGTAATATCACTATTATTTAATTAGTCCCTCTAAATTTCTTCTAATCCCTAAGGTATCTAGTTAAATAATTAAATACCTTCCCCCTTTCATCAAATAAATTAAATGTGTGTTTGTTTTGGTGCCATCCCTCTGTAGTCAATCTCTTGGTCAGGTAGTTTATGATTAAGATGTGCACACTCCTAATCATCATTAGGGTCTCATCCTCCATAATTTCTCACTTCTCCCTAATGAGTCCTTAATTAGTCTAATCAAGTACTTGCACAACCTTAATCATCCAATTAGGTCATCTCTAATCCCCATATCATTTATGGAATGTGTCCTTAGTCAACTTCATTAAAAGCTTTCTCTTTTTGAACAAGGCATCTCCATTCCCCATGTGAATTTTTAATTCACATTTAATCCCCCAATGCATTTAAAGGAATTTTAAATTCCTTCTTTCATCCCCATGAGAATATTTGAGGAATTTTTAATTCCCCACATGTCCTCTCACCCACATGGGGATAAGTACCTCCTTTATGAGGAGATCTTGCCCCAATCCCAAGGTACCATGTACCCTCTCCATGTCATGTACTATCCTTCCACCTCATGTACACATCATCTCTTTTAAGCCATATCATGTGCCACATGTCAAGATGTGAGGGCTTGTGAGTTCTCAACTCACCTTAGCCCTACATCTTGATCTTGGTGGCTTAATCCTGACCGTCCATTTCCCTAGGGATTTCCAAAATCTCTATAAATACCCACTCTTTTCTCTCATTTTAGGGGAGATCGTGCATTGTAGCCAAACTCTTGCAAAATTTCTCTAGAATTCATACTTAGCCATTTTCATACTTTCATCCACTTCCATCCATCCTCACATTATCATCTAGCTTTCCTATTTTGCCATCCAAGGAGCATACACACCAAAGATTGAAGGGCCAACCAAAGGATCGATTCGAGACAAGGTATAAAGTTCCATTTTGTTGCTTTTATTTTGTGTTGAATCCAACTTAGGCTAATCTTGAGGTGTAGGTAGTTTTTAGTGTTGTGTGCATTACTTTGTTTGCTGCTCATTTTCTAGCACTCAAATCCAACCTATCACAATATAATATATATATTATAATATATAATATATCTTATAATATAATATATATATTATATATTATATATAGTATATATTGTAGTATATTTTATATATAAAATATACTATAATTTATACTATATATATATATATATTATATATAAAATATATTACATGATATATTATATATACTATATACTATAATATTATATATAAAATATATTATAGTATATTATATATAATATACATTATTCATATTATAGATATATTGTATATATATTAAATATATTATATAATATATTCAATACATCGTATTTCTTTGAAGTATCCATCTCCCTTTCATACTTTTTTGTAGGGTTTAGGGAGATAGGGAGTGGGAGAGGGTAGGAGAGTGTGGGAGAGGGTGTGAGAGGGTTGGAGACAATGGGAGAGTGATAGAGAGGGTGGAAGAGGGATGGAGAGGGTTGGAGAGACTGGGAGAGAGGGTTGGAGTGGGTTGGAGAGAGTGGGAGAGGGTTTGAGAGTGTGGGAGAGTGTGGGAGAGGGTTGGAGAGTGTGGGAGAGGGTGGGAGAGGGTTTGAGAGTGTTGGAGAGGGTAGGAGAGAGGATTGGAGAGGGTGGGAGAGGATGGGAGAGGGTGGGAGAGTGTGGGAGAGGGTGGGAGAGAGGATTGGATAGTGTGGGAGAGGGTGGGAGAGAGGATTGGAGAGGGTTGGAGACATCGGGAGAGGGTTAGAGAGGGTTGGAGAGTGTGGAAGAGGGTGGGAGAGGATTTGGGAGTGTGGGAGAGGGTGGGAGAGGGTTGGAGAGTGTGGGAGAGGGTGGGAGAGGATTTCAAAGTGTGGTCGAGGGTTGGAGAGGGGTGGAGAGAGTGGGAGAGGGTTTGAGAGTGTGGGAGAGGGTTAGAGGGTGGGAGAGTGATAGAGAGTGATAGAGAGGGTGGGAGAGGGTTGGAGAGGGTTGGAGAGAGTGGGAGAGGGTGGGAGAGGGCTGGAGAGTGTGGGAGAGGGTTGGAGAGAGTGGGAGAGGGTTTAAGAATGTGGGAGAGGGTTGGAGAGGGTGGGAGAGTGATAGAGAAGGTGGTATAGGGTGGGAGAGGGATAGAGAGGGTTGGAGAGAGTGGAAGAGAGGGTTGGAGTGGGATGGAGAGAGTGGGAGAGGGTTGGAGAGTGTGGGAGAGGCTGGGAGAGGCTGGGAAAGGCTGGGAGAGAGGATTGGAGAGTGTGGGAGAGGGTGGGAGAGGTTTGGAGAGGGTTGGAGAGAGTGGGAGAGCGATGGAGAGGGTTGGTGAGTGTGGGAGAGGGTGGGAGAGTGTGGGTGAGAGTGGGAGAGGATTTGAGAGTTTGGGAGAGGGTGGGAGAGGGTTGGAGTGTGTGAGAGAGGGTTAAAGAGAGTGGGAGAGGGTTGGAGAGGGTTGGAGAGAGTGGGAGAGGGTTGGAGAGGGTAGGAGAGTGATAGAGAGGGTGGGAGAGGGATGTAGAGGGTGGGAGAGGGTTGGAGAGTGAGGGAGAGTGTAGGTACGGATCACGAATAGGCAGACCCGACCTGTACAGGCGGACCTGACCTTTCAAA
>VDFB02000003.1:737403237-737422201 GCA_007258455.2 Sequoia sempervirens | reverse complement strand
GGAGAGAGTGGGAGAGGTTTGGAGAGGGTGGGAGAGGGTAGGAGAGGGTTGGAGAGTATGGGAGAGAATGGGAAAGGGTTTGAGAGTGTTGGAGAGGGTTGGAGAGAGTTGGAGAGGGTGGGAGAGGGTTGGAGAGTGTGAAAGAAGGTGGGATAGGGTTTGGGCAGAAAAATATATTAATATTAATATATCTATTATATATAATATATATTATATCATATAAAATATATATTATATATTATATAATATATATTTTATATAATATAATATATATACTATATTAATATATATACTTTATATTATATCGTAGGTGACAAAGAAGAGTTAACAGATATCCATTTTGTAAGTTATATAAAAAAAATAGGGACCATTTTGAGTACTTCAATGGACCCTACATTCTTTTTGTTGTGAAATTCTCATGATTTTTGTCTATAACTAATGAAATTAAGCTTTTCTAAGATTCTGTTACACATTTTTTAGCATTCCAATCATTGGTGTGTTTTTTTTTGTTTGTGCAATGGGGAGCAAGAGTCGACATAAGAGAAAAGATAAAAGGAAACTTACAACAGATCAAATTGAAGCATATAGAAAAAAAGATAGACAAAGTCATAAGAAAAGAAGAAAAGGTATGCAAAATATTCAAAATGAAGCTTCTTCCAAACCATTGAATGTTAATTCAAGTGAAGATTATATAAGAATTGAAAATATTGAACATCATATTGAAATTGAAAATGAAAATGTGAACATTGAGAATGAAAATGTTGTTCAAAATGAAATTGTTATTGAAAATATTGTTCAAAATGAAATTGTTATTGAAAATGTTGAAAATGAAAATATGGTTGAAAATGAAATTGTTTTTGACAATGAAAATGTTGTTCAAAATGAAATTTTTATTGAAAATGTTGAAAATGAAAATGTGGTTGAAAATGAATTTTTTTTTGACAATGAAAATGTAGTTCAAAATGAAATTATTATTGAAACTGTTGAAAATGAACCTTATGCAACACCTAAATACAAAAGAAACCCTAAATGGTTGGTTGAAATAGATGAGAACATAATTTATAATCTTCAAGGAAAAAGGTCACAACAAATGGTTTGTTTGTGGGCTATGAAATTGTTCAATGAATTCTTTTCCAATAAGACATTAACTGAACAATGCCAAATTTTTTTGAAATTACTTAAGATTTACAAAATGAGACCATTATTAAAAAAATTGAAGATTCGTCTCACAAAAAAATTGGAAAAAAATAGTCTTATTGTTAAAAATATTTTTAATGCTCTAACCTCTTTTGGAAAGACTAGTAAGGAAAAAGATAAAAGGTCTGCTCGAAGAGTGATCACAACATCACTAGTAAGCCATCATTTGAAAAATGCTCGTTTAATGAGACAAACTTGTATTGATTTTAACTTAAATCGTAAAACATTGAGTAGAGAACTATCAAGAAGAGGAAGACTCGATAGTGCTCTTCAAAATGATACGTGGGATTTTAGTGGGAGGCTTCCACATGTTGATAAAAAGCTAACCGATAATGTAAAGATGCAAATTGAAAAATATTGGAATTCTCACTCTAGAGTATCACCGAATGTAAAGGATGTTTTAAAGTTACGAATTGGTAATAGAGATCGTACACCGCATCCTAAACATTTTTTGGAATGTAGCCAAATAATTTTATACAAACAATTTTTTCAAGAACATCCACATTTACAAATTTTGCAAAGGGCTTTTGAATCTTGCAAGCCATTTTATTGTGTTCCTATTAAGGTTTGTAATACATGTTGTAAATACCATGTTGAGTTTTCAATGTATCATGAATTGTTATGCCATATTCGTTCTACTATGCGTATTGACAAAATGTTGTAGGAGTCATGAAGTGAAACTTCCCAATTCATCCAGGGAGTTGTTAGATTCATTTTTATGCATTAGAGGTGATGGTTGCTTATCTTATAGAAATGATTGTTTAAATGGAACATGTTTGGAATGTGGTGGTTTATCCAAGTTTGTAACATGATTTCATGAGGGCAGCGATCATGATTTTGGTAACAAAATTGTTGAGAAAAACAAGTATGAGATAGTGAAATACACATTGAAGAGTGGAGGTGAGGGTTCTAGATGCAAGTTGGTTGCAAGAGAGGTAAGTATTGCTGATTTTATTTCAGATTTTAAGAAAAATATTTTCTATAAGTATGCAAGGCATAGCCACAAGTCGTAGTAGTTGGATTGACAATTTAGGATGTGTAAGGACTCTTTCCCCATTGGAACTATTATATCTATAGTTGATTTTGCTGAAAATTACACATTTCAACCACAAAATGAAGTTCAATCAAAATATTATAATTCAATTCAAATTGCTATTTTTTTCCACATAACATATAGGCATGCCCTTGATAGTATAGAAGATGACAAGAAGATAATCAGGGAGTACCATTTTTACATGAGTGATGATAAATCTCATTCATCCAAGTTTGTATAACATTGTTTTCAAAAAAAAAATTAGTTCTTGTAGGAAAAAGGAGTTGCAATGGGTTGACATTTGATTTGGTCAGATAACTGCACAGGGCAATTCAATAATGCTCGCATGTTTTATTGGTTGAGCAGGATGCATATAGAGAGGGGTGTACCACATATTTGGAGTTTTTTTTAAGCTAGGCATGGAAAAGGCGAGCATGATGGTACAAGTGAATGTGTGAAGAGAGCTTTGGTTAAGGAACAAATGAAGATTAGAGGTGTTGCAACATTGAATGATGCATGTTCTATTATGGACTGGTGTAGTTATGCACTATCATGAGGAGGAACACTTGATTCACAGGTCTATAGGTTCTTTTGGTTGGTTGAGGAGGGCATAGTGGGAGACATAATGGAATGTCAAACAATTAGAGATTCTTCAAAGATGCATTCAGTTCAAAGCTTAGATGCGAGTGCATGGGCCATATGGATATGAGAGATGGATTTTTTTTGTCAGAATTGTATTGAGTGTGATTAGAATCAGTGTGAATCAAGTGAATGGGTAGATACATGGATTCCACAGTACCTAACCCCTTTATCTATACCACAATCCTAATTACAAGATGTAATGGAAAGTTCAGTTGACTATGATCATTTTTCAGATCTTATACAACCAGGGCATGTCTATGCAGTTGTAGCACAATAAGGGAATGAAGAGGGATCAAATTATTGGCTGGAATGATGTGTACAAGGAAAGAAAAAGCTAACAAAACCAATGAAATATGATGATGGTTTCATGTATCCTACAAGTTCAATTTTTGTTTCTCAAACTTGGTTGCATTGCCATTTCACCATCGTTTAGGTTGTTTACATTAATATAGATTTTTTATTCTAAGTATATTTAGATGTTGATAAAAAAGTTATGATCACACAGGTTCAGTTGTTTTTAGAACTTGGTTGCAAACATATATGATTAGAAAGAATGGTGTACCTGCATTTGAAGACTATGAGAAACACAAAACCATTCTGATATATTCACACCTTTTTATAGCAACAAATGTTAAGTTATTGATACTTCATGCTAGACAGTAAAAAAAAAAAACTATGGACAATTAGTAGTGTTGATCATGAAGCAATACTGGAAACTTTGAAGGTAAGAGATGAACCTGCAGACACACTTGAGTAGCCGATCATTTGTTGTATGGGATAGGTATGATATTATTCGTCACATTTTGATATTTTTTATCTACTAAGGTTCATTATTTAGATTGTTTAGAATAATATAAATTGGTTATTCTAAGCATATTTTATAGTTTTCATTACCAATTCATCATCATTCAAGTTGTTTAGAATAATATATATTTGTTAGTCTAAGCATCTTTTCTATTGTGACAATATAGATTTCCCATTTGAAGTATATTGTGATGTTCCTAGCATGATAGATCATGGACCTGCTATAACAATAGCCATCTTTGATCCTTTGGGAGAGGTATTTGAGAGATTAGAATAATATAGATTGGTTATTCTAAGCATCTTTTATAGTTTATATTACCATTTCATCATCAATTAAGTCGTATAGAATAATATATATTTTTTATTCTATTATACATAGTCTGACTGCTACCTTAATGGTTTGTACAAGTGGTTGTCACTTGATAATGTCAAAAAGCTACTCTTGTGGAAGACTGTGCCAACTGTGAAGGAAATGTGAGCATTATTTCCTTTCCCTACTGGGAAATTACTATGTATTAGGGTCTTTGTTCTATTTTTACATGGAATTTTGTAAATCCTATATTTGATAGCAATTATTGAATGATAATATCATGCATACTATGTACACTTTACATGTATTCAAGTGTATACTTTACAACTTAAGTGTATACTTTGTCACTTATGAGTATTGCATTGTATACTTTATGACCTGCATGTTTAAATACATATCCTTTGTATGCATGTGTGTAGTTCATGACTTAAGTGTATTTGAGTATTGTAATGTATACTTTACGACCTACATGTTTTAATTTGTATACTTTGTATTCATGTGTGTAGTTCACAACTTAAGTGTATTTGAGTAAATGAATCACTTTTTCACTTACTCAAAAGGAACAAAACAAACCCTAAGCCCCTTTTCACCTTTACATCACATCCATTTGACCCTTTTTCCATCAACTTAAAACTTGACTCTTAAGGGAAATCGTCAATCCAATGTAGCTCGAAGTGATTCGACATATTTGGGTGCAAAAGAGGACCATACCTAGTGTAAAAATACCCATCCGGATATGTTGGAATAGTTTGTTTAGTCCTATGAGTTGCAGAACAAAAGTTGCACCACATTGCAACTTTACATTGCTTGCATCTGACAACTTTTTCCTCAACAGAAAACTCATCACCACAGGAAAATGACTCTGAGATAGCAAAAATCAAGAGAGGTTATTGTAGAGGGTCCCAACACAATCCCATATCCTCAAATAGAGAGTTTGTAGGAATCACAGTTTCTGAGAAATAGATATTCAAAGATTGTTGCCTTTTAGCACTTTAGACTCTTAATGGAAATCATTGGTCCAATGTAGCTTGGACTGATTCGGCATATTTGAGTGCAAAAGAGGATCATACCTATTATAAACATACCCATCCAGATGTTTTGGAACAATCCATTTGGTCATACAAGTTGCAGAACAAAAGTTGCACCACTTTGCAACTTTACACTACTTGCATCTGATAACTTTTTCCTCAATAGAAAATTCATCATTGCAGGAAAACACCTCTGAGGTAGAAAAAAATAAGAGAGGTTATTGTAGAGGGTCCCAACATGATCCCATAGCCTTAAATGAAGAGTCTATAGACATCATGGTTTCTGAGAAATAGATATTCAAAGATTGTTGCCTTTTAGCACTTTGGACTCTTAAGGGACATCATCGGTCCAATGTAGCTTAGACCAATTCAGCATATTTGGGTGTAAAATAGGACCATACCTAGCATAAATGTACCCATCTAGACATTTTGGAATAGTTTTTTTGGTCCTACGAGTTGCAGAATGAAAGTTGCACCACTTTGCAACTTTACACTGCTTGCATCTGACAACTTTTTCCTCAATAGAAAACTCATCACCGCAAGAAAATGCCTCTGAGGTAGGAAAAACTAAGAGATTTTATTGTAGAGGGTCCCAACATGATCCCATAGCCTTAGACAGAGAGTCTATAGGCATCACAGTTTCCAAGAAATATATATTCAAAGATTGTTGTCTTTTAGAGGGTTGGACTCTTAAGGAAAATCGTTGGTCCAATGTAACTCAGACCAATTCGGCATATTTGGGTGCAAAAGAGGACCATACCTATCATAAACATACCCATCTAGACATGTTGGAACAGTCTATTTGGTCCTATGACCTACATAATGAAAGTTGCATGACTTTACAACTTTACACTGCTTCCATCTAACAACTTTTTTTCTCAATAGAAAACTCATCACCGCAGAAAAATGACTCTGAGGTAGAAAAAAATGAGAGAGGTTATTGTATAGGGTCCTAACATGATCCCATATCATTTGATGGAGAGTTTTTATGTGTCACGGTTTCTTAGAAATAGATATTCAAAGATTGTTTCCTTTTAGCACTTTGGACTCTTAAGGGAAATCGCTAGTCCAATTTAGCTCGGACTGATTCGACATATTTGAGTGCAAAAGAGGACTATACCTAGCATAAACGTACCCATCCAAACATGTTGGAATATTTTTTTTGGTCCTGCAAGTTGCAGAATGAAATTTGCACCACTTTGCAACTTTACACTGCTTGCATCTGACAACTTTTTCCTAAACAGAAAAATCATCACCACAGGAAAATACCTCTGAGGTAGCAAAAAATGAGAGAGGTTATTGTAGAGGGTCCCAACATGATCCCATAGTCTCAGATGGAGAGTCTATAGGTGTTATGGTTTCCAATAAATAGAGATTCAAAGATTGCTTCCTTTTAGCACTTTGGACTTTTAAAGGAAATCATTGATCCAATGTAGCTCAGACTGATTCGGTGTATTTGGGTGTAAAAGAGGACCATCCCTAGCATAAATGTACCCATTTGGACGTGTTGGAATAGTCGATTTGGTCCTACAAGTTGCTAAACGAAAGTTGCACCACTTTGCAACTTTACACTACTTGTCAAAATTGCAACTTATTGTCAAATGATGGAAGTTCAAGAGTCATCTTGTTGTAGTTCATTAGAAAATAGTTGCAAGTTGTTTGCTCATATTTGTAATTAAGGTCAATCGAGGTTTGGGAATGATACCCTAGATGCAAAAAGTGTGGTTTTTAAGTGAAATTGAGAGGTTTAAGGGTGTTACCTTATTGACATCTATTGGGGCAACAATTTCTAAAGGTGTATTAAGCATATGGGTATGTGCAAGATCATGATGGGCCAAAAAGTGGCAATAAGGAAAAAATTACATCTTTCATCGACCCAAAAACACAAAAATGTCGAGTTGACTTTTAAGTGGCTTGGGTGTCAGTACACGCCTCCAAAGCAATTACCAAACCTAGATTTCCATATCGGATATCTGATCCAAATCAGATATCCAATTTGAAAAAAGTATATATAAAAAAATTTCAGGCTATCAAAATCATTTCACGGTCACAAACAACCCACGGGCGCATAGTTAGGAGGTTCTTCACACAACAAATATCCAATTTCGCTAATATCGGATTTGAAAAGGTTAGATTTTAGATTTTTCTTTGCTTTGATTTAATTTTGAATGAGATTTGTATAATTTCAATTAGTCTTTTATCAATTTTTTTTCAAAATAGGGTTTTTGATTAAATTTTAATGAAAATTTTGAGTTTAGAATGGATTTTGATTAAAAATGAATATTTTTAATGGATTTTGATTAAAAATGAATGTTTTTTATGGATTTTGATTTAAAAATAGTGTTGTTTATGTATTTGTATTAAAAATTAGAGAATTTTATAGATTTTTGTTAAAAAGTAGGGTTTTTTTTAGATTTTTTTTAAAAACTAGGGTATTTTTATAATATTTTCATTTATATTGTCTAATTTTAATTAGATTAATTAGTTTTTAACTTTAATCAGGCATTATGGCTATTGAGAATAAGAATGCACAAATTCCACCAATTGAGAATGAAAATCCACCAGCTGAGAATCAAAATGTAGAAATGTCAAAAGCTCCACCACCTCCGCAGCCATCAATTGAAGACTTAATTGGTGAAAAATTGGAGCAATTTAGGGGCATTTGTGATGTTTATAAGAAAATCCCTCGATTATCCCATATGTCAACCACATTGATAAAAATAATTACAAATGTAGAAACCCTCTCAACCCAACATAATGCCTTTCATTCGTGGCGAGAAACCATGAGGGAATATTATGCATGTGGATTGTCTTATGATGATGTGAAAAATATCCAAATAACAAAATCCCATATAGCCTCTTTATTCATTAGCCCCTGCACTGATTTTCCAGTTAATTTTAACAAACCAAAACTTTCTATAAAATGGTGCACGCATAGGGGCATAGTAGATAACTAAATTGACATTGTTGGTTTATGGTTTTTGATAAACCACCCAACAATAATCTTGATGTACCTTTTTACTTTATTAAAAAAGTATACGCTAAGTTTTTGTTAAGGCATCATGTCAATTAATTTGACTTTAAAACCTTCTAGGGCGTTGGTGGAGGTATTCCCTAGGATAGGCCAGGGGCAGTTAGAGTAGTCAGGTGCCCACATGTTCCCCTTCCTCCCCTCCTCCACCACCTCCAATACAACATCCAGATATTATGGAGGATGCAGCCACATAGACTATCTAGGCCATTCACTCTTTGAGTGTTCTTTTGGTTTCCCATGCTTCTTCAATAGCTCAGCCACATTCTGGTGATGTTGGTGATGGATCTAGTGTTGTTGCATCATCCTCCTTGGGTCCACATATTTGCAATACATGCCACTAGATATGCTTGGTCCTCTTGTACAACCCACTAAGCATCCTTTAGACACTTCTGATTATGACATCCAATATGTGGAGATTATAGCAGATCACACGCAGGGGAGTGGAGCACGCCCTACAAATTCCTCTCCTACCAGAGAGGTGGACATTGGAATAGTTACATAGGTAACATTTAAGGTGTAAATTCATAACTTGCATTTTTTTTAAATGAATAATAATAAGAGATAGTATCAAGTACTCATATTCATTTACATGGTATATTTAACAGTTAATGTCTAAGGAGGAGCTCACATAGGTGACTGATAGCACCCTTAGGGCCATTTCATTTGGCCTCGACACACACACACAGTATGTATTTTCGCACTCACTCATTTAAATTTTTTTACTGTATACTTGCTTGTCATTAATGAAATTATATATTAACTTATATGTTTATCTTATTCTTTTCTTGTAGGAAACACCTAGTGTGAGCGAGGTGAGGCATTCCCTAGACTATGGAGGTGGAATGTTAGATAAGGGAAAGGTAATTGAACTCAAATTTGATTGAATTAAGATTTATAAGATCTTTTATTGATTATGCATACATTGACATAGATTGGTAGTTTCATATGTACTTGTCATTTTTATGTACAGGTAGTTGTGAGCTATACATCATTGTTGACAAGTGTCACAACACCTGAAGGAGTAGGTATTCGAACACCTGAAGGAGGAGGTGTTGAAACACCTCAAGGAGGAGGTGCCAAAACACCTCAAGGAGATAAAGAAAAAGATCAACCTAAAGAGGTATGTGTTTATTTTATTTTGTGCTTGGTAAATATGTTTTTATTACCGACAATTGTATGCTAACTTGGATCAATTTTATGTTTTTGTTCACATATATAGATTGATGTTACAAAAGTTGGTTTGGTTGGTTCTTTGAGAGGGGTATATTCTAGGACTCCTGACCCTTCAAAGAGACCTATATTTCAAGTAATTAAGATTTCAATTATAATTCAATGTATATTGATTTTTATGTTAATTATTCAATTTTAAATTATATAGTATAACTAATCTCAATTGTGGTTTGACTTTTTCTTGTGTAGCTACCTTCAGAGCTAACGAATTCTTCAAAGAGGCTCCATTTTGATGATCCACTAGTAGTTTAGGATGAGATAGACATTTTGACATGTAAATTTTGAATAGATACTGAGATGGCATATGCCACATATTGTAAAACTTTGTTTGAGTTGGCGTTGATGCCATTTTTGTATATGTACATACACTTGATTATTGGATAATTTGATATATATAAGTTTAAAATCAAAATTTAATTTCCTCATGTGCATGATAAACTCTTTGAAAATTTAATTAAGTGAGCAATGGTTAAATATCAATGTACAATAGTATAAAAAGAATGGGAAAATATTATGTAGTTTATATTCATATTGTTGATTACATTGCATTGCACATATTTCAAACTCAAAGCATTACTTCACATTGCATAAGTAAAAACTAGATGTTCATAGATGAAAAAATTTCAATAACAATATAGTTTTTACAAAGTCAACCTAAGAAATTATGCAATTACTTCACATTACATAACTAATAAATAGGAGCATCTATCAATTGCATTAGCTTGTCATGGAATTCTATGAGACCACATTTCTTTGAGGAAACTTGGCACAAAACTCACAAAAAGTGAAAATAAAGCACTCAAACAAACTTTAAAGGGGTCTCAGGTCTACTGCCCCCTCATTCCACATGGAGAAAACATGTACAAATTATATATACATATATATATATATATCTATATACATATACATATATATATACATATATATATACATATATATATACACACACACACATATATATATATACATATACATATACACATATATATATATATACATATACATATACACACATATACACATATACATATACATATACATATACATAAATAGCCTATAAGCATGAATTACAATTAGAATATCACATAACATCATATAAACAAAAAAACCACCATAAACTTGAATGTCATTTAAAACATGCATGATAAATATTCATTGTTGAAACTTGAATTGTGGTAGCTTGATCTACAAAGTCTATTGATGCCAGGGTTCAATTTGTATGATATTGAAAAAAGAATCCAACTGAGTAGAGTTATCAACATTCTTCAGAAATTATAAGAATTTTTTTAGTACACTAGCCATTTTGATGTCTTCTTGTAGTCTCAAATGTTATTTTGTATCATTGTTACATTGGTCTTGAGATTGGTAGCTTAATATAGGTCCACAATACAAAATTTGGTTTACTTGTACAGTGTAACAATGGCATAGGAAAAAATTTCTTTGAAAGAACCAAAGGGTGATTGCACGTTTGAAGTGTATAAACACATACCTTTTTGTAATATCAAGGATGCTTTTTGAATCTTCCATGCATTGCTAATCTAAAAGGAAAGGTCTTTTTCGTAATCTGTATGTAGCCATGCTTTTGACAAAATCCGGTTTACTTGTGCAATGTAACAGTGGTATAGGAATATTTTTCTTTGAAAGAACCAAAGGGTGATTGCATGTTTGAAGTGTATAAACACATATCTTTTTGTAATATCAAGGATACTTTTTGAATCTTCCATGCATTGCTAATGTAAAAGGAAAGGTCTTTTTCCTAATATGTATGTAGCCATGCTTTTAACAAAATCTGGTTTACTTGTGCAGTGTAACAGTGGCATAGGAATATTTTTCTTTCAAAGAACCAAAGGGTGATTGCACGTTTGAAGTGTATAAGCACATACCTTTTTGTAATATCAAGGATACTTTTTGAATCTTCCATGCATTGTTAATCTAAAAGGAAAGATCTTTTTCATAATCTGTATGCAACCATGCTTTTGACATTGTCAAAAAGAGCAAAAATTCCCTAATGATGCAAAGGCATGGCCAAGAAGTTCTAACTCTCTACATGAGAGAAGAGAGATGTTGAAGAGTACATCAAGTCAGTGAGAACCAAAGTGTAATGTGTTTTAGTTTGTAGTACTCCTTTATTTCTCTACAAATGTGTGATAAATACTTAGTTCAATGATGTTGAACAATTTTTGAAAAAATAAAGTTGTGTCACGGTCCGCATTCAATCCAACAAGCAAAATGGAAAGCTCAACATCTTGGAATGAAAATTCTTGTTTTCAAAACAAATGAATAAGAATGAGGTAGTTAAGGTGTTTGAAGTTATTTAGAGGTCGCTTTTAGGGTGCAAGGCTTAAAACTTCATTTTAAATGCACTCAAACAAACTTTAAAGGGGTCTCAAGCCTGCTGCCCCCTCATTCCACACGCTATGCAGCCATTTACTTGTTGTGTAGGGGTCAAAAAATGGAGAAAAAAATATAAAAATAATATATATATGCAGCCTAGAAGCATGAATTAGGATTAGAATATCACATAACATCATATAAACAAAAAAACCACTATAAACTTGAATGTCATTTAAAACATGCATGATAAATATTCATCGTTGAAACTTGAATTGTGGTAGCTTGATAGACAAACTCTATTGATGCCAGGGTTCAATTTGTATGATATTGAAAAAAGAAGACAAGTGAGTAGAGTTATCAGCATTCTTCAAAAATCATAATAATATTTTTAGTACACTAGCCATTTTGATGTCTTCTTACAGTCTCAAATGTTATTTTGTATCATTGTTACATTGGCCTTGAGAGTGGTAGTTTAATATAGGTCCACAATACAAAATATGGTTTACCTATGCAGTGTAACAATGGCATAGGAAGATTTTTCTTTGAAAGCAAAAATGAAAGCTCAACCTCTCGGAATGAAAATGCTTGTTTGCAAAAAAAAATGAATAAGAATGAGGTAGTTAAGGTGATTGAAGTTATTTAGAGGTCACTTTTAGGGTCTTCTTTTTCACGCGAAGTGTATCAACACATACCTTTTTGTAATATCAAGGATACTTTTTGAATTTTCCATGCATTGCTAATCTAAAAGGAAGGGTCTTTTTCCTAATCTGTATGCAGCCATGCTTTTGACATTGTCAAAAAGAGAAAAACTTCCCTAATGATGCAAATGCATGGCCAAGCAGTTCTAACTCTCCATATGAGAGAAGAGAGATGTTGGAGAGTACATCAAGTCAGTGAGAATTGAAGTGTAATGTGTTTTGGTTTGTAGTACTCCTCTGTTTCTCTGTAGATGTGTGATAAATTCTTAGTTCAATAATGCTAAACAATTTTTGAAAAAAGAAAGTTGTGTCACGACCCGCTTTCAATCCAACAAGCAAAAATGAAAGCTCAACCTCTTGGAATGAAAATGTTTGTTTGCAAAAGAAATGAAAAAGAATGAGGTAGTTAAGGTGTTTGAAGTTATTTAGAGGTCACTTTTAGGGTGGAAGGCTTAAAAATCAATTTTAAATGCACTCAAACTCTTGGAATAGGGCTCATAGATCAACCTCCAGTCAAAATGTCTCTTAAATACACAAAAAAGATTGAAATTATTTCAAACCAAGTTTGTGAAGAAGTTAACTCTATTGCCCACTAGTTTCCCTTAAGAGTCCAAAGTGCTAAAAGGAAGCAATCTTTGAAGGGATATGATGAGGGAGCAAACCCGAGACATAAAATAATACTCACAAAATAGAGAATAATATTTTATTCAAAAATATGGAACTCTTACATGTAGAGGATCTCAAATCCTCGAGCCTTGTGATACATGCAAATTATAGACTTACAAAAAATTACCCAGATTCCCCTTTCGCAACATGTGAACTCTTTTCCCAAAAAAGTTTTTCCAAAAATCAAAAACTAGTCCATAAATAGGCCCTTTTCAGTTTGGAGCCAAAAAACACATTCAAGATAAGAGTTTTGGCGGTTTGGCACCAAAAATTACAATTTGAAATTCAAAAATTGAGTCCTAATTTGAAAATTGGCAATTTTCCAAAAATCGGCCAACTTCCAGAAGCCATAACTTTTGATTCAGGACTCCGTTTGCACCGTCAGAAAGGTCTCAAAAGTGAAGAACGCACTAAGAATCTGCTCTACTAGTTTTGATGATTTCTAGGCCCTTGTGGGACCGTTTAGTGCCTCAAAATAAACTCGGAAGTTTTTCCAGGGCAAAAAGCAAAAATTGGAACTTGAATAACTTTCAAACCATGAATGATCTTGACCTGTTTCTTTTGTCAAACTGCTTATTTTTCTATCCTGAACCTTCCCATAAATTTGTCTTCCCACACCTTCAAATTCACACCTGCTAAAAATAGCAGTTGAGCAGAAAAAGAAGATAAACAATTTTGAAAGTTGGGAACTCTTATTCGACAAAAAGGGTATCCAGAAATGCAAAAACATGCACAAAAAGAAAACAAAAAGAAAATAAATGGAAAACATATTTTTGGGTGATGCAAGATTTCCCTCACACCACTGGATGGTTCTACATCAGGATATTTCTTGAAGACCGTGATGCTTATACACTCTCCATTCAAGTCTATGGGATCGTGTTTTCCCCATATATAATAACCTCTCTTAGTTTTTTCTATCTCGGAGGTGTTTTCCTATGGTGTCAAGTTTTTAGCTAAGGGAAACGTTGTCAGATACAAGCAGTGTAAAGTTGCAAAGTGGTGCAACTTTCATTACACAACTCGTATGACCAAACAGACTATTCCAAAACATCTCGATGGGTACGTTTACGCTAGGGATGGTCCTCTTTTGCACCCAAATATGCCAAATCACTCTGAGCTACATTGGACCGATGATTTCCCTTAAGAGTCCAAAGTGCTAAAAGACAACAATCTTTGAAGGGCTATTTCTCAAAGACTGTGAGGCTTAAAAAATCTCTATCCAAGGCTATGGGATCATGTTGGGACCATCTAAAAAAACCTCTCTTAGTTTTTTCTATCTCGGAGGAATTTTCTTGTGGTGATGGCTTTTTAGTGGAGGAAAAAGTTGCCAAATGTAAGCAGTGTAAAGTTGCAAAGTGGTGCAACTTTCATTCCGCAACTCATATGACTAAACGGACTATTCCAACATGTCTAGTTGGGTACGTTTACGCTAGGGATGGTCCTATTTTGCACCCAAATAAGCTGAATCACTCTAAGCTACATTGGATCGACGATTTCCCTTAAGAGTCCAAAGTGTTAAAAGGAAGCAATCTTTGAAGGGCTATTTCTCAGAGACTATGAGGCTTATAGAATCTCTGTCTAATGCTATGGGATTGTGTTGGGACCATCTACAAAAACCTCTCTCAATTTTTTCTATCTCGTAGGGATTTTCCTACGGTGATGACTTTTTAGTGGAGGGAAAAGTTGCTAGATGCAAGCAGTGTAAAGTTACATAGTGGTGTAACTTTCATTCCGCAACTTGTACGACAAAAAAAATTGTTCAAAAATGTCTAGATGGGTAATTTTATGCTAGGGATGGTCCTCTTTTTCACCCAAATATGCCGAATCACTCCGAGCTACATTGGATCGATGATTTCCCTTAAGAGTCCAAAGTGCTAAAAGGCAACAATCTTTGAAGGGCTATTTCTCAGAGACCATGATGCTTACAAAATCTTTGTCTAAGGCTATGGGATCTTGTTGGGACCATCTACAAAAACCTCTCTCAATTTTTTCTATCTCAAAGGAATTTTTCTTTGGTAATGACTTCTCAATGGAGGGAAAAGTTGTCAAATGCAAGTAGTGTAAAGTTGCAAAGTGGTGCAACTTTCATTCCGCAACTCATACGACCAAATGAATTATTCTAACACATTTGGATGGGTACTTTTACGCTATGGATGGTCCTCTTTTGCACCCAAATACGCCGAATCACTCTAAGCTACATTGGACCCATGATTTCCCTTAAGAGTCCAAAGTGCTAAAAGGCAACAATCTTTGAAGGGATATTTCTCAAAGACCGTGAGGCTTACAAAATTTCCATCTGAGGCCATGGGATTGTGTTGGGACCATCTACAAAAACCTCTCTCAATTTTTGCTATCTTGGAGGCATTTTTTTGATGTGATGACTTTTCAGTGGAGGGAAAAGTTGCCAAATGCAAGCAATGTAAAGTTGCAAAGTGGTGCAACTTTCATTATGCAACTCATATGACCAAAAATACTATTCCAACATGTCTAGATGGGTACATTTACGCTAGGGACGATCCTCTTTTGCTCTCAAATATGTCGAATCACTCTGAGCTACATTGGATCGATAATTTCCCTTAAGAGTCCAAAGTGCTAAAAGACAAAAATCTTTGAAGGGCTATTTCTCGAAGACCGTGAGGCTTACAAAATATTTGTTTGAGGCTATGGGATTGTGTTAGGACCATCTACCAAAACCTCTCTTGTTTTTTGCTATCTCAGAGGCGTTTTCCTGTGGTGATGACTTTTTAGTGGAGGGAAAAGTTGCCAGATGCAAGTAGTGTAAAGTTGTAAAGTGGTGCAACTTTCATTCCGCAACTTGTACGACCAAATAGACTATTCCAACACATTTGGATGGGTATGTTTATGCTAGGTATTTTCCTCTCTTTCACCCAAATACGCCAAATCACTCCAAGCTACATTGGACCGACAATTTCCCTTAACAGTCTAAAATGCTAAAAGGCAACAATCTTTGAAGGGATATTTCTCAAAGACCGTGAGGCTTACAAAATCTATGTTTGAGGATGTGGGATCATGTTGGGACCATCTACATAAAACTATCTCATTTTTTGCTATCTCGGAGGCATTTTCCTATGGTGATGACTTTTCAGTGTAGGGAAAAGTTGTCAGATGCAAGCAGTGTAAAGTTGCAAAGTGGTGCAACTTTCATTCCGCAACTCATATGACCAAATGGACTGTTCCAACATGTCCGGATGGGTACGTTTACACTAGGGATGGTCCTCTTTTGCACCCAAATACGTCTGTAGTTGATTTGGTGAGTTACAACATGGTAACGTCAATGAAATGTGGGGGTAGCAATATTTAAGGTTGGATCAAGCTTGTGCAGGTTCTAACAACATCATCTTTAATTGTAATTGTGTTGTTTAAAGCCACCTAGCTCTTGCATCAGAAAAATCTTACCCAATCAACTTGAACATTATGCACACCCAAATACCTTGTTTCCACTTTGCTAGATCAAAGACTCAATTACATTGGAAATGACCTTCACATGACCTTTTTACATTTTTTTTGGCAAAAGTGGCAAGCCATTGTAATTTATTATATATAAATAGGAGATATTACAAAATTGGTTCAAACAAGCATACCGGTAGGAAAGAACCAGGAAGAAAACCTCTGGTTGTAGCTCGATTAATTACAATAAGTTATTATAGAATTGTCCTAATAACAGTAACAAAGCATACACCTAGATATAAATGATGCCCATACATAGTTATGACCTTTTTACATTTTTTCACATTTCAAAATTCAAATTTTACAAAATTTTCCTATTGGAGGCATTCAAGGCATAGTCTTCCACAAAGAGTAGTATGTTCATGCTCTGTACTGACAAGCACCTGTACAAACCATCAAGGTAGCAGTTAAGCTACATACAATAGAAAAGATGCTTAAAATAAAAGACGCTTAAAATCACAAATATATATTATTGTAATATGTCGCATACCTCTTCAATTGGATTAGAGCTAGCTATTGTTGTAGTAGGTCTATGATCAATCATGCCAAGAATATTGCAAAAGTTATCAAATGAGAAATCTATATTGTCACAACAAAAAAAATGCTTAGACTAACAAATTTATATTAATCTAAACAACCTGAATGATGATGAATTGGTAATGCAAACTATAAAAAATGCTTAGAATAACCAATCTATATTATTCTAAATGACCTAATTGATGATGAGATGGTAATGCAAACTATAAAAGATGCTTAGAATCACCAATCTATATTATTGTAATCTATTGCATACCTCTTTAAAAGGATCAAAGTTGGATATTGTTGCAGCAGATCTATGATCAATTGTGCCAAAAATATCACAAAATTTGTCGAATGAGAAATCTATATTGTCACAATATAAAAGATGCTTAGACTAACAAATATATATTATTCTAAACAACCTAAATGATGATGAATTGGTAATGAAAACTATAAAAAATGCTTAGAATAACCATTCTATATTATTCTAAATGACCTAATTGATGATGAGATGGTAATGCAAACTATAAAAGACACTTAGAATAACCAATTTATATTATTGTAATCTCTTGCATACCTCTCTAAAAGGATCAAAGTTGGCTATTGTTGCAATAGGTCCATGATCAATCGTGCCCAAAATATTACAAAATTTGTCAAATGAGAAATCTATATTGTCACCATATAAAATATGCTTAGAATAACCAATTTATATTAAATTATAAATGACCTAATTGATGATGCATAATGAACCTAAGCATTGTACCATCCATTCTTGAAAATGTTATTCAAGTATTCCTAAAGGGTCATCTCTTTGCTTAAGAGTATCCAATATTGATTCATGATCAACACTACTAAGTGTCCATAGTTGTTTTGTCTTTGGTCTGGTATGATGCTTCAACAACTTAACATTTGTTGCTATAACAAGGTGTGAATACATGAGAATGGTTTTGTGTTTCTCGTAGTCTTCAAATGCAGGTATGCCATTCTTTCTAACCATATATGTTCTCAACCAAGTTCCTACAACCACAACTGAACCTGTAGGATACATGAACCCATCATCATCTTCCATAGGTTGTGTTAGCTTATGCTTTACCTACACACATCAAGCCAACCAATAGTCTAATCTCTCTTCATTCCCCTACGGTGCAACAACTACAAAAACATTTCCTAGATGTAGTAGATTTGAAAGGCAGTCGTAATCAATTGGACTTTCCATTGTGTCATTTGTCATGGATATTGTTTGAGATAATGGAGTCGCATACTATGGAACCCATGTATCCACCCACTCACTTGACTCGCATTGATTCTTCTCACACTGAATACAACTCTAACAAAAACAAGCTAACTCTTGTGTCCAAATGGTCCATGTGCTTGCATCTGAACTTTGAAATGAATGCATCTTTGAAGAATCTTTGATTGTATGACAATCCAATCTGCCTCCTATTGTACCCTCCTCAACCAACCAAAATAATTTGTGCATTGTTGAATCAAGTGTCCCTCCTTGTGACAATGTTGAACTACACCAATCAACAATAGAACGTGCATCACTGAATTTTTCTCCTAAAATCTTCATTTGCTCCTTAACTAGAGCTCTCTTTACACATGCACCTGCTCCATCATGCTCCCCTTTCCCATGCCCAACTTCAAAAAAACTCCAAATATGAGGTACACCCCTCTCTACATACATTCTACTCAACCAATAAAACATACAAACATTCTTGAATTGACATGTGCAGCTATCTGGCAAAATGAGATGTCATCCCAGTGCTATATCATGCTCCTACAAGAACTCAAAAAAATTCTTGAAACAATGTTGGACATACTCGGATGAGTGAGATCTATCATCACTCATATAAAAATGATACTCTCTAATTATCTTTCGATCCTCCTCTGTACTATCAAGTGCATGTCTAAATGTTATGTAATAAAAATAGTAATCTAAATGGAATTGTAATAATTGAGATTGTACCTCATTTTGTACAATGTATTTTTCTGCAAAAT